>OX155896.1:34097186-34697186 GCA_944588485.1 Phosphuga atrata | reverse complement strand
CTCCTACTTTCGCTTATCAATTTCGTTCAAGACAGACTTTATGAATATAGCCTTTCTACTTGAGCAACCAAATGTGACTTAATTATAACGTATGCTACATTCTCACGCAGACTTAATGGCACCCGCTTCAATACACTTCCGCTGGCCTCAGTATAAAGTCATGACCTTCCTGGCTAAGATTACTAAATTCACTAACAGGTGCATAAATTCAATAGTTTATTCATCGAATGAATATCGATCAGAAGCAACTACAAATGTAGGTACTTTTGGTACTGCTAGGGACTATTTTGCTAGTTTATTATCAATAACATATACATCTTTATCGATTTAATATTTTATATTCAGAAAAACAACTGGAATAATGAGAATATACAACACAAGAAGTGAGTTGATATACATTGCATAATATTGCGTTAATAATAAACTAGACTCGTATAGCTTTGTCTAGTCTTACTTAATATTGCATAGTTTTACCCACACTTGATCAATCTTACTTATTGTTGCATACATTTCTAGCCCCCTCTCATAATGCCTGGACTCATATTATCATATGCACCTTTCTGGTATTTCTTGTTTGGTCTTGTTCTGTTTTGTCCGATCTTGTGTGGTACTGCATAGTCTTTTCTGATCTAGACTTGTTTGGTCTTGTCTTGTCTGATCTTGCCTGGTCTTGTCTGATCTTGTATGGTCTTGTCTGGTCTCGTCTGGTCTCTTTTCATATGTGAATTTTTGTGGTCTTGTTGGGTTGTGCCTACTCTTTTCTTGTCATTTGTGTTTTTGTACGTAATATCTCGTGTTATTTAATCTTGTCTAGTTTTGTCTAGTCTATCATATGTTTTTATATTCTTCAGTATTGTCTAAATATGTACCCATTCTAATCAAGTCTTAGTGCCGCGAAAAACAATATTATTCCTCAAAATTGAATAATAAATTTAGTTCCAATTAGTAATAAGTTATAAGGTAGACGGCAACAATATGTTTTAATTTCACAAGTAGGTTTGCTGGGAATGAGAAATAGAATGTTGTATTCCTACGCTATCGTTGTGGCCCCACTGCGGGAGAGGGTGAAATATGTAGATACATAAATAATAATTACAAATATGCAAATGAAGAACATAAATAATGGAAATTTCGGAATCGGTGAATTAACCTGATTATTCAGGTACCAGATGCGAACACGATCGCTAATAACTGGTTAATTAATTCCACAAAAGGAAAACCATATCCAAACAAATAAGTTTATTTCATTATTATTTAATGCAAGAGTAAATATAAATCCAATTTGATCCAAACAAAAAGTCAATTTTATATAATGTAGGGAGTAAGGTTAAATTTAATTGAATGTGTAAAGTTCGGTTTAGATTTTATAGAATTTGTATTTTATTTGCAAAATCATCAATTAGATCATGCTTGTATTGTACATACATTTTGTACATTAGTACAACCTTGAGATATATACAATCTGAAATTGGATCCGATTTGGGCACTGTGTTTACATTTAGGCTAATGGTGCAATAAACATTGTACAATATTATAATTTTACGGCACAATAGTTGTGATGCTAAAAATGCTGTTTTATTACTCATGCATTAAAAGTACTACCTTGGCGCACGTTTCTTAATATGACAAATGCCACTTTTGGTTGTATTACCACATAACTTGGGCAACGCACGCAAATATTCAATATCACCAGGTAATGTTAAAAAGCACAATTAAATAAATTAAATAAACACAATCAAGACCTCAGAATTCAAAAAGAGACGTGAAAGTGAATTTCTTTGTTCATTACAAAATAAAAATTAAAGGAGGATATATATTTATTATTTTTGGATGGCACCTGCATTCCAAACTTGTAAGATACATTCCCATGGGCGGTATTGTCAATTGAACTCTCGAGCGAATGTGCGCACTCACTTAGTTCGTGCTCACAATTTCGCTGTATATCCAATTGACAACCTACCGCCCTAGTTACAAAATATACTATTAACAGGTTGCAGCATTCTTAATTTGATCCTATGCTCAAACTTTATATGAAGATGATTGCCAAGTATTACATAATTCTAGAAGCTTGTAAGGGTTTGCATAGCATCGTAGCGTATAGGTTGTCTAAGCTGTAGAGAGTAAATAGGAAGTAGTTTCGGATTTTGTAGATATCAGTATTTATGTATAAGTATGTTTATATTTAGTATAGATTATTTTATATAAAGGCACGGTGTAGATCTTATTTAATAGATAAAGTCAACATCACATTTATTGCAAAGGGAAAGTCAAGAACCTACTTAATGTAAATAGAATGGCTAGTCATATTTTAATGTATAAAGTACGTAGGTTACGTACGTAGATACGTAGGTGTAAATTGAGATCTTAGTTAATATTTAGATTAAGTCTATATTCGTTTTTCTTTTTAGAGCTCTGATTTAATGCATAGAGTAAGTCATCATTATTATAGGTAAGTTGTGAAAGGTTCTAGAACATATCTAATATAATAACCAGCCTCTAATACAATAATCAATATTACGTGGGGATTATGAGTAATAGGGACTAAAATAACATCAGGATGAAAGGCTTTATTTTCTATATACCTCCATGATGTTTGAGTTTGAAGTATTCACAAATAAAAATGAAATATTTATTTGGAGATTTTAATATTTCAAATACGTAGCGTTGTTTTAATTAATTTATAGTTTTATGTGGAATATATATTTTGCAAAAATGTCCTTCAGTTGAGAGTCCTTCAAATTTTATTTTATAATTTGGGAATTTATTCCTGAAAATATAAATAACAATAAAATCCCGTTTTTAATTCGTTTTTTCACATTATTATTTTTTAGTTTAATTTATATGTTGAGGTGGGAACTAATTCATAGCCAAGTAATTGAGTGGGAAACTTATTTAATTTTTCTTGATTAACTTAATTAGGTTATCGTCATGGAAATTTACTAGATTTTTAATTATGTTGCTATAAAGTATCCTAGCTGACTAAATTCAATTATAAATATTTTTTTTATAAAGCATTTCATTAAGAAAAAATAATTGGGTTTAAATTTAACATTCAAACAAAAAACTGGAGAAAACAAATAAAGAAGAGCCGAAATAATTTTGAAAGGATTCAAGTAAATCAACAAACGAGCAAGGCAATGATTAAATGTGTAACAAATGAGGGTTGAAAGAATCGCGTTCAAGAACAAGGGAGCACTAACCACATAATCTAAAGTGAGTTAGTGTAATTTTAAATTAACTAAAACTAAATCAGAACCTCGCCTCTCGCAATTTCAAGCTGGATTTTTTCTCCGTGATAACAAAATAAAAGTATTCGCGCACTTCCAACTTAATTATATTGATTCAGTACAAAAACATCGTGTTATTCGCACAGTAAATATCAAATTGCAAGAATGTCAATAGTTACCAGCGGAAATAATTCCCACACATTTAATTCACACAGGAATGTGAACTGGATCACGGCTCACGGTTCTGCCATTCCACTTCAAACGATCAAAGAAACAAAAGTGAAGAAATTTATTCGAATAAAGAAAGAAAAGTTTATATTTGCAATGGAAACGTGAAAATATGATTTTTTTTAGATATCGGAATTTTATATCGGAGCGGGTTGTAAAATTTTAATCTCCGCCAGTTTCTGTTTCTTTTATTTTTACAGGTCTAAAAGGAAGTTATGCTTCAGATATTGCATTAGTTATGGAAATTAATAACTTTCTTACAAAGTATCTCATTAATTCATATTGTTTTGATGGGTAATATTTTCTGTAAAACCTTAAATAGAATTTCAATAGGAACTTAATTTTACGATTGCGTGTATCGTCGACTTTAAACTCCTAAGTTTTCCCTATGAGACATTACAAACATTGTACCTAATTACAGAGAATTGAAGTGATAATAAGTGCCTGTATATATTCAGCGGGAAAGTGGAAAATGAAAATTTAACGACCCCCCAAAAACGAAATTGCTTTACATTTTAATATCGATTAATTACATTCAATTTTCAATTGACACATTTTAACACGATACATTTTTAAGATATTTAAAAGATGTTTAAATTATAATTAAAACAGTAATAAATTGCAGTTAGTCAACAATTCAACAAGTGTTGGAGATAGTAAATTTTAATTGATAATGCCATTAGGGAACATGAAGACATGTTCGTGGGTTTTGTTGTGAACTCAGTTATATAATAATGTAACGGCCTTTGTATATTACTGCAATATTAAATTTGATGCGGGGCCGTAAAATAATATTGTAATTTAGTAATAGAACATTCTGCGCCACCTATTACTATAAAATATCGGCAATCCCATTTCATAATCTCATCAGCCGAAACGCAATATTAGCTGATGGCAACAAAAATTATACGTTAAAGCTTTTATAACTTACGCATAGATTACATTTTCCAATTTAAGTTTAATCCCAAGGAAAATCAATCCGAAACCGTTTCCCTTATATCATGCACTTATATTTAGTTCATTGTAAAATTTATAGGAAGGAATTTACTTTTATTCAAAGAAAAACGTAATTGAGTTTCACTAAATGCAGGGGAAATAACGACTTGAGCTTACATTATTAATGTCATTTTACTAGCTCGGGGTAAACTGCAAGCATTTTTGTCAATGCCCACGATTCAATAAAATAATTACTATGAATTTTTCATAGACTATAATTTATTATAATTAAGTCGTGATAGTCCAGTCCAGTTCGATTCACACACTTAGATTAGTCATGTATACGTAGTATGAACGAATTTATAGTATTCCTTTGTTATGAGCAAGTCATGCCAGTCTAGAACGATCTAGCTGAATTTGTCTGGAAGATATATGACATATATGTATGTTTCCATTTACCAGCCATGTTATACTATATGTTTTCTGCCTTGATATACATGCTTCCTGCCATATTATACGTGTTTCCATCCATGTTATACATGTGTCATGCCATGATAAACTTGTTTCCTGCCATGCTAGATATGTTCCTTGTGATTTTATACATTTTTCCTGCTGTAATACATGTTGCTTGTCGTGATATACATGTCTCATGCCATAATATGTACGTTTACTGCGATAATATACATGTTTACTGCAATGTTATACATGCTTCCTGCCATTTTATATATGTTTTGCTGCCTAGTCTAGTAATCATCTTAATCTTGCCTTTCTAGACTTATTCTGCTGGTCTTTTGTAAATCTTTTGGTTGAAACTTTTTTATCTTATCTTGTTAGTCGAGTCAAGCCCACTTATATTTAGCCCTTTTATTTTACCCTTAATATTTAGTCTTGTCTGTATTGTTATGTGTATAGTTCTTTTTGCCTAATTTTGTTTAGATTCATCTATCTAGGTTCATTCCTTCGTTTAATCTAGACCTGTCAATTCGGTTTAATTCTGCCCAATTCGTCTGCATGGGCGAAGCTTTCTGGAATTGTTTGTTTGGTTTTTTACCCCCGACATAAAAGAGAGGTGTAATGAATTTGACGCATCTGTGTGTCAATCTGTCCGTCTGTCTGTCTTTCTGTCCGTCTGTCCTTCTGTCCTTCTGTCCGTCTGTCCGTCTGTCGGGCTGTCCATCTGTGCGTATATATTGCAGTTTATGGAAACGTAGCTCCTATACGGATGGACCGATTTTGATGTGTTTTTTTAAGCTGACGTGATCGAGGAGGTTCTTAGCTATAATTTATGAAGAACTGTTCATGCGTTTGAAGACCGTCAGCTCAATTCCTACTTGACAAAATTAATCTGCAACCAAATTGACCCAAATGTTTATCTAGTTCCGTATATACAAACCCACCAATCACGTATTTGCGAACGAAATTTCAAAGAGATAGCATTAATCACGTCTTTACAAACACATTATTAAAGAAAAGTGAAAAGTTCGAATAATACAATAAAATTAAAAATTTTAAGTAATCCCCGACAACAACAAAAAACTCTAAAAAGTAAAATTATAATATTTTCCTCTCTTGCCCTTTTAACTTCATTAGAAATACCTTAATAGCGTCGCCGCGTCGGGGGACTGCTAAGTAAATCAAATAATAAAACCAGACTAATAATACATTGTAAGATAGATTGATACATCTAAGTTCATACGTACAATTTGAAACTATAGTTCATTTTTTTTAAGAATGCAGTACAGGGAAGATAGGGCTTATTTGACCTTGTTCTCTGATTGGCTTAAATCGAGGAGAAGTTCACACGGACGATATTTACTTCTCCATCTCTCTCTTTTCACATACATTTACAGTCACTGGCGTAAAATTTAGTGATATGTAATTAAATCCATACAATACTACGAATTATTGCTAAATACAATAGAACGTTAAATTATACTACGGATAATAAGTACTGTATTATAAAATAATGTTTTATATATAATTTAATATTCAATTTTAAATTTAGAGATAAAAAAAATAAATAAATCCAAGTATATTTTTTTCGTACGCCAATGCATGTTCAGCGGTTAGTTATCAATGGCTGCCGTGTCAATTCACAATTGTCATTTGATCTTTTTGTATCTTCATCTTCTTCTTTCGAATAGGCCTACTTTGGACCACGCTTGTTCAACTGTTGGGCTTTGACCTGTGCCCAGTATTGTCGCATCTTCTGCCGGTGTAACTCCTTTCTCTCCCTCTGTCCAGGGGGTACCTTTCCTTCGAGGTTTTTCCTGAAATCCACGGACTTTTTTTGATATCTGTTATTCCTAGTTCTTTAATATCCTTCTCGGTCTCTGTCAACCAAGTGGTACGAAGCTTCTTGTTTTGCCTGAAGGTGAACAGACGGTTGGTTAGTCGGTTTGGAGGCAATCTTGCAATGTGGCCATAGAAAGCTACCCTTCTTCTCCTTGCACAGTCAGAGAGCATCTCAATATGTTCGTAGAGCTCAGAATTATACCGTCTTCGGAATTCCCCATCTTCCTTTACCGGCCCTAGGATCTTCCTGAGGATTCTCCTCTCTCTGATTTCCAATTTCTCTAATAGACCCCTTCGGTTCAAGGAAAGACACTCCATGGCATATAGGGCTTCTGGTCGTAAGACTGATGTGTAGTGCTTAAGTTTCAGGTTGCGTGACAGGCATTTCTTATTGTACGTGTTCTTAGTCAGCCGATAGGCTAGTTCTAACTTGCTGACTCTCTTGGATAATGATGCTCTTTTTGAAAAGTTGGGTTCAATCCATACGCCGAGATACTTAAATTTCTCAGTCCTCTTGATGTTTCCCGGTTCTAGTAAAATCTCTCTGCTTCTATAATGTTGGTGAAGAATTCTGTTTTCTCCAGCGACACTTGAAGACCCACTTTGGCAGCCTGTTTTCTCAGACAGTTTACCTGCATTGTTGCCATCTCAAGAGAATCAGCAAACAGTGCCATGTCATCTGCAAAGGCCAGGCAATCTACAACCAGTCCATCGTTCTTACGTCCCAGGTAGATACCACTCTGAGCACCCAAATTGTTCAGTTCCTTGCGCCATTCTCTCATAACCTTTTCAAGGACACAGTTGAAGAGAAGTGGGGAAAGTCCATCTCCTTGTCTCACTCCAGTTTTTATTTCGAAGCTTTCTGAAATCTCGCCTCTAAATTTAACCTTGGAATGGGTGTTGGTCAAAGTTTCTAGGATTAGTCTGCGGGTTTTGTTGTCTAGTGCTAGTTCCTGGAGTACTTTGTTAAGCGTTTCTCTATCGATGGAATCATAGGCCTTCCTAAAATCAACAAAAGTGAGGACCACCTTGCGGTTTCTCATCTTGGAGTATGCAAGTACAGTTTTAAGGTTGAGGATCTGTTCAACACAGGATCGGGTCTTCTGGAAGCCCCCCTGGTATTCTCCCAGTTGACTATCCAACTGATTTTCTGCCCTTGTTTGTAACGCCTTCGAGAGAATCTTGTATGTTACTTGGACGAGAGAAATTCCACGGTAGTTGTTTAGATCCGTAAAATGTCCCTTTTTGTGAAGCGGATGGATCAGAGAAGATTTCCAATCGGGTGGTAATATCTCTGTTTCCCAGATGTCCTGGATGATCTCGATTATCTTGCGCACGGCATTGTTTCCAGCACCTTTCCACAGTTCAGCAACGATAGAGTCCTCTCCAGCTGCCTTATTATTCTTAAGAAGTTGAATGATATAGCCAACTTCTTCCAATGAAGGGGGATGCGAGTCCGGGTTTGGTGTGGTTTGTTTATAGTCGAAGTCTTCGCTGGGTGGGTCACAGTTGAGTAGATTTTTAAAGTACTGAGCCAAAAGGTGGCAGTTGTCTTTGTTGTTATAAACCAGTTTGCCTTGTGAGTCTCTGAAGTGGAGGCTTGGCGGAGCGTATTTTCTGAGTATCTGCTTAAAGGTTCCAAAGAAATCTCTGGAATTATTCTTAGCAAAGCTCTCTTCGATTTGGGTTAGTTGGTTTTGTGTGAAGGTTCGTTTAGTTCCTTGAATTATCTTGGCTATAACCTTTCTTTGTTCCAAAAATTTATGCCAATTTTCCTTGGTCTTTTTAGAATTCCACTTCAGCCAGGCTATCTGTCTTTGGGCTATTGCATTGTCACAGTCTTCAGTCCACCACTGATGCTTCCTTCTTCTAGCGAGAGGGGCGAGTTCATTAGCCGCCTTGACAAGAGTCTCCTTCAGTTGGTCCCAGTTGTTTAGGTCTTTGTTGTTCAGTCTCTGACGTAGTTCTTGACTGCTCTTGAGTCGCTCGACGTCAAATTTTACCATTTTGGAGGTTCTGTGTAATCTAGTGTTTCTAGGCTGGAGTCTTATTTTGATCTTTGAGAGGTAGTGGTCTGAGTCCAGATTGGAGCTTCTTAGTACCTTCACGTTTTGTATTTCCTTTTGAGATTTGCGTGAAATAGCCACATGATCTATCTGGAATTCACCCAGGTGGGTATTCCGTGAAATCCAAGTCTTCTGCTTCCTTGGCAAGTGTTTGAAGGCTGTAGACTTCATGATCAACCCAAAAGTCCTACACAGATCCACCAATCTTTCTCCGTTGCGGTTGGTTCGCTTATGCGCCGGATAATTGCCCACTATGTTTCTGTATTTTTTCTCTCTTCCCAATTGAGCATTAAAGTCACCAAGCAGTGTGACGGTGTGCCTCTCTGGAAGTTTAGAGATAATATCTTTTAAGTCTTCCCAGAATTTATCAGTTCTGTCTGAATTGCGTCTGTTGTCCTGGTTGATTGGGGCATGTACATTGACTATACTGCGGATGAGAGGAGATGATGGATAAACGACTACTCGGGGAAGTAAGTCGGTGACTGAATCCAGTATCCTGTGACTGATTATAAATCCTGTACCTAAGTGGGGTACGTTCTTCATTACCCGCTGACCCACTTTTCCTTTGAGGATTCTGTAGCCTTGGGACTCGAAGGCATGTTCGTCCGTAAATCTGGTCTCCTGTACTGCTGTCAGTATTATGTTGTGTCGTGTTAGTGAATCAGTCAAATGTTTCAGTTTACCTACTTTTAGCAGTGAGTTGGCATTAAATGTTGCGAAGAAGCTTTGCCGTCTTGGTCTGAGTTTACGTCCGGTGATTTCAGGATGCTCCGACTCATCCTTAAAGCATGTTGGTGCGGAATCCCCAGAATCCGAAGGTCCGCTAACGTCACCATAGGTGACGGTGGATTGGTTACCACCTGGGGTAGTGCATTTAGCGAGATTTTCCTTCATGCTCAGTTGAAGAATATTCTTCATGGGACAGTGGCGAGCCATTGTCCAAGATTCTACCCAAGTTGTTAGCTTGGGAGGCTTATTATTTGGGGTTGTCACCCCTGGACAGGTCGCCTTCACTACGGCTTTGATCTCTTTGTATCATTTAGATTTCGTGCGTTTTTTCTCAATTTATTTGTTTGTATTTTATTACCATTGTTGCCATTTGGTGTATTTAATAGATATTTAATCAAACAATTAATAAATTACCAATTTTATATTCAAGTAACTATATTTGAATTTAGCGCCAAATTTTGTAACTAGATTGAACATTTTTCATACTGTAAATCAGGTATCTAGTTACTGCATTCTTAAAAAAATGGACTATAGTAGGTATTTTCTATTCGTTATACCTACGTAGGTATAACTAATTCTTCACATAGCGGTCCCCGATGTGGTGACGCTCATCATTAAAATATTAAAAGGTAGTTCTAATGATGTTAAAATCGCAAATGTGAAATTTTATTTTTTAAAAAAAAATTTGTGTCGGGGGTTACTTAAAATTTTTTATTTTATTTTATTAACTTAATAGGTGTAGGCTCGATGTCAGTTAGACTGTTCTGACTAGCTTAGTTTTAACAATCTAGTTCCACTCCTCTAGTACTGCTTATATTAAGTCTTGAATACTTTTGTTTATATATTCGTCTTTGTCTAGTACTACTTCTCCAGTCTTAATTAAATTCCCCTTTTCTGCATTTTTCTTGTAAGATCAGAAGCCGAAGCAGAAGATCAGAATCAGTACCAGACGACTATTTGTCAACTCGGGTCTATTTTGTCTGCGTTCGTCTAGTATAATATGTTTTCGTTCATCTAGTATAATATGGTTTCTCTAGATTTGTGCATCTGCTATTATATTTCTAGATGTGTTGTATGGTACCCCTTCCTCTCCAGTTTTATCTATCCAGTCTTGCTCATCTAGTTTTACTTTTGCCCGTTAGTCTTGTCTGTCAAGTCTTCCGGTTCGGGTTGTCATTTTTAGTCTGTCTAGTCTTAGCTGCCTAGTGAGCTCTTAGCAATCTCTCTAACATTATTATACTTAGTTTTGTCTATCTGTTCTTGTCTGTCTAATCTATCTAGTCTAACTATGTCAATTCTAACTTTGTTTTGATTTCATCGTCTTATTTGTGTGTCTAGTTGTTCTTGTTTTAAATTAGCTGTCTCGTTTGTTCTTGTAGTCTGAATTCATAAAATTTTACTTGAAATCACATTATTTTAAAACATTATTCTAGATATTGGTTTACTTGAACTAACTAGTTACTATTAGTTCCATGTAATCTATTTTCACTGTAACTTTATTGCTTTAGAAGAATAAAAAAATATTGATAATATTTGAATATTAAGCAAGGGCTATCGACTACAAGGTTTTTCTGTCCTCTAATTACTTTATAATATTTTAAATATATATTTACTTTTTTCATCAGTTAGCATTGAATTTGCAATTCTTAAAAATGTTGTGGAAAATGATTTTTTTTAAATATTATTATTAAATAATAAAGTTTGACATAAAATATTTTAAGGAGGTTAATGTTTCGAATGGATTTTCCGTGAAATTCGGATAGACTTTTCGTAAAGTTTGTGGGTTCGTGTTAATATTTTATTCGAAGCTAAATATTTTATGTTTGAATAAAAAGTCAGTAAAAAGTTGGTGAGTTATAAAAAATAGGATTTTTGATGATTAGTTTTAATATTTCCCCGGCTATAAAGTGTATCGAAAACTTGGCGTTAAAGGCGTTGATATCTCTTTATATATATTATGTCTGTATGTATATATTATGATATCTATTTATGTCATTTTATTAAGGTTGTTAAGTTTTATTAATGTCAAATAAATTTGAAATATTGATAATTGTTGATAAAAATATTGTGTCTATGTTATATTCAATGTGATGAACTATTTCAGATTATAATAAATGGCAAGAAATTCAAAAGTAATTATTGATAATCTATAAGCTTCTTGCTTTTATAACTCGTTTTTTGAACTCAAAATTAATGCAAGCTATAATGTTCATGAATACTTTTGAACGGTTTGACAATTTTAGTCAAAACTCTCAAAAGGAGATTATTAACGGTTACTTCGACAAATATGAATAAGATCAGAAACAGATCTGAAACAGATAATAGACAGTATGATATATCACATAATAAAAGGTTTTCCTTCTTCCGTTTATTTAATAAGTTTTATTATTGTTATGAATTATATGATTATATATTAATTATTTTTTTGTCCAATCGTTCATTTGTTGTGAAATCGATTTCTGACAGGTATTTTTGGTGTTTATGAAATCAGAATATTTTACTCATACTAGTCAAACTTAAAGTAATTATATAATAGCAGCATTTTTTTATATAATAGCACACATAATTAGCAGCATTTTTAACTTAAACTATTCTTTCAAATTGTTTCTATATTAATTATTAATAGTTAATGTGACTAATATTGATTATTTTTTATATAATTATCTTAGATAATTATTTCTACTTAATTATTTCAACTTTTTCTTCATCAATTGCTGTCAAAATTTTGCATATTGTACTGCATATATGGTCGAATTGAGTGCATATTTCCTTAAAAATCGATGCATATATATGCGCATATATTTAGTTTTTGTGGTGCATATAATCCGCCCTTTAATTATCTATAATCAGGAAGGTTTATTTAAAAAAGTCAACCAGAATGCCATTTTTTCGTTGGCTTAAACATGGCTTAAAGCTCAGAACATTTTTTCGTTAAAAATTCAACAGATCTTATTTAAAATAAATGCATAATTTTCTTCATTTTTAATAGTTTTGCAAGATATATTGTGCATACTTAGCTTGGGAACTTGGACATTATTAATAACCGTATTAATGGTATTTATTATAACATTATAAATTATTATAGAGGGCGTTTAAGGTCTTATTTTTAACGGCAGATTAAACACCTTAACACAAGGTCATTAATGTGAAAATGCTAAGAGAGATATTTCTGTTAACATTTTGAAATTCAAACGATAAATTATCAGTGATTTTTTTACTAAGTACCCTGATGATAGTTACTTTTCCCATCTATGAAGGTGTTTCATCAGTTCTTACTGCATTGTGATTTAAAAGAAATTCTTCCGAATAAATGATAATCAGGAAAGTAAAAATGGTCCATGGCGCCAACAATGAATACTTTGACATATTGTTAATTTATAGGGAAGTACTCCAGAATTCTGCTGCTGCAAGTCAAGCGGTTTCCTAGCAGGCCAATACCTATTTTACACGAATTCACCGCTCTAGTAATCCGTGCACGAGGAACTGCAAACACGTCAAGGTCGGGATGGTTGACCTGGCCGTCAACTATGAATTTTAGATGCCGAAGAAGAAATCTTAAATCTCGTCGAAATAGATCCTTCCAGTAGTACTTGCCAGCAGATGTCTCAAATTGATACGCAAAAACTGCACGAGAGTCAATTGTATTCTATCCATATATAAAAAGTACAGGCTTTACAACTTAAAGATCATCCTTTACGTTTTGCGGATGGTTTCTACAGAAACATACTGAAAGTCCAATCTTTACTTCCGTTGTATTGGCGACTGATGAAGCAATGTTTACACGTTACGGCACACATTACAGTTAAAATAGTCATATTTCAGCTGCCGAAAATCCACATGTTGTCCGTCGTAATCATTTTCGATAAACATTTTTGTCAGATTGATCAACGGACAACATATTAGCCCCCAAGTGTTGCCAAGTCGATAGACTGGAAATAATTATCTCTTCTATTTGCAAAATCCATTGATAGAATGGGTTTTCTATGTGATTGTCTCCTATTCTAAGTACAACTAGTCTAGCCCCCTTCGAGATGTTCGGGTAGTTTCCATCCGCCAAAATTTTCTTCATGACATTTTGTATATATTCAGGAGATCTTTTGACAGCTATTTTAGTGGCTTCTGGTGGAAAACTGTCTGGACCAGGGGTTTTACCACTTCGAATACGCATACTGGCCCTTACAAGTTTTTCCATGGAAAAAAAATCAGTAACCGGATTTACTAGCGGTTGTTCCCACCTCGGTTCTTCGTGGATGGGGAAAAGTTCGCCTACTACTTTCTATGATTTTTGATGAATTGAAGATGATTTTTTGAAGTCGATAGACTGGAAATAATTATCTCTTCTATTTGCAAAATCCATTGAAAGAACTATTGGAAGCAGTTCCTTTGAATGTACGTCACATCATATGTTAAGGGGTTCAGGAATTTTATTAGTTTAGTTTGGTTTGTTCCTGGCTTTTTGTCCGGTACGTTCGTCTGCCTGTTTCATGCTTATAATGCTTCTTATCATGTCATCCGTTGCTGGTCAGTTGTCTTCGGACTTTAGCATGACCTTCAATAGTGCCTTTATAACAAGTTCTATTTTTGTCTTCGCTGTCCAGTCGTCCCTCTCCGCAATCCATCTTTCACATTCGAAGACCGTGTGCGCCGCACTGTCCGTTTGTCCACAGTAGACACACATACTGTCAGATGCCCTGCCGATATTGTGCAGGTACTCTCTGAAGCATCGGTGGCCGCTAAACTCTTGGGTAAGATAGTTCATCTCCCCATATTCTCGTTCTACCCAAATTCTCATTTGTGGGATTAATAGTTTTGTCCACTGTCCATTTGTACAGCATATCCAGTGCTTTTGCCACTCCTGCAAAAGATGTTGTTTAGCAATTTTTGTGAATTCTATCTTATGCCCGCTGTTCCGCTTTTTGTACAGTTGTTCTTTCTTTTACCAAGAGATCTATTGGTGCTAATCCTGTCATCACGAGCACTGCATCCGTTGAAACTGTCTTGTATGCACTACACACATGTAGTGCCAGTTTTCTCTGCACTGTGACCAGCTTATTTTTAATGATCTCTTTCTCGTCTGCGTTTGCCCAGACCGGAGCACCATGGAGCATTGCCGAGTGTGCGACTGAGCATAATATATTTCTCTTGCTACTTTTTGGTCCGCTGACATTGGGCATCATCTTTTCCAGTGCTGCTGTTACCTTGAGGGCTTTCGTCGCTGTTCGCATGATATGTGGTGTAAAACATAGCTTCTTGTCAATAATCACACCAAGATATTTAACTCCCTCTGTGGGCGTTATGGTTATGCCTCTGCCTCCTTAAATACTATCGGCCCTGCATGCCTCATTCCGGTCAGTAGAACAGCTTCTGTGTTTTCAGGGGCCAGCGCTTTTCCTCCATCCTTTTATCAACATATTCAATCGCCTTATTTTCACGTTCCATTACTCTCTCCTCATCTTTTCCTGCTACTACCAGAGCAATATCATCACCAAAACCTATTATCTCGACAGCTTCTGCTAGCTTCAGCCTAAGTACTCCATTATATAGAATGTTCCACAGTGTAGGACCCATTACTGAGCCCTGTGGTACACAGATATGTACTACTCGCTCCCCGACTTCACCGTCTGCTTCGATTATGATCTTACGGTCATGTTGATATCTATGCAGTAGTCTCAGCAGGTATGGTGGAAATCCTCTATCACTAGCCTCATTTAAAATATCTTACCATGCTGTTGTATTGAAGGCATTTTTAACATCTAAAGTAATGAGCATACTAATCTTTCTTGTTGCCCTCGTACCAGCTGAGGATTTCTCCACCAAGTCCAGGATTCGCACAAAAGCGTCCACTGTTGATCTGCCCTCCCTGAATCCATACTGTTTTTCTGAGAGGTTTTTCCATTGACTGAGCTCAATCTTTATCCTATGTAGCACTAACTGTTCCAGCAGTTTCTGCTACATCGAGCAGGCACAATGGTCGATAGTACGATGGGTTTTCTATGTGATTGTCTCCTATTCTAAGTAGAACTAGTCTAGCCCCCTTCCAGATGTTCGGGTAGTTTCCATCCGCCAAAATTTTCTTCATGACATTTTGTATATATTCAGGAGATCTTTTGACAGCTATTTTAGTGGCTTCTGGTGGAAAACTGTCTGGACCAGGGGTTTTGCCACTTCGAATACGCATACTGGCCCTTACAAGTTTTTCCATGGAAAAAAAATCAGTAACCGGATTTACTAGCGGTTGTTCCCACCTCGGTTCTTCGTGGATGGGGAAAAGTTCGCCTACTACTTTCTATGATTTTTGATGAATTGAAGTTGATTTGAAGGTTTTGATGTTTTATTTACTGGTGACCAGTGGCAATCGCATATGTGCCCCCTCCCCCCCCCCATCGAATAAAAACTAAATCTATATTATTTATATGTCTCAATATAATTTGAAATTTTGTATTCACAACAATCATATTAATTTATTTTCGTTTTGCGAAATTTAATTGTTATGGTAAATGTAATCAATACTGATGTCATTCTTGGAGCGCAATGGAAATAAATTATGGAAATTATAATATGTCATAGATGAAATATAAAAGGAAGGTTAGGATAAGATTTAGTGGTTTCGGACAAGCAGGAAGGGGAAAAATATGAGTGCAATTAATCCCCGAACGATGTCTGCAGCTTATGGTTCAGATTTAATATAGTAATAATGCGTTTTTATATACGAATTCAAATAATATAACCCGGTGAACATCAAAACGGTGTTTGTGTTCGACGGTGAATTTTATTGTTATGTTAATGTTTGTTGGCATTGTTTAGGGGCAAACGTATTAAATTTTCACTATGCAAACATATACGTGCACACACAACACCCGAAATGGTTTATTTAAAACGTTATTATCACATCCGAAATACTAAAATTCATCGTGCGCTTCACTCGAACTTACATAAAACAGAACGTATTAAAATACTTTATGGCGGTTCATAAATTTTCAGGGATTTTGTACATAATTAAAACGAACTCCTGTTTGCTTAGTCCTGTCTGTCTAGCCCAGTCTCTTCAAACTACAATAAAAATATAATAATTACAACAAATATTATTTATAACTCCTATCTAATAATTGTCTTGATTATATAGACAATAAATCTATATATCTGTTAAACATACTTACAGCTATATTTAAACGATGTATTAGTGTAAAAATCTAGTTTTTATATATATAAGAGCTACAAGGTAGTTTAATAACGTTTAGTTTCCGAAAAAATGCGCTTCCATCAATAAATTTGTAACAACCTGCTGCAACAGCAACATTATAGCTACAAAAACGTGCACAATATATCATTATTATCAGGGTTTTTTTACTATTTTTCCGTCTGTTTTTATATGAACCTTTACTTTTATAACTCATATTAAATTCGCATTATGCCGACAATAAATACATTAAACCAAGCGCTGGCAATGAAAATATCTCACTATGGTATATGTTGCTGTATTTTTTCTAGCGGCAAGGCTTCTTTTTTAAACAATATTTTATGGCGGCGAAAATAAGTGAGAATTTTTTCGCAAGAAGAACACAAATTCTTATCTAAAAAATATTGTTATATATTTATTTATATATTATGTTTTTGTGAATATTGTATTTGTCACATTCTTTTTCGGGAAAATTTAATTGTTTCATAGGATGAGATAATAAATTATCGAGATAATTAGTTATATGTTAGTTTCTCGTGCTTCGATGTTTATTTATAAATGCAACCATGCCGAGGCGTTATTTAACGGTTTGATGCGTCGAGCTTTCCGAAACTTTTCGTCGCTATTATCCATTGTTTAATTCAGGGCCATAATAAATTTAACTGTTACGACTATTATTTTATTTAGTTAAAGCCACCAAACTAAATTATTGCTGCTTTAAGAAAGTTTTCAGTCCTCTATTATTGTATTAAATAATAGCAGTTGGAACTTGTTGAAAGCTCCTGAGAGAGGGAACGTTTTTTCCCTTCCTCTTCTTCGTATCCATTGTACTGTTAAATAATTTTTGATGAATTTCTTTTCACCAAGCGAAAACATTTATCCATTAGGATTTTCATTAAACTTACTTAATAAGAGTCCCTGTTCTAATTTACTATTTCTAGATGTCGACGAAGAAACTAAATTATCCTTTCTTGAAATATCAGAAACTTAATTTTTTTTTCCATAAAAATTTACATCTTATGATCTATTTTAAATGCAAAAGTAATGTAGTCCTGCATTTTCTGTAAGGTTCTATATCCTAAGTCGCAATAGTCTTTTTAAACTTGAATGTAATATTTCTTGTTTAGACCATAAAAATCAATCAATAATGGCCATAGAAAACTGTTTTTATTCACGTAACAAGATTATAAATTTTATAAAATTCCCTTAATGTGTAGGTGTCCCATAATTAAATAAAGTCTTGATATAAAATACACTGTATTTATGATTCCTTATGACGATACCGACAAATATGAATGTACCAGCACCCAGTCTGTTTATTTTTAGTAGTTAGAAGTGTCAGTTTGTTGGACATCTAGCGCAAGACTAGTGCTTATATATAATATTACATAACACTAAATACCGTGCTGAATTATAAATGGGTAAACCAAGTTTCGTACTAATCGCTAACTGATGTATTTCTGTACATAAAAATTGTCAGTATATTATTTTCTTTATTTAAAAATTTTAACTAGAATTTATTATTATAAATTCGGGATGCTATAACCGTACCATATTTTTACATCATGCACTATGATGTGAGAAATATGGAGCAAATAAAAACTTTAAAAATAAGAATTTAATGAAATTTATTACTGAATTAAATTAATGATGTTGAACAACATCTAAAAAGGATAGATTTGAAAATCGAAAAAAAGGATGTAGTTGTAGCTGCAAGTGTATCAGCGCGTGTGTATGCGTTTGGAGATGCTTAGTACTTTACCCATGCTTGTTTTTTAAACAAAGGATTTTAATGGAATATCATATCATGTTATGTTCATCAAATGGCAAAATCGGCACTGGATCGGCAATAAATTCAAAATTACCTTATTAATTTACAAAATTAACTTATTTCTTGATGATGAAAATGATCAAAATTTCTTGATGATCAAAAAATTTCAAATTTGATTAATAAAATGACTAGAATGTTAAGTGTTTGGCAATGCAATGCTGTTATATGTACCTACTCGTATTACTGAGAATAATGCCGAAAATCATTGCTAGTAAAATAACATAATGAAAGTGTAGGTGGATTTTGTGTTAAGCAGAATTTGGCAAGAAAATTTTGAATTTCACTTAGAAAAAATGTAAAAAATATTTACACTATATTTCGTTGTTATAAATAGTCTAAAAAAGTTCTGTAAAATTAGGTTATAATAGTATATTTTGTAACTAGGGCGTTAAGTTGTCAATTAGATGCGAGAGCGAAATTGTCTCCGGTGGTGTGGATTCGTCATAAGGACTCTCCTCCGGTCTCCCGTATCACCATAGAATTTGCACTCATTTTAAAAAGTTTTCTTTAATTTTTATTATTATTTTACAATGAAAAAAATTTCTGACATTTTCATGTCACTTTTTTAATATTAAGGTCTTGATTGTGTTTATTTTATTTATTTATTTATTTGTTTTTGTTTTTAATATAACCTAGTGATATTGAATATTTTCGTGCGTTAAATAGGTTATGTGGAAATACAATGAGAAGTGGCATTTCTCGTATTAAAAAACGTGCGTCAAGAAGTACTTTTCGCGCATGAGTAATAAAAAATAAATAAGTTCATCAAATTTTGGTTAAATGTCGTTGATACGTTGAACATGTCACAATGAAGGCAATTTTGGTGAGTTTCCAATGTGTACGAGTATTTATTAATTGTCATTGATATCTTAAATATGTCTCAATTTTTACCTTTAACTAGCCGCGCTGGTGTAAAAAGTACACCAATATTTCAAGAAATGCGGTCGCATCACGGTGTGGTTCTCCCACCTATGCCGCTACACGAAACATACGCCCAATGTGTCTACTAAATGCTCACGCAATATTGTTTTGTTAACGGATCGTTGAACTGCTTTTTTTCGTACTTTCGTTCCAGCGCTGTAGTTTGGTGTACAAAACATATGGCGCAAAGTAGTTATGTAAGTTTAATCAAGAAGATATGTTTTAATATTGATCTGCATATTAGGGTTCTCCATTGTTTATGGAATAAAGGGTGTTGTCGAATCCTCAACATTTTCATTAAAATTTTAGGAATAAAATAAAATTAACAAACCCAAATAAATTGACACTAGAGGAATTGGAGGAGCTGGCCCAAGTGATTTGGGATTCCGATTCGGAAGAAGTACCGGACGATGATGCTGATACTTGTAATGACGAATACATAGAGCAAAACAAATATGTTTCTGAATCAGAAATTTAAGGCAATTGAAGGAATGATTCCGATGATGTCGGTGAAGAGGATGAAAATAATTATCACATTTTTGCTAAAGATAGAATGACTAGTTGGCACAAAATATTGCTGAAAAGCAAATTCGGTAAAGTGGGTGCTCATAACATTGTAAAATTTATTCAAGAATGATTTCTATATTTGCTTTCCGTCATTAGGTTCGACGAAAAAGTACAAGGAATCAAAGAAATCAGATTGATAAGTTGACTACAATAAGATGGATAGTAGATGAATTCGAAATGTAAGAAATGTTTATACCTTAGGACGCTGTAATTATACAATATACACCAAATAAACTTGCCAAGTATGGGTTGAACGTTTTTGTAATGTGAGATGCCAAAACATTTTATGTATCCAATTTAGAAGTCTATTGCGGAAAGCAACCACGTGGGCTCTACACCTTGCCGGATACGCGTACTGCGATTATTCACCGCTTGCTCGAGAAAGAGCAAGGTAGTGACAGAAATTTGACATACTAGTATTTAAGCTATCCGCTAGCTAAGGAATTACTAGAAAATAAAATTACCATAGTTGCAACAATGAGAAAAAAATAAACGCGAAATTCTGCCGGAATTTTTGCCACATAAAAACAGACCTGCGAGTTCTTCATTATTTGGATTCCAAAAAAAATAACACTGGTCATCTATTTACAAAGGAAAAATAAATCAATGTGGTATTGATTTGTCGCAGAAACCTAATAAAACGCCACCAAAGTGTTGCACCTATTCTGTATCTAGAAGTACAAGTGACCATGTCCCATTGGCTATATTCTTTCAACTGATAAACATATCGGGAATCAATAGTCAACTGCTTTATAATGCTACTCATATTGATGCAGCCTACAAGCAGAGAAGAGAGTTTTTGAATGTGGTCTCCTAGCTTTGACGAAGCTGCATCTTTCTGAACATGCTACTTCTAAAAATACGAACGAGATGTTTTTCTGTGGTAAGAAAAGGATCGAGTTACAAAAATCATTTGCAGCAGTGGCGATAAATCAGTATGCAAACAACACATGACCACTGCAATTCATACAAAAATAGCGAACCAAGCCATAAATAATAATGTAAAATCTTTTTAGTTTTTCTTTGTCAATTGCATTCATTTATTTACATTGTTTAGACCCATAGAGGATCACATAAAGCAAATTATGATCTATTGCTATTATTTTTCTTGTTCTTCCAGAGTTGTTTCATCATTTCGCTATGTTTAGCTCGATGCTCATCTGTCCATTTTCTTCTTGGTATTTTGGGTTTGTCCACTGATATAATTTCCCAGGTGTAGACCTTATGTCTGAAGATGTTTCGTCTTTCGATGTCTGGTGAGATGTTGACGTTTTTTAGATCAATTTAGACCAGTTTTACCAAGACTGTTGTCGTTTTTCCAAGTTTCCAAGTACGTCAAAACTCTCCCTGTTACTCGTTGTCACCTAGTCATATAATGTGCCCGTAGAATTTCAATCGTGGTTTGCGGAAATCGGTTTCGATGTTGGAGTATTATTCTGTGACAGTGTGTGATTGTAGACGATATCCTTCGTCTGTGAGTTTTGGGCCAAAGATTTTTCGGATAATTTTTCTTTCAGCCCTGTTGATATTCTCGAGTTATCCTTTGTAATTAAGGTTTAGGGTCCCGCTGGAGTAGAGTGTTTCAGGTTTGATAACAGTCGTGTAGTGTCAAGCTTTTGTGTTAATATTTAGGCACTTTTTATTGTAGATGCACGCAACTTTCCTATATGCTTTCCGCATTTTGAGTTCCCGTGCCCTTTGTGCTAATCTTTCTATTCCTGTAGGTTCAATAGTTTTGTCTAAATATTTGAAGTGACTAATATTGTTTATTGTGCCGTATTTTGTAAATGCAGTTTCTGGTTTCATGTGTTTTGTGGGCATGAATTCGCTTTTCGAAAAGGAAATTTGTAGTCCAACTTTCTCGGCACATTCTTTGAGGACTTCGATCTGATGGATTGCTGTTTGTTCATTTTCGGAAAGGATCGCGAGATTATCAGCAAAGGCTAGGCGTGCGACGTTGATGTTAACTTTTGTTGTCGTAGTCTTATGGGTCTCTATATTTTTCGATTTTCCAGTTATTGTTCTCATGCTTTGATGACTTTGTCTAAAACGATGGTGAAGAGTAATGTGGAGAGGCTATCACCCTGCTAGGAACCAGTCTTGATGGGAAAAGTTGTGAGATTTCTCCTTTGAATTTGGAAGTTGTGTTTGTTAGGATTTGTTGGATGAGTCCTTGTGTTTTCGCATCCAGGTTGCTTTCTTGGAGTATATTAAACAGGGATTGTCGGTCGATGGAGTCGTAAGCTTTCCTGAAGTCGACAAATGGGCAGATTATTATATATGATTAATATTCATTTGTGGTAATATTCGAAATAAATAGCATAATTCACCAAGACGATGATATATTTCTTATCCCCATGTAATAAAATATGTACGTTGTGTATAGAATACACCGCGCAGGTAGTTACGTGAAAATTCAGGACGCGGGTAGTTAAAGGATAGTATATCATTCACCAGAAATATCGTAATCATACACACTTATATATATATATATATATATATATATATATATATATATATATATATATATATATATATATATATGTATATATATATGTATATATATATATATATATATATATATATATATATATATATATATATAATCTTTTAAATCTCATGAATACCCTTTCGGGTGTCGAGATTATATCCTTCTTATTTATACGATATTGTTTATTATATTTAAACATAACATAACATATTTTAAACATAACAATTCAAGTGAATTTCAAACTATGACAAAGAAAAAAGAAAAATTTGATGTGTATCCTACATTATCTAGTCCATCGATTCCCAACCGGTGGTTCGCGAACGCCTAGGGGTTCGCGGGATGTACAAAGGGGGTTCGCGAAAATAATATTGTAAAGGAGGCATTTTAAATTGCCGAAGAAAAATAAAAGCAAGAAAAACCAGAACATACCTAATGCAATGCCCGACAAACAAAAAATACTAGTTCTATTTTTTATCGCTTGATGTCGCATTATATATTTACTAGTCAACCTAAAATACTTTTCACAATTTGAATAATTTGGATTATCCTCTCGTTTGTGAGTTAAAGATTGCATACTCAATAACGTATTAGCAAATATTCGTACAGAGGGTAAACCTTGAGTGATTTAGTTCGCGATTAGTAGTATGGCTATTGCGGCTTTGTTTGTTTAGTGACGTTCTTCTTGTGTACATAACTTTCAATAACTATTATACCCCAATTATATTATGGATCGATGGTTAAAAACGAGTCGTGTAGAAGCAACACATGATGATACTGAAAGCAGTATTGAGCTACAATTTTATCAGACTAAATACATAGAAAAAAATGGTGGGAAAAAAGGAAAAAAGCAAAACATACGACGTACAGGGATAAACCTATTGAGTATTTTAAAAGAAAATTAGCAGATAATAAAAAGTGTATGTCTCTTCTTTCCTATCCTCAAACGAAGATAGTAAAATGGCTCTTGAGGCATCATTTCGAGTGAGTTATAGAATTGCAAGATCTAGACAGGCACATACAAGGGCAGAAACTTTAATTGGACCATGTGCAAAAGATATCGCGAAATGTATGCTTGGAGAAAAGGCAGCAAGGAAAATGGAAGTTGTTCCATTATCAAACAATACGGTAATAATGTGGAGAACAAATAATGTGGAGAACGAACTTTTGAGGAGAATAAAATCGAATTATTTTGCGATTCAGCTTGACGAGTCGACCGAAGTAGCAAACGCCGCAGTATTGCTTGTCTACGTGAGATATATTTTGGAGAATATCGTTCAGGAAGATGTATTATTTGCGAAACCTTTGAAAACCTACACAACTGGAGAAGCTACAAGTAAAGAATTTTCGATCAAATCAATGGTTATTTTGAAAAAAATGGAATAAACTGGTCTTATTGTTTGGGTGTGTGTACTGATGGTGCAAAATCAATGACAGGAAAATTTTCTGGTTTTGTAGCACGGGCAAAGAAAATCAACGAGAAAATTCAATGGACGCATTGCTTTATTCATAGACAAGCATTGGCATATAAGCGTATTCCTGCAGAGTTATCTACTACTTTAAGTGATGCTGTCAAAAACATGACACATGTCAAAAACACACATCAAACGCGTGCTACAAATTGTCGTATGTTTCCATGCTCTTTGTGAGGATTTTGGAAGTCTTCACGTTTCTTTATTACTTCATACGGAAGTTAGATGGCTCTCCCGTGGCAAAGTGTTGACACGCTTGTTTGAATTGAGATCTGAAGTACAAGCATTTTTTATTGACCATCCGTTTCATTTGTCCTCCTGTGTCTTCGATAATCTTTGGCTGCAAAAGCTTGCATACTTATAAATTTTATAAATTACACATTTATTATTAGACATTTTTTATAAATTAACTGAATTAAATCTGTCATTACAGGGCACGGGTGTCACCATTTTCAGTGTACATGCAAAATTGAGGCCATGCTAAAATAGTTCAACTTTTGGATCCAATGCCTGCAAATGAATGAGTACGAATGTTTCTGTTCTCTCTCCACTTTTTTATCAGAAAATTCAATAAAACTTGATGAAAACAGTAAAATTCCCAGTAAGAGTTTTTTTTTTAATTAGCCATTTTCATAAAATCCAATTAGTCAAGACTTAAAAAGAAATCCGCCAGAGGCAGCACTAATAGAGGTACATAAGTTTTGATTTTTCTATGACAGTAATGTAAAAGATACATTATAAAAATGGAATTAGCAGAAGATGTAGTAACTGGAGCAAAATTGTAATTTGCAAAAATTCAAGATCATCTCATCCGGGATTTCAAACGATGGCTTGCTTGCCGTGGTTTATCCGTTTTAGGTAATAAAAATGTACTCGTATAAAGGTTAGTTATTGTTGACAGTTTGTCAGAGATTTAAATATTTCATCTACATATTTTTGTTAATGTTTCCTTTTTGTAGTGAAATTTCTATAGGCGCGGTAGAGTAAAAGGGTTACACAAAATATTCTACTTCAAAAAGGAAGCATTAACAAAAATATGTAGGTACATGAAATATTTAATATCTGACAATAAACAAAACGAACTGTCATCGACACATTCTACGAGTATATTTTTTTTGCCTAAAACGAATAAACCACGACAAACAAGCCATCGTCTTAAATCCCGGATGATATGATCTTGAATTTTTGCAAATTTTAATTTTGCTTCAGGTACATCATCTTCTGTTAATTCCATTTTTATATTGTATGTTTTACATTACTGTCATTGGGAAATCAAAACTTATTTATCTCCACTAGTGCTGCCTCTGGCGGATTTTTTTTTAATTTTTAGGGGAAAATGGCTAATTTAAAGTATGCTTAACTAATTATAAGACTGGTTATAAAACTATCAAATTGGTTTTATTTATGTTTGTACTTGCAACATGGAAAATAAATGTTCTACCAAATTTTATTGTTTTTTTACCTGCCAGTATAAGGGGTTCGCCAAATTCTTTCGGATTTTAAAGGGGTTCGCGAAGAGAAAAAGGTTGGGAAACACTGATCTAGTCCATTAGTGTGTAGTTTAGTCTATATATCTTGCGTATTATTACTAGCTATTGCCCGCGGCTTCGCTCGCGTGGATTTTGGTAGTTAGTACATTATTTTTGTCTAAACCATACAAATGTGTATAGGGGTTGTTTCAACGTGATAAGCAGACATAAGTCGCCCTGAATCATCTCTGTTTTGTAGTCAATGTGATTTGTATTAAGATTACTTAACTATTAGATTTGTAAGAAAGAGTATTAATGTGTACGTATTATAAAAGTATTTTGAGAACTACAGTTAGAATTAAGTGGGCAAGTAAACTTACTTTATGAGGAATATTCAAAATGTATATTTTTTGAACATGTTTGCGTTTAGAAATTCAAGTATATAAAAAGTTGTCTTAACATTTTATCTCCCATAACTCATATTTTCCGTTTCCGTTCCGAATTCTAAAACACGTTTTTCTGTATTTTTGAGATGGTAATATACCCAGCTTTGCATCTCTAAAATTTTTGGTTTTTAAGACTTTCTTTTACAAAGTCACTCTCATTTTTCTTACTTCCTGGCTAGATTTGGATGTGTTTCACTTTTAAAGAAGAAACACCAAACAAACACCAATTGTCACAACTGTAACAGTTTTTGTTTTTGAGACATTTTAAGTTCTATTAAAATTTTAAGTCCCATTTTATGCAAACAAATTAAAAATAATTGCGGGTTATAAAAACGATATACTTTCCAAATTTAAGGTTCGTAGTTTAAGACGTATTGGACCTACGTATTGATGATGAGCCATTGAGTATACTTTCTTTTATACATAGAGTTAAGATAAGAACGGACACCGCAGTCATTTTGTAGAAAGTAACTACTCTAGAGCTTAAAATTGGTTACCAAATTCTGCGTAAATCTTAACTTATATAAACCACCATAAAATATGCAACGATACTCACTTATTGTTACCATCAAAATAACAGAGCATTATAAAGGATTCATGCCAGTTTTTAAAATTATCAGTTATTCATTAACTATCGGTTATTTGTTTTTCGTTTTTCCTTATTTAGATTTTGACACATTACGTAAGAAGCAGCAGGGATAGGCACGATCCGTCGCCTACAATAGTAGTACTCTATATATAGACCGTTTAGTTGAAACGATTTACTTTTATATTTTCAATTTGCTGTTTTAATTGCAATTATATGCTATTACTCAAATTACAGCTGTCAACTGTAAGATTTTCGAATTAGCATTATTTTTTAAATTATTTCTTTTATACCTCTTTTAACTGGATTTTCCGAAAATGGAAATATACCCATTTCATAATGAATAAGATGGTTGCGACCGTTACTACGTGTAATTCATACTTACACTGAATAGAAAAATTTACTATGTTTTTACCACAATTAATATGTACAAATATTATGTAACTAGTTATTCACAATTTCTACACATCACACGACTCGAATTTCGACGGTTATAGTTCATATAGGTCAAGGGACTTGTAAATTGATGAGTTTGAATTTATACCGTTTTGGTGGTAAGGGGCGGTGTCTCTCTGAAGTTGAGGACTTATTAAAGTTACGGATATTCTTAACTTGCTAGTCTGCTTGCAATATTCCTATTTATCTAGTCCTCACGGTCTAGTATTGACTTTCTGTTATTTTTAATCCTATCCGGATTGTCCGTCTTGTACATATTGCGTAATTTTGCTTGTCGGTACGTTACGTTTTATCTAGTCGTTTGTATTATTATTTAGTCAGTCTATAATCTAGAATTTCTAATTTTACAAACTTAAAACAATCGGAACACAGCCTGAATATATAAATATATTCAACCTATCCGGAGCTCTATAACAATTACTGAGTCTTTTTAGGACTACCAAAACATATCTCATGTGAAATTTGTCATTTTTATGACAATTTCTATGACCAATTATAATAATTTCTAATTTTGTCTGAATCTTGCTTGCCTTGTATTCTTAGTAAATTACATAACATATTTAAAATGTATTTTTTATTTATTTTATGTATATTTGATATTGTTGGAAGAAGATCCTTGGAAAGCGTCTGAAATTTGATTGGACTAGGATTTATTGGGGGAGTTAAGGCCCCCACCGAGCCGTCTCAACAGGAAATCAGCAAGAGAAACTGCGACTTGAAAATTCGATTGGAAAAATTGAAATGTTTGTCGTCGGATATTATGTTTTAACGTAATATCCCAAACATATTCCATTCACGATTAACAACTTATCGATTTCGGCTATTTTACATTGCAAATATTTAATCTTATATTTCGAAAACGCGAAATTACCGAGATTATTTTTACTGAAATTGCCGAAAAATATTTTCGATGGATTTTAATAATACCGAGCGAAGGTTGGGAAAATGTGTATTTAAAATCAGGAAGATATATTTAGGGTAGAAATTCGATTGGGAAAATTTCAAATGTTTGTCGTCGGATATTGTGTTTTAACGCAATAACCTCAACTACACCCCCTTTTACAGTCCCTATTCGGTTTCATATTTCTATACTATTTTTTTTATTAAATAATAATATCGAAAACAAATCTGAGTATAAAAATTTCCTCCAAAATTTTATTGAAAAAGAAATATTTTCTTGATAATACTTCAATACAAATGTAAAGAATAATTAATAAGATGGTATCGACTGTTACTACGGGGTAATTCATACTTACACAGAATTGAAAAATTCACTATGTTTAAAGCACACTTAAAAATGACCGTCAAAGGTCGAAAGACGAGTCGTATTAAATGTATAAATTTATATAATTGAGAATAATAAGTTATATAATATTTTTACATATTATAAGAGTGGTTAAAACATAGTGATGTTATTCAATTCAGTGTATATAAAGAATAATGAATTGAAAATTATTTTAAATTCTCGTTGGAAAAAATCTGTTTATAATTAATTAATTTATTTCAAAAATTAATTTTTGTGACAGAAGCTTTCTATTGTGGGTGGCATAAGTGGCAGGTGAAGTGGAAGTAAAAATGATAAAGTGTGAGTGCAAAGCGAGTCTGATGAGGGATGAAAAAATAATTGAGAAAGTGTTTTTAGGAGAAAAAAGCACCGAGCTTCAAGAAGAAGCAAAAAATAAAAAAACAGAATATTTAACTTTGGTCTCGTGTAAGACCCAGATAAACAAATCGATATTTTGAAAAATAATTATAAAACCCAAACTAGACAATCAAATTAAGTTTCGTGTTTATCCATACTTGCTAGAATAAAACGATATGTTTACTAACATTATTTATCAACTAGTTTCTTTAAATGTTGGATAGACATGATTATTAACAATTTGTAGACGTATTTGTAGACGCATTATATATAGTTAGAGCAAAGTTAGATTGCTTCCTACATAGTGTACACTGTAATATCTCTCGTAACGTATTTAACTTCTATTTTAATTGCTTTAAATTAAACAGTTTCATTTACTTTTCGTATTCCGAAATAATTTATCCTAATGTAAATAAATAATTCAGTTATTTTGATGATTTATAAATCAATACATTTGCGTGAGCAACAAGCTGGAGTCTAATAAAAATATTTATTTTTGAATTATTTATTTCACATACAAATAATATATCTGTGAAAATGATACTGTGAAAACAATTTCGCTAAAATTAAATTTCCATCAAAATTGTTTTGCTTTTAGCAGCAATTTCATAATATCTCCTTTGTTACGAATAATAAAATGTTGTACTGTGCATAAATTTAATTGAAAAAAAATATATTTTATAAAAAAGGCACAAAGCATTTCTAACATTGTAATTTATATATTGAGAGTTAAAATTTGGAATTGTTTATAAAAACAAGTAAATTCATGAAATTTTGTGGAAGGCGGTAGGTGGTAAAAAATTATTGAAAAAAATAGTCTTGAAAGGAAAATATCGTTTCAATTTGTAATAAGATATAATATGAAGTGAATAATAAATATATTTTTGTGTAGTTTTTTGCATTAAAATTTTATTAGACTGATATTTTTAATAAAATGCAATATAAATATAAACAATACAAAATATAAATAGCAATAATAAACTTTCAAAGAAAACACCAAACACCAAAGAAAATAGTACCTATTCCAATGTTATAAACATTATTTGAATAGAATCGTGCTTATTTTATAAATGGAATATCCGTTGTAAAAACGGTTTAGTATTCAGTAAAATTTTACGTTCTCAAATTTATTATTATGGTTATTCCCGATGAATTGATAAAGTTAATATGGAAAGAGTTGGATAATGTAAATTGGCAACGGCAATAAAAACATTGAACGATTTACGCCGAGAATTTATAGGGTGATTTTAATATTCGATATCAGCGTTATTATTATTTTTTCTCTCTCGAACAAATCCGTAAATCGCAATACGGTGACAGAAATGCATCACTAAAAACTAAATTCATTTCCTGTGTCAGGAGAAGGAAAAAAAACGTAGAGTATAAAAAATTTAAATGGATTGATATCATAGTGAGAATTCATATTGCAACCATTATGCAAATGCACGTCGATTTAAAATATAATAAAGCATTGCGCATATGAATTTAAGCGATAGAAGTAGCAATATAAACTTTTTTTCTTGGGTTTAATGGCAGATTTAATATTGTGTTTTTTTTATTTTTAATAGTTTTAATAATGCGTAGGAAAATCTGTCCCTACATTAAACCGCTAATAAAGATGCTAAAATAACCACTAAGGCTCAATTTACGATTGTCCCGGAGTATTAAAACCCCCACGTATAGCCACTTTCCGGCATTCGTGTCGACGCCCGGAATCGCGACCCAGGCGAAAGCTCTTCAAAACCAGAGCTTACCGTTATAATCACCTAACACAATCCAAAAAACCGAAACTAAATAAAAAATTTAAAAAAATTCATATTGATATTGGTGGATAAGGTTGAATCGAGTTTCGCTTTGCAGACGCCCTTTTTTAATCAGATCTTGGAAATCGTGAAAATTTACGCTCGAAATTGCGTAGGAAATTAAATATTGGATTGATGCAGCGGATTGGTTCATGTCTCCCTTACTTATTCACATTGGTCGCATGAGAAATTGAATTTTCCGTTCCCGCGGCGCAGAGACACCGCGATTAAAATGATAAATTCTTGTGCGATTTTTTTTAATCTCGTTCTGACAAAGTAAAATGTATATATACATTGGCATCCGGCAAAGGAAACATCGCAGACAGAAATTAAATTTTGCCATTTGATAGAGGGAAATTTATTGGAAACGATTTTAACGGCTAAATGGAAATATTTACTTGATATGTTTTTGGTAAACAGCAATGGGAAATAATCATTTTTGTTAATAGACAAAAGCCTATGTTTTAAATAAATTAAATTTACTATTCGAATAAGCTTTTGATTTTGTTATAACATATGCCTTTTATGTAACTTATAAATCTTTGTCTCTCTGTTTTTCAAAATAAAACAATAATAATCCAGATTATAGACTAATACTAGTTTTAACACTTCGGGATTTTGTTAAAGTTAAATTATAATGTGAAAATAAGTTGATATTTTGGAAAAGTTTTGTATAGGGGTAAATAGTACAGTTGTTGGTCAGTCAAGAGTGATTGGTCATATTTTGAAAACTATATAACTATAAGACTATCTTTTGGTGACATAACTGTTTATTAAGAGAAGAGTATTCTGTATTCTTTTCTCTACTGAATACAACCCAAACTTTTATATAATTTTAATTAATATTGTTATAATTTAATTATTAATTTTAATAATTTTAAAAGCTTCGTGTATTTTTTTAATTAATAAAATGACAAGACCGAGATTCTCGAAAATTTACGGCGTTTTAGACAGAAATCTACAAAAAGTAACCCTACTATATTTAGATATTTTCATGATTAAAATATGATTTTTATACGGATTTTTGACATTTGTAAATCAATACAGGTTTAACTTGTTGTAACTTTAAAAAAATGTATTTTAATAAAAACAAAGTACTATTTGGGCAAAATTTGACAGGTTAGGTTAGGGACACGATAAACAGTACAAATAGTGATTGGTCAATTACTATTCTTCGGTTAGAGTAACTATGTGATAGTTGATGGCAGTAAGTTTTAACTTATAAATAAGAGCATAAGAAGCTAAGGATAATGATTTTGATTAAAATATGGATTTATATTTATATCCTAAGGATTTATAAAAGCAAGAGTAGATAGATAAGACTAGAGAGGCAAGAATAGACAGACAAGCGTATACAGAAGAGACAAAACTAGACAGATGTAACTAGACAGATAAGACTAGACAAACAGTACGAGACAGGCAAGATTAGACAGGCAAGACTAGATAGACAACACTAGATAGACATGACTAGACGTACAATACTAGAGAGACAAGACTAGACAGATAAGACTAGACAGTCGAGAATATACAGACAAGACTAGAAAAACAAGATTGGACAGAGAAGACTTTTTTTACGTAGGGGGGGCGTAGCTGGTGTTAATAAAATAACTTCTCTAGACAACTGGACCCCCTGGAATCATCTCCGTACAGTCTGGACCCGCTTATCGCATAACCTCGGAGTGACGGAAGGAATTTTAAAAAAAATTAGTCTACATGTTGTTTTTTCCCTTTTTGGACTGCATTTCATCGTATTCTTTATCTGTCATTATCGTTACAATTAATCCGTTTACATTGTCCCAATTTGTTATTCCCTTTAAGATGTATGGGATTATTGTTCTGGCGCTAAAGGTTCCTTCCATGACTTTTTCGACTGCTTCTCTTTTAGTTTCCCACCTCCAGCACTCAAAGATAGTGTGATTTACACAATCTGTTTCCCCGCAGTAAACACATAGGCCGTCTGTTGCTCTGCCAATATTAAAGAGATAATCCCTGAAGCTACCGTGGCCAGTCAGTACTTGGGTAAGGTAGTAGCTAGATATATTTGGGATTAGCACTTGGGTCCACTGTCCTTTGTCGCTTAGCTGCCATCTTTTTTGCCATTCCTCGATGACCTCTTCTCTGGTCAGTTGTTTTTTCTGTTTGCGGTAGTTTGCATCGTGCAGCTTTTTCCGCTCTTTTACGAGCAGTTCTATGGGGGGTATTCCCCAGATGACTTAGGCGGCCTCTCCTGAGACCGTCCGGTAAGTGCTGCATATACGTAGAGCCATTTTCCGCTGAACGGTTGCGAGTTGGTGAAGGTTTCGTTTCTTTTCTAGTTCTAGGATAGAGATGACTAGACAGACAAGACTAAACAGACAAGACTTTTTTATGAACGTCGCTGAGAGCTGAACAGACAAGTGGCCCTATGAACATCTCCAATCACGCCGGAACCACAGGTAGTAAATCTTCAGCGTGGTTGTTGTAGTTTGATAAATTAAGATGGTTGTTGATTCATCTTATTTGGGCTTACTGCTGTATCTTTCTATTGAGTCTCTGTTTTTCGTCATTTTCCTTAGAGAAAATAATGAATTTAAAGAATCTGGCCATTCTATCCCACTTTTCTTTACTTTGTAGCATGCAACCCATTACCGTTCTTGCGTTAAACGGTATCTTCATGTTGGCTGTTAGCTCCTCCCTTTCTGCTTCCCATCTCCAGCAGTCAAGTGTCAGGTATTGTGTTCCTTACAGAGTCCACGTCGCCACAGTATTCACACAAGTCATCTGCGGCAGCGCGTATTTATTTCAAGTAGTCGCGGAAGCACATATGCCCTGCGAGGAACTGAGTCAGGTAAAAGTTATTCTTGCCTTGCTTTCCATTGACCCATGTGGTGATATCTGGTTGGTATGATCAACTTCGTCCTAAATTCGCCTTTTTTCGGACGCCCGCCATTTTTCATTCTGCTAGGAGATTTTTTCTAGCGGCAATTCTAGATTGCCTATCACATCTGGCCTCATGCAGTTCGGCTCTCTCCTTTACCATGAGCTCTATGGGGGCTATTTCAGCTATAAAGAAAACTGCTTCCCCCGATACAGTCTTGTATGCGCTACAGATCCTGTTTGCAGTTCTTCTTTGAATTCTCGCAAGTTTGTAAATATTGCTAGACAGACAAGACTAGACAGACAAGACTAGACAGACAAGACTAGACAGACAAGACTAGACAGACAAGACTAGACAGACAAGACTAGACAGACAAGACTAGACAGACAAGACTAGATAGACAAGACTAGATAGACAAGATTAGGTGTACAAGACTAGACATACAAGACTGGACAGACAATACTAGCCAGACAGGATTGGACAGACAAAACTAGACAGGCAAGACTAGACAGACAAGACTTCTTCGTCTTCCTAATTTCTATAAAATTTTTAATTTCTGATTCGAATTATTATTTAAATAGAAAAGTATGGTGTTTTACAATTACTAGCAACATAATAATATATAAATTCATTTTGTACAAGCATGCAATTTATTATTTTCTTATAAGGATCGATCACTGCACTGGGTAAACAGTATAACCATAGAACCATATAGAATAACCATAATAACTACCTACTTTATAAGAAATTATATACATTAATTTATTTTCTTATATTAGTATTTTTTGTAAAAGAGACAACAAAGAACAACAGAGACTTAAAAAGGCTGGGGGAATTAAAATACATTGCCATAAACCGAGAGAGATGAGGAATATGTGTGGTGCACGCACTATGCCCAGACAATACTAGACAAGACCAGACGGGATCTGTGTAGATAAAACCAGCCGATACCAAATATTCGAGGCAAAAGCAGATAAGAAAATGCAACACGAAAGAAGTCGAGATAAGACTAGAGTAGGCAGTACCTGACTAGACTGAACATGACTAGATTAATTTAAACGTAATATTGAATTTTGACCCGCCACATTAGATAAATTATTATTTGGTACATTGGTAAATATTAATATTATTTTAGGGTTTAACGGAAGTATATATTCGATCTATTTATGACAGATTACTGAATGAATCATTATTAATTCTACTTATACTACTTTTAACCCTCGAAATGATCTAGTTTAATTAAATATTATTTACGTTTTAGTAATAAATATTATTTACGTTTTCAAATTCTCATTTATATATTTTAGGAATTTAGATTGTACAATTCTATATCCTGTATATTCATGCACTAATAATAATTAATGTAGATTATACTAAAATGACTATGCCAGCGTACATTAATATTACCGTAATGATCTAATTCGATTTCATTGATTCTGTTGTTGATAGCATTTATAATTGATGCACTTTCATATATGAGCATACTGAAAAATATGGAAATCTTATATAGGTATTTCATATGATGAATGTTTCTATTTTAATCCTTAATATATTATCTTAAGTTGATAATAAAATATTTCATTTGAATTTTAGTAAAACTTGTCTATCTTTGTGTATGATATTGGCAGTGTTGGAATTGCATTACTTGTTTATTAAATATGACATCCGTGTGTATGAATATCTGCCATACCATACTTGTAAAACGGGCTTTTAAAACGTTACGTTTAGTATAAAATCATGTTACATGAAATTATATTAATAACATGTTTTCCAATTAATAGAAATATCATGTTTGTAATGACTATTGTACGAGAATTACTGTGTATAGGTATAGTATAAAGCGACTCGTAACAAAAGCGCTTCTTTGGTACATTGTTATAACTCGTAGGCCTTATAGGAGAATTTACTCATTATCCTACTTATTATTAATTACTCCTATTATATATCATACTTTTGTCATAAACAGTATGTTTTGCGTAATATAATCTTATCCTCTCTGTAATAAATATTATCAAATGTATGTATTGTTTTATCTAGTTACTAATACTATAAAATAAATCTTCTAAGTCAGTTAATTGCCTCTCCACAAATTACATTAAGTAAATCGAAATTTATTTGCCTAGCACCTTCACCATATTAAGTCTTATAGAGAATAGTCACGTTAGCGGTGAGAAGACAGGAGTGCCTAGGAAATATTGTTATTACGTTATCTAATACATAATTATCTAAAATTGGTTTAAAAATACTCGTTTTATTTAAATATATTTTAAGTTAGTCTCAACTTTGTAGTTATTAAATTAAATAAATTCAGATTATTAAAAATTCCTAGAAAATATTAAAATTTTTGTTGCAAAAATACAATGTTTTATCCGATTTCTTTACAAAAAGTTGGAAATTTCAATTTTTTTTTAAACATTTTACATTCTAGTGTGAATAATATACGAAACCAGATGCCAGTAAGAAGGCGCTTCTGCATTTCTAGTGCGCTTTTAAACGTTCTTAGTGCACCGTAAAAACATGGGGCTAAAATATAAGTAAAAGTATTTTAATTGTTAGGATACCAGAAAGTATTCAAAATAGACCCTAGTAAAATTTCACCGCTGACTTAATATACAGGGTGTTAGGTCAAAATTCAAGGAGTTATTCCTTGGCCTATTCAAGGTATATTTTGTCTTATGATGTTTTATTTCTAAAAAACCCTATGTTTCGGAGATAAACGGTGAACAAAATGTGCGACAGTAACAACATTTTATTATCAAAAAGTATATGTAAAGATGCCCAATCTACAATAAATTTTCGAATTGACTTCCACTAGCCTGGATACAAACATTCAATCTTCTCCTCATTGAGTTCCGAACTCTTTCAAACACACTAGGGTTGTTTCTAATTGAGTTACATCCAGCAATTATCCGGATTCGCAATTCGTCCAAATTCTCCACTAGAGTAGCGTAACCTAATGACTTCCGATAGCCCAATAAAAAATAATCCAGAGGGTAAAAGCTTCAGTTAGCCCCCCGAAACCGGAATGCGTACTGTTATTCGGTCGGAGGAAGTTAAAGGAGATAACCATACAGATCGACGGAATAATGATTAGCACCATTAGAGTCCTCATGTGTCTGGGAACCTACTTTGACCACAATATGAGAATGACCAAACATGTCGAAAACATCGCAAAAAAAGGCAGAAGAGTTATCGACCAAACTGTCTAGGGTAATGCCTATCGTGGGGGGTGCAAGAAGCAGTAAAAGGAAAATACTTGAATCTGTAGTGTACTCGATAATGTTGCATGGGGCGCCAATCTTGAGCGAAACCATGAAAAGTGCTAAATGTAAAAAACATAATGGTTCAAAGGGAAAAACTGATAAAAATATGTAGCGCAAACCGCACCACGTCAAATGCAGCACTTCAAGTGATCGCCGAATTAGCGCCAATAGAGTAACTGGTGGACGAAAGGTGCCGTATGCATAAAAAACAAAATAGACAAACCACAGCACAAATAAAAGAAGAAACTAAAAGGAAATGGCAGGAGAAATGGAATGAACTGCAAGAGAAGGGTGAGTGGACCACAAAACTGATCCCGGATATAATAAAGTGGACAAACAGGAAACATGGAAAGGTGGGATACCACATTACACAAATTCTGGGTGGCCAAGACTGTTTTGCAGCTTACCTCAAACGGTTGCATCTGCAGGAATCGGAAGAATGTACCTACTGTGGGGAGGCAGGCACAGTGGAACATACCGCTTTCTACTGCCCCCGCTGGACAAACGAAAAACTTGAGATAGAGTTATACACGGGAACAATCTTAACCAACAGGAATATGACAGCACTCATGCTGAGGAATGATGAAGAATGGAAGGTTGTAGAAAAGGATATGAAGAAAATTATTGATAAAAATGAAGCGGAAGAAAGAAGAAGGAATAAACAACTAGTGTAAAAGGAAATATTAGAACAGCTCTTCCTTGAAAAAAATGCTTTTGCGACGTCGAGGGATACCGCGAGTGTTCCAGGGGGACCATTCGATACAGCTGGTGCTGGCGACGCCCCCTCTCAAAAAGTGGGTTTAAGTAAGGGGATAGATGCGTATGGCCTACCTCCAAGTGATCTCAGCTGTAAATCTTGCTGTTAGAAATACCGGTCCAATTATATAGTCACCCACAATTCCAACCAAAACATACAAACTGATGTTGAAATCGATCTTCACATACCTCATTCGCACTCTCATCTGCCATCGTGGCTGTTATGAAAATTCCTTATTGTATTTCTTGAGGAACTGGCTTCATCGGTAAAAACAATATGTGTCAGGAATTGAGGAATGAGAACTAATTTTTGCAAATTTCATTGACATAACGCAATACATGGAGGATAATTAGAACGGTAGTAGTGCCTGACCAGGTTGAACGTGGTATGGATACAACAAATTGCTCTTAAGAATTTTCCAAACTGTCCAATAACTTACAATTCAAAGTAATAATAATTTGTCGCGTAAAAGTACTTGGACCTTCCTCTATCACGTCAGCACATGCTGTTCCAGTTGTACCGTTCTTACTGTCATTAATCTTACAGGCCCTCTTTCCATTTCGTTTCAATGTGCCTGTTTCAGGAAAACGTCGATGAATATTTTCGAAGATTTTTCGGTCGAGGATATTACGGCCAGGAAACCAATGAAAACCAATGAAATCAATGTACAATCGTTTAGCTTGTAATGATTTGCATTCAGTAAGTCCATACATCAATTGTATGTTAGTCATCTCGGCGTTCGTATACATGGTAGAGTCCGTCACTAACTATTAAAGACACGTCAAACAGCCAAACATCACTCAATGTAAACAACTGCGACGGATACAATTGATGATGACCGATGAGACGTATTCGAATGAAATCCACTTGTACGTTAGTAGATAAAACAGCCATTCCAAGTTACCGTCAACAATTTTTTGTACTTGATAAACTCATTGGCGTACGTCATACTTTTATTGACATTCACGATTTCAACAAATATCGAATATGATTTTGTTCACCCTGTATCTTCGAAAGAGTTTTTCATAAATCATCACAGCATGAGGTATAAACCCTTGATTTTTTGTCTCATGTTTATCTAACACCCTGTATATGCGCTGTTTAAAAATTTTGATTTACGAGTAAAATGCTAGAAAGTTACCGACCATTGGACTAAGCAACTTTTTATGTTGTTTCGTTTTTCAGACCAAATGTTGAAGCTAGATGAATATATTTATAGAATTTATAATGTGATAAACGTGACGTTTTATATATTCATTTTGAATCAATGAATAAACAGGAATAAATTTCACTTGTAAAAACTTTATCCAACGAAATACTAAACAAAATTTAATAGTAAGCTGAGAATGCATGTTAGCAGATAATTCTCGAATATTTTCCCCATTGTAATCGATGGAGGGCATCTAATTATATGCAAAAACTGAGAAAATCCATTAATCAGTTCGAAAGTGCAAACGTGTCCGTTATTATTTTATTTTTCTGCCCGAAATACCATTCAAATCACATTATAGTCCGTATCGCGTTCACGTCCTCCTCTGACTCCGACTCTCCGTCTTTATATAGCCGGCTCGTTTTCATTTCCGATATTATTTCAGTATTTATTTATAGCGATGCTCTTATCGAATACAAACGTTCAATCTCGACTCCCGCAGAGTAAATACACGTATACCATGTTATTCTTTTTAAACAAAGCCGGGAAAAAATTTGATAAATACAAAGAGTTTTTCTTTTCAAACACGAAACAGTTCACGCATTTTTTCTCGTTACTCCGCGAGTTATAGCGCAATATTTGATTGCCCGTTCTACTCTTTTGATCTTTTCCGTGTTTCTATTTTTTATTTTGTACTCGATCTGTACCAATATTCAACGCATATTGATATAAAACTGTCGAATGTTTTGTATAAGAGTTTTGTATTATAAATAGATTGACAATGATTGTAAAATAGCTTTTTTTGGTAATGTGAAGGTTTTTATTAGTTATTATTATATAACACGATATATTTATAGGTATTCCTACAAATAGCAAAGCTGCAAATTTTCTTGTAAATAATTTCATCAAAAATAAAATTTGTCTGTATTTACAGTTGAACAAAAAAAGCTTAACAAAATATTTGCAACACTTATTTTATACAGCTTCTTCATTTAAAAACTAAATAGCAAGAGACCAGAGAACATCAGACCAAAATTTACAGAAAATTTTCAAATAATTATATTTATTCTTCATCATCATATCGCGTTACAAAACCTAAATCGAGCCTTGTGCTCCGGGATCTTATCTCCCCATTCCAGTCTGTCCGTCGCCTTTCTCCTCCACGCTCTTATTTCCAGTATTTAGTGTCCAACCTTGGCCTCCCTATCGGTCGCCTACCTTGCATTCTAGCGTTTAGCACTCTCTTCAGAGTCCCGAACCGTCCATTCTCAGCAAGTGTCCTGCCCATTGCAGCCTTTACAGCTTTAAAAATGTGGATATGGACGGCTCTTTGCATATTTCTTAGAGCTCATTATTATGTCTGGGCCTTTATACGTTGCCATCCATGATCGTTCCCAGTATTCATAGCAGCACTTTGCTCTCGCAGATGTCTACTGCGCTCTTCGTTTTCTCTGTCATAATCCAGGTTTCACTGCAGTTGCACGCGACGGGTCTTACGATCGTTTTTGTATAATAGCAGCTTGGTTTTTCGGTGGACGCTATTTGATTGTAGTATTCCCGACATTGCGAAATAGGCTCTGTTCGCCGCTAGAATTCTGCAGCGTATCTCTCCGTCCTCCGTCCCGTTAACCCCGTTAATCTCTACTCCTAGATACACAAATTTGTTCACTGTCTCATGGTCATCCTTGAGTCGAATGTCTGGCCCGTTTCTTCGCCTATGTGTCATTTTGTCTTTGTCTTGCTAATGTTATTTCAAGTTATTTCGAGTTCACTGTAGGGCGTCCAAACCGGTTAAATCCGAACCCGGTCACCCGGGTTTTCTGTTAAAATTTACGAAGCCGTAAAACCGGGTTTTTTCGAAAACCGAAAGTCGGTTTTTATTTATTTTATTTTTTTCTTCAAGTGGAAAATAATTTTATTTTTCTATGGTTATTCATGAAGTATTTATATTGTAGATTTATTTGTACTAAAATCAATCGTAAAGGGTCGTCCATTAATCATGTGATGTTTTTTAGCAACTTTTGATTCCAAAATTTTAAAAACTTTTCCAACTCACAAGAAACTCTCCAACTTCTACATGCGTGCTCTCTAGCTGATCAATCTGTCAAATTAACTCTAGCGTTTTCTCTTTCCCAATTTCTGTCATTAAATTTGCCAGCATTGTGTAGAATTTATAAAAATCTTAGTCTTATAGTTAGATATTCATGACTCGCTAAAAAATAATCGAATTCAACTAACAGTTCCAAAATCATACAATAATTTCGGTTATTCGGATCACTGAACTTTTTATTTTTCCCTCTATAGCATACAACGGAAAAAAAAATGATACATATAAGTAATTGCATGACTCAATCAACAGAGGCGGCTTTTCTTTTCGGCGGCTTTTTCGTTTGTATCGCCGCTCTATATCTGTCTCTCCAACATATTAAATGTTGAATTGTTTTAAATCCTATTTGAATATTTATATAAATTGTGCCACTTTTTTATTCTTTACGTAAATATAATGAAATAATACACAAATATATATATATATATATATATATATATATATATATATATATATATATATATATATATATATATATATAAATATATATATATATATATATATATATACATATATATATATATATATATATATATATATATATATTTATATATTAAATAATTCTAAATGGTGAATAAATATTTATTTTATTTGGTTTACAGCCGCAATTTATTTATTTTTATACTTAAAACCAGGTTTTAACCTTTTAACCGGTTCTTTACTTTTTGAAAAACCGAAAACCGGTTTTTGAAATTACATCGGTTTTTTGGATGCCCTAGACCGCTGTCTGCGGCGTGTTCTATTAACTGTGTATATGTCTGTTGTGCCATATCGAACCTTCTGCTCATTATGTTGATATCATCCGCATATGCCGCTAACTGCACAAATTGCCGCAAATTATGTAATACGTATTGTATCATATAAACAATGAATCTACATACAATGCAAATTAACAAGTAAAATAAATACAAATTTCAACATTTAGAAGACAGGACCAGGCAAGACCAGACAAGATCAAACAAGACCAGGCAGGACCAGATAAGACGAGACGAGGTCAGACAAGACCAGACAAGATCAGACAAGACCAAACAAGACCAGACAAGACCAGGAAAGACCAGACCAGACAAGATCAGACAAAACCAGACAAGACCAGACAAGAGAAGAGCAGGCAAGACCAGACAAGACCAGGTAAGATCAGACAAGACCAGACAAGATCAGACAAGACCAGACAAGATCAGATAAGACCAGACAATGCCAGAGAAGACCATACCACACCAGACCAGACAAGGCAATACCAGACAAAACCAGACAAGACCAGACAAGACCAGAAAAGACTAGATAAGATCAGACAAGACCAGATAAGACCAGACAAGACCAGACAAGACAAAAGAAGACCAGACAAGATTATACAAAACCAGACAAGTGCAGACAAGACCATATAAGCTTGTTCAAGACCAGACAAACGAGACAAGGCTGGGCATAAGCAGCTAAGACCAGACAAGATCAGCCAAGAGCAAGTAAGACCAGACAAGACCAGAGATGAAAGTAGTTCCAGAGTAGGTAAAACGGACTAGATCAAAACAGACCGGGCGATCTATATGTGAAAAATTTGTTTATAGCATATACATTTTGTTTGCATTTACAAATGTTTTAAAATAATTTTCTAGTCGGATTAATATATCAATGATATTAAAATTTACAAAAGATTTGCAGATTGTACAAAAATCTAAAATAAAATAATTGGTATAAATTCAGGATCAGAAGTTGTAGAATGTGATCTATTACAAAGTACATCGTGCCTATTAAAAACCACTTTATTAATACAAATACTATTTTTATCTAATTTATATTTTTGTAATAATTTTTGGATAGATCTTGTGCATTTTTTTCAATAGTTATGCTAAAAACGGTAAAATTTAACACCAATACAGAAAACGTGTGATGCTTTTCAATTTCTAATAGTTTAATCGTTATGTATGTTAGAGAGCATACTGGAGTTATGAGTTTTTTTTTTTATGTCACAGACATTTATAAATGAAACTAGAAGGTAAAGTTAACAATTTATTGTTCCTAAAACAATTTATACAGCTCTGTCGGCGCTCTAAGTTATATATTAGTCTTAAAATTATTTTCTGCATAACGAAACATTTGTGCCTATGTCTTGAATTAGCCCATAATAAAATATTAAAGGATAGATGTGAGTAGACAAAAGCATAGTACAGACTTAACAAGGTACTTGTTTGCATAGACCTTTTCATTTGAGATATTACAAAATAAGCTCTTGCTATTTTTTTGCATTCCTACTCTGGGTTGTTCGACCACGTAAGTTTCGCATCTACTAAAACCCCAAGAAATCTTCCAGAGTTGGATATTTTATAGCGTTGGTTGCCCATAACAAACTGAAAATGGGTCGGTAAAGTTCTTCTTTTGCCCATGCATAAACACATAGTTTTATCGCTATTTAAGATTAGTTTGTTTTTTGAACACCAATTATTAAATTGTACGATTGTTTCCACTACTTTTTATGTAATTCGTCCAAACTATTTCCAAATACGACAATGAAAGTGTGGAGTAAATTTTGATAAATGAATGTCTGTCGCTTAAAATAAATTTCATTAAAATTCCACGAAATCCATAGCATTCTAATTCTGTTATTAAATAGCCTATATTAACGGTATCCAATTATGCATTTGGCAAATCAAAAAACAGTCGCATGACGTGTTCTCCTTTATCCAGTTTCTCTGAGGCTTATGTCGTAAAGCTGGAGGAAGCAGCTTCCACCGATCTTATTGATCTAAAACCATGTTGGCAGATGGTTCAGATAATAAGTCATTTTAAGGAGATATGCCATCATTCTATTGTATATTAATCGTTCAAAAATTTTAGAGAAAATATATACTAAAGATATAGAAATATAGTTGTCCAAGATCATAGGGTTAGCTTTTAATGTAGTGGCACTACTTATACCACTTAACTAATCTCTGAAATAGTTGCTAAAAATATAGGTATTTGAGATAGATAGATCTTTAGCATCTATTTTCTGAAGAGAAAATAGATGCTAAAGATATAGGTCTATAGTTTTCCAAGATTGGGGGGTCAGATTTTTTATATAGTGGCTCTACTAATATCACTTTTAACGCCGATGAACATACTCCTTCTTCAATTGCCTTATCGAAAAGCAAAAGTGAAATAGAAAAAGTTATAAAATTTTGATAGAAATGCCGGTTGTCCCGGAAATCGGTTCCTGTAGAGCCTTTTGTGGCTATATTGTACACATCGTGTTGTAGATCAATGGTGTGGACAGGTAACATGTAGAAAGAATATGAATTATATAAGCATTTGATAAGATTGTAAATTAGTGAGTTCAAATTTTACGCGAGAATGTATACAATTATATAATTATCTATTCGTTCTATAGAGAATAGATTGATTGTTATAGAACGTTCGAGTATTCAGCATACATATCCATTAATAGAAATGAAATGATTGCCAAATAAAGTTTTTGCTGCATTCTATTTATATATTAATTAAACCGTCAATTAAGGTAAATATTAGAGGATTAATACGGTCTGAATAAACATATTTATTTGTATCAAAAAGCATTCAATACTTTAAAACCTAAAATGATTGCAACACATTTTTCATTTTACTTAGATTCTAAAACCAATCACGAAATAAACCTATTAATTGCATAATAAATATAGTTTCAATTATTTCGACTCAATTTTCGATATTAAATTAACATTAAGTTTCACACAGTTGTCACTAAATATATTTAGTTTTACGATCGATAATTTAATGTAGTAATAAATTAAATATTGATCATTTTAGTTAGTAATAATTTACTGTATTTATTAAACAAGCCTTTATGAGAATTGTTATTTAATACCATTTGCGTTTAAATATTTGTTTAGTCACCAAATAAATTACAATACGGGTACAATAGCATTAAAGTTTAAATTAATATAATGTCTTTATTCTTTTGGGGAATGACCTATATTATATATTTGTTCCTAGTTTTCTATTTAATTTAGAGTAGGAAGGAGTAGGAAGATTTACAGCAGATATAGTAGAAAAATAAAATCTATTTTGAATTGAAATAGGAGTTTATCACTACGATATCTTCAAATCTGTCAGTAGCTGGAATTACACGGAAATCTTCTGAATTCCAGCTACTAACAGATTTGAAGATATCGTAGTAATACACTCCTATTTCAATTCTATTATTAATTTGGTTCAAACCATAACATCTATTTTGAATCTTTTTAAGAAACTATATCTTTTTAAATTGCAATGTTTTAACTCAATATTAGTATTATTTTAGTAACAGTTTGCAACACTATATATTGAATTACTTAATTTGCAAAACTCGTAACCACTAACTATTATTTCGAAATAAATTTTCTTGAGATGGAAAAGGAAAGGATCTTGCAGGTTCAATAAACTTTTTAAATCCTTATCTATACAATACAATTTATTATTTTATTAAATATGTTTTATGTTTTAGTAAAAAATTAACAATTAAGTATTAGTTAAATAACCCGCATGGAGAAATTGTATAACGCGAGTTTCTACAACGCGAATTCATACTAAAATAATGTGAAAAAATTAAATCTTACGGGAATCTTTAAATCTTAAATTAAATCTAAAGTTCTTCTTTTGTCCATGCATAAACACATAGTTTTATCGCTATTCAAGATTAGTTTTTTCTACAAAATTCAAATCATTTGTATATAAACATAATTTTGCCTACAACCTGTCTAGTAAAATTTTTTCATTCAAACATAGATAAAAACGTTTTCAAATCAAAATTTTCTTGAAATAGATATATTTTTTTAAATAATTCATATTCTCGCTTAAATTAATATATTCGCATAAATTTCTGTAACATAATTCTAATGATAATAAAGTCCGCTGAGAATTGTAACTAGCAGATCTTGTCAAAACAAAACTACTTAATTTTCAATCCCCGCGACTCATCATTCGTAATTGATTTAATGCCTAGGATCTTATCTCGTAACATATTCGGAACTCAAGTTGTAGATTAATATATGTAATCACAGTAAGTGTCATGAATTACTTTGTTAAATTTGACACATATCAAATCCCAACTGAATCAAATGCATTTACATCAATTCCCTATTCAATATTAAATTAATATCATTTGAAAAATCGTATCGCATGAATTTCAATCAACAAGACTAAATGAAATTCAAAGTATTTTTGTTTAAATAACAGATTGAAACTAAATAATAATCTATAACCAAATTATAATTGATAAATATTGAATTAAATATGTGATTTAACCAGAAACATAATTAAAAAACATACAAACCCATGGCGCTAGAGCCCAGGACGGGCCTTGGCCTCCTCCCACAGCCTACACTTGTGCTTTTGCTGTCATGATCTTAGACACAAGTGTAGGGGAGCCCTTACAATTATTAACGTGGATGGCGAGCCACTAATCGGGGAGGTTTCGAGGCAGATTTTTATTGCCATGACTTTGCCAGAGCCATCTGCAGGATAACGGTGGCTTATTTTTCACAATGTGAAACATAAGCTACATAATTAAAAAACATAAGCTACATAATTAAAAAGAAACATAAGAAACATTTACAATTTACAATTTAACAACATTTACAATTACCTTGGTTAAAACCATTGAAACGGTTTATCCATAAAAAATAAATGTAAATGTCTTTATTTATCTGAGATGCTTATACCAGGATAGAATCAAGAGTTTTTACCTGATATAACTAGAAAACCATTAATGTAAGTTCTCTTTCTTGAGAGAAATATTAATCTAGACAATGGACAATAGCTTTGATACGTGCAATAAAAGTTTAACTGTTAGTTTTCACATAACTACAAAAGTGTTTCATTAATTTTCCTTTCTGAACTTTTGTCAGTCTTTTTTCCAGGGTGACCAATTTCTTTTATTACATCTTTTACATGCTCGTTTGAAGTAATATACAATTGTTAAGTTATTTTAGAACGGCTAAAAGTTCTTGATGAATGAAATAAACACGGCGTTAATTGTTGTAAGTTCTCAAAAGTTTTACTCTAGGCGAGTGCTCAGGTAATAAAACCGAGGTAATATTAACAAAGGCGCGAGACGGTTGAAAGGCAAAAAGCTACGAATAACGCATTTTAATGCATATATTACGCCCGTTATATTTTTTATTTATTAATATAATATTTTTTAGGAGATCGTTTAATATTTGACAGTATAATGTTTCAATCCATCAGCGAACAAAATTTTTTAGGTTTATGCAAAAATATATTTTGCTGTGGTTATATGTCGACCTTTAATTATTATAGTGGTTATTGATTTTTGCTTATGGTTTTTATTATTTCTCATTATTGGACATATCAAGTTAAATTAGTTAGATAAAGAGTAAATTAAGGCGATTCTCTAGTATCAGTTTAATATTATAATTGGTAGTAAAAGTATCAGAAACTACTCCAAATATCAAATTTGTCTTTGGCAAGTTTGGTAAATTTGAAACTCGAATTCTGCGTAGTTTTCACACAGTAAAAGAAACACAAGCACCTACAAATGAGGATTTTAATGTTTGAATGAACTTATTGATATTGTGCACATACAATGCAACGCTTGAAGAATTCTGGAAGTATATCAAAGGTAGGCTATTAAAAATTGCAACAGAAGTATGTATGTATGTAACAGAAGTATGTGGAACCAGCAAATCTATCGAATTTAAGAAGCAAACGATTTGGTGGAATGGCGAATTAAAGAAAGAAGTAAAAATCAGGAAACATAAATTAAAAGACTACTTAGGCTATTTCACTAAAATTCTATGGGGCCATTTCACGAAAATCTCAAAAGGTAATACAAAACGTGAAGGTACTAAGAAGCGCCAATCTGGACTAGACCACTCACTACCTCTCAAAGATCAAAATTAAACTCCAGCCTAGAAACACTAGATTACACAAAACTTCTAAAATGGAAAGATTTGACGTCGAGCGGCTCAAGAACAGACAAGAACTAAGTCAGAGACTGAACAACACAGACCTAAACAAATGGGACCAACTGAAGGAGACTCTTATCAAGTTGGCCAATGAACTCGCCCCTCTCGCTAGAAGAGGGAAGCATTCGTGGTAGGCTGAAGACTGTGACAAATGCATTATCCCAAAGAAAGATAGCCTGGGTGAAGTGGAATTCTAAAAAGACCAAGGAAAATTGGCATACATTTTTGGAATAAAGAAAGGTTATAGATAGTATACCAAGATAATTCGAGGAACCAAACGAACCTTCACACAAAACCAACTAACACAAATCGAAGAGAGCTTTGCTAAGAATAATACCAGAGATTTCTTTGGAACCTTTAAGCAGGCACTCAGAAAATACGCTTCGCCAAGCCTCCACTTCAGGGACTCACAAGGCAAACTGGCTTACAATGACAAGGACAACTGCCACCTTTTGGCTCAGTGTTTTAAAAATCTACTCAACTGTGACCCACCCAGCTAAAACTTCGACTATAAACAAACCACACCAAACCCGAACTCGCTTCCCCCTTCATTGGAAGAAGTTGGCCAGATCATTCAACTTCTTAAGAATAATAAGGCAGCTGGAGAGGACTCTATCGTTGCTGAACTGTGGAAAGGTGCTGAAAACAATGCCGTGCGGAAGCTAACCTAGGACATCTGGGAAACAGAGAAATTACCACCCGATTGGAAATCTGCTCTGATCCATCCGCTTCACAAAAAGGGAGATTTTACTGATCTAAACAACTACGGTAGAATTTCTCTCGTCCCGGTAACATACAAGATTCACTTAAAGGCGTTACAAACACTGGCAGAAAATCAATTGGATAGTCAACTGGGAAAATACCATGGGGGGCTTCAGGAAGACCCGATCCTGTGTTGAACAGATCCTCAATCTTTAAACTGTACTTTCATACTCCAAGATGAGAAACCGCAAAGTGTTTTTATTTTTATTTTAGGAAAGCCTACGATTCCATTTATAGAGAAACGCTTAAGAAAGTACTCCTGGAACTATCACTAGACAACAAAACCCGCAGACTCATCCTAGAAACTTTGACCAACACCCATTCCAGGGCTAAATTTAGAGGCGAGATTTCAGAAAGCTTCCAAATAAAAACCGGAGTGAGACAAGAAGATGGACTTTCCCCACTTCTCTTCAACTGTGTCCTTGAAAAGGTTATGAGAGAAGGGCGCAAGGAACTAAACAATTTGGGTGCTCAGAGTGGTATCTACCTGGGACGTAAGAACGATGGACTGGTTGTAGATTGCCTGGCCTTTGTAGATGACATGGCACTGTTTGCTGATTCTCTTGAGATGGCAACAATGCAGGTAAACTGCCTCAGGAAACAGGCAGCTAAAGTGGGTCTTCAAGTGTCGCTGGAGAAAACAGAATTCTTCACCAACATCAAAGAAGCAAACAGAGAGATGTTACTGGAACAGGGAAATATCAAGAGGACTGAGAAATTTAAGTATCTCGGCGAATGGATTGAACCCAACTTATCAGATAAAGCATCATTATCCGAGAGAATCAGCAAGTTAGAACTAGCCTATCGGCTGACTAAGAACACAAATAGAATTACAATAAGAAATGCCTGTCATGCAACCTGAAACTTAAGCACTACACATCAGTCTTACGACCAGAAGCCCTGTATGCCATTTAGTTTAGATAAATTGGAAATCAATGAGAGGAGAATCCTCAGGAAGATCCTAGGCCCGGTAAAGGAAGATGGGAATTCCGAAGGTGGCATAACTCTGAGCTCTACGAACATATTGAGATGCTCTCTGACTGTGCAAGGAAAAGAAGGGTATCTTTCTATGGCCACGTTGCAAGATTGCCTCCAAACCGACTAACCAACCGTCTGTTCACCTTCTGGCAAAACAAGAAGCTTCGTACCACTTGGTTGACAGAGACCGAGAAGGATATTAAAGAACTGGGAATAACAGATCTCAAAGGCAGACAGTCTGTGAGACGCACCCTGAAGGAAGTCCGTGGATTTCAGGAAAAACTTCGAAGGAAAGGTACCCCCTGGACAGAAGAGAGAAAGAAGTTACACCGGCAGAAGATGCTGCAATACTGGGCAAAGGTCAAAGCCCAACAGTTGAACAAGCGTGGTCCAAGGTAGGCCTATTCGAAAGAAGAAGAAGAACAAAAGACTACTTAGGAAACGTAACAACGGAGCAGTACGATAAATAAAGTCAAGGAAATGGCGAAGCAAGCGAAACAAAAATTTTGGGAAGTATTCGGAGAAAAGATGGAAAGAGATCGATTTGGAAACCAAAAACTATTCTATAATGTTATCGAGCGTCTTCGGAAGGGAAAATTAGTTAGAGTCAACCATATCAAAACTAAGGATGGAAGCATACTGGAAGACGAAGAAGGCATAGTGCGGAGATGGAAGGAATGCTTTTAGGAAATGTTAACTATAGAGAAAAAACAAGAAATAACAGAAAGAGAAAAAAGAAAAATAGAAAGTAATAAAGAAACCCAAGAATATCCCTAGTGAGGGTGAAGGAGGAAGGATTAATAAAACAAATATGGCAGGCAGGACCACAAAAGCGCAGAGCAAGAGGAAAAGTATGAGTAAGGATAGGGCTAGAATAGTCCACAATTAATATTAGTTTCATATCATATATCAAAATAATGTTATTTTTATGTTTTTTTTTTGAAAGCCACGAAGGTAGACTGAAAGCTATAAAATAACTGATAAATTTCTCATGAGATTTGTTTTGGAAGACCAAAATAGACTCAGTAATTATTATAGAGCTCCAGAAAGGTTAAATATATTTATATATTCAGGCTGCGCTGCGATTGTTTAAGTTTGACAAATTATTTATTATGTTTTTGTACTAACTTCTTTTGTACTTAACTTGTACTAAGCCTCTGTATGATACAGAAAACTTATTTCCACTTATAAAGAGAAATGTGTTCAAACTAATAGTTTTTATTAATAAATATAATTATACTGCTTTTTTATAGTTGCTGCGTAAAACATGGTTTTGCAATTAGTTGCATGAATCTAATATTTAACCGTATTACATTTTCTTTAATAATAATTGTTAGCTATAGAAACATTATTCTATTCTATTATAGCTATATTACAGCCTATTATACTAGCCCATTCTATTATAGCTACTATTGCTTCACACGAGAAAGAAATGTTTCTGGTCCCGCCTCGCCGCGTCTCGTAAAAGGGAGACGAGACTGAGACGAGACCGTATGTGGTCTCGCTCTCGCGAGAGTCTCGTTTCTGATCACGTTCATACTTCTTCTTCAATCTTTGACTCTAACACGGGCAGCCGTAATATTTTCTTGCATAAATTTAAACTGCTCGTTCCCCGCTCGGGCAAGTTACATTTCATTGTATATACAGTTAAAAGAGTAGATTATGTAATATAAAATAGATGTCGTAAGCAATTTCAAATTATTTTGTACGATTTTATTATGAATTTGCAATAGTCAACAAAAGAAAGGTTTATGTAAACAGATATTTACGGTTTGTTAGCGTTACATTTTCATGTGGATGGAACAAGGCGAAGTTCGAATATAGTAATAGTAACCAAATAGAAAGTGTATGTAAACAGATATCTATGGTTTCTTATAGCTACATTTTCCTGCACTAAAATACAACGGTCATTTCTATGCATGATATTTTTATAATTATATACATATTTTAACTATTTTTCCCGAAGATATTTTAAAGCCTTTAATGTACATATATTTAAAATTGAATCGACAGTTTATGAATTAGATAATTAGCCACACTGTTATTGGTGAAACTCTTAAACTTGCTTTTCAAGCATCAAGAGATAAACGTTAAAACATTTTCGAAAATAAAATTGGGTTTATTGTTTTATTTTTTGGGTTGGGTTTGGGTTTATTTGTTTATTGTTTAGTTTTAGACTCTCCACATAAACTCAAGATACTTGACAAGACGGAATGGGGCAAGGAAATGAAAAATGAGGCTGACCATTGTTTCAATAGCTTATAAACAGTATGTAAATAATACTAATTTTGAGAGAGAATCTGAAAATGTAGACGTCCGAATGGAAGTAATTCATTCAAAAAATCTATTGATATTGAAAATATGTACAATAATTGAGCAAAAACTTCAGAACATTGGAAAGCTGAATTTTAATGAGTATTTTTACTACTGAAAAGAGAAGATTTAAATGAAAATATTTTAGAGTGGTGGATATCTAATGAAACGATGATCAGACCGAGGTGAGATTTTTTAAATTCTCGCCTTATCTCGTCTTGTGTGAAGCCCTAATAATTACATATTTCTACACTAAGTTTAATTTAAAAAATATTTCATTAATCCATTTTTAATCTTTATTCCCATCTAAGTGCCAGAAAGCTTCGTGTGGCGCTTTCTATCCTCTTTATTTTATTCTTTGTGAGTAGTAAAATATTACGTTAAAAGCTTTATTTGAAGTTACGTAGAAATTAATGCTAATGAAAATCTATAGAACTAAATGAAAATATACTCTAAAACAATTTTTAAGTGTATCTGATGATTTTATAAAAATCAAACAAAAATATAAATCTCTGGTATATGTATTACTAAAAATCGTTTGCTATTTTTATAATAATAATAATAATATCTTTATCATTATTGTCACCAACAGTATAAAAGAAAAAACTATACGCGAAAAGAAAATATTTGGGAAATCTGTAAAATATTCCTGGTGAATGGATAATTATATTTGTATTCGATTCGTTGATATTACGAAATAAAATTTGAAGTGATAATTCGATTTTGTGGTTTGCTATGAATTTGGATGCTAGTTTATAATCGTTTTATTTACGTGCAAATGGTCAAAACACTTACGGGTTCATATAGAGGAGGAAACATAACGCCCTCGCAAACTCACTTATATCCGGTGCTTTGGATCTAGAAATCTGTAATCTGCAATCCATTACTGAACACCTTGTACCAACAAGAAATTAAATCGAGATGCAATTGAGGATATTTTTAGAACAGGGCCGGGAATTTTGTTTCACAATCAGTTAGCAATATACATGAATAAGTATGTTATTGAATAAGTAGAATTGGTGGATGTGCCGGATTTGTTTTGTTGCCTAAATAATAAAACGACACGATTGTTGAAAATTTCTCTCAACTGGCATATATTGTAATTTATTCATAAAGAGTTTCCTAAATAACTTTCGGATGAAATCGTGAAATTTTCTGCTTTCGACATAAAGTTACAACTTGACCATTCAGTCACGTTGAGTGAGTAGATGTTCTCTCTTATACATTATTTACCCAAGGAGACTCCGAGTAAGAGCTCTACGTTTATATATTGACATACTATATACGCTCTCTCTGTTTGTCTAACCAACTGTATTTTCAAACTACATAACACACAAACTGCGCCTATGTTTATTAAAACATCACTGATACGAAGATAATAACATTTCCATTCGACCGTGCCAAATAGTTCGAAGCCACATTTTGCTAATTAACTCCATTCGTTACATTTCATTTATTAACAAACATTTCCAACAAAAAGGCAATAACTTTTACCGATGTGGGAAAATATTGCGGATTTTTATTTACGGCTGCGGTATAATTGGAATTAGCTCCGACAGTTAATTTCGCACATTTCCCTCTTCACGTTATATCGCGGATATATTGTACCTTGGGGAGTAATTAAATAACTCTAAAAATAAAAAGTTTATACCGCGAATACATAACCCTTTTTATTATTTTTATATATTTTTTTACAGATTTCTCTATACCAAATTTTCTGTGATGCCCACAAATGTAATATGATATATTAATATTTATTATTGACTAATTAAGAAACTTATTAACTTAATTAATATATTTACTTGATTTAAAACAAAATTACAATCTAAATACCAATTAAGAAAACAAAATAAAAAACATCCCATAAATCAACTCACCTCAACCTTTCCCGATCTTACTGCTTTCAAAATTTGCGTGCGGTCGGTGTTGTCTAGTCTTGCATTGTAGCATTGTATTCATTCTCTTGTTCAACCCATTTTACTTTTATCTCATTCTTCTTTAGCTTTAACCTACTAAGGTTGCGAAGTCTTATGTAGTTTATCAATCATGTCTATATATATATATATATATATATATATATATATATATATATATATATATATATATATATATAGGGTTGTCCCGAAAGGCCTTGCGTTTTTTTTGGTATTAAAATAACAAATTATATGCACAGAATAACTTTTATTCAAGAAAGTAGTTTCCGTAGTGATCAATGACCTTGTGCCATCTTTCAGGTAATTTCATAATTCCTCTTTCGTAAAAGGCTTGGTCTTTATCTCCAAGAAACTGGTCCAAATGATTTTTTATGTCTTCTTGTTTTTTTTTAAGTTTTGCCATTGAGTGAGTTCTAAAGAGTCCGGAATAGATGGAAATCTGATGGTGCTAGGTCAGAGCTATATGGTGGTGTGACTTCCCATCCGAGCTCCAGAAATTTCTGCCGAGTCACCAAAGATGTGTGTGGTCTAGCGTTGTCATGATGGAACAGTACACATTTTCGATATACCAATTCATGTCGCAAATTATGTAAGGCTATGTTTAATTTTGTCAATTGCTTGTAGTAGACATTTGAATTGATTGACTGCCCTTTGGGAAGTAGCTCCTAATAAACCGGACCTTTCCACTTTCACCATATTGACAACATAACTTTTTTGGTGACATTCGGCCTTTGACGTTATCTGTGCTGGTTCATCTCGTTTGCTCCATGACCTCTTTGGCTGAATATTGTTATACACAACCCATTTCTCATCCCCAGTGATAATCCGCTTCAAAAAAGCCTCGTTTCGATTGCGTTTTTGAAGCGAATCGCAAATGGAAATTCTTTGCTTCCGATGAATTTCTTTCAATTCATGTAGTATCCCAACGTCAAGCTTTTTTACGAGGCCTATATTTTTTATATGTCAAAGTGTGGGGTTTTTTAGGTAATTAAGCTCTCCGTGAGTTCCCTTACTGTTATCTGGCGGTTGGTCTTGATTATGGCTTTAATTTCCTCGTCAATGTTGACTTGTGGTCGTCCCGAACGTGGTTTACCTTGTGCCGAGAAATCTACAGAACGGAATTTTGTAAACCAATGCTGACAAGTGCGTTTTGATAATGAAGTTTCACCATATAAGGTACACATTCTTATATGTGCCTCGGTCGCGTTTATGCCCTCCCGAAACAAGAAGTACAAAGTGTGACGGAAATGTTCTTTTTTCGTGCTCCATGTCGATTAGGCGCTTAGCGAGGAAAAAGGCAAAATACTTAAATTTTGTTTTATATTTTATATCAATTTGTTTTTGTATATTAAATTATAGTCAGGAAACGTACCTTTCGATTAATATCAAATTTATTTGTGTGAGGTTATGTGCAACTTAGTAATACTTGCGCAATGTTACAGGTCATATACACGCAAGGACTTTCGGGACAACCGAAATTTATATATTTCATCTTGTGTGCTCTTATTTCTTCTTTTATTGTCTTGTCTGGTCTGGCTTTGCCTATCCTTACCTGTTCTTATCTGGTATCAGCTGATCTTGTCTGCCCTTGTGTGGTCTTGTCTGGTTTTATCTGGTCTTGTCTTGTCTTGTTTGGTCTTGTCTGGTCTTCTCTAGTCTTGTCTGATCTTGTCTGGTGTTGTCTGGTCTTATCTGTTCTTGTGTGGTCTTGTTTGGTCCTGTATATTATTGTCTGGTTTTGTCTGATCTTGTCTGATCTTGTCTGGTCTTGTCTGGTCTTGTCTTGTCTCGTTTTTTCTGATATTGTCTGGTCTTGTCTGGTCTTTTATGCCCTTGTCTGGTCTTCTATGCTCTTGTCTGATCATGTCCGGTCTTTTTTTGTTTGTTTTGTCTAGTCTTGTAGGGTCTTGTCTGGTGTTGTCTAGTCTTGTCTGGTCTTGCCTGGTCTTGTCTGGTCTTGTCTGGTCTTGTCTGGTCTTGGCTGGTCTTGTCTGGTCTTGCCTGGTCTTGACTGATATTGTCTGGTCTTATCGTGTATTGTTAGTCTTGTCATGTCTTCTCTAGTATTGTCTGATCTTGTTTGATATTGTCTGGTATTATCTAGTCTTGTCGGGTTTCGTATGGTTTAGCGTAATCTTGGCTGGTCTTCTCGGGTCTTGTTTGGTCTTGTCTACTCTTGTCTGGTATTGTTAGGTCTTATCATGTCTTCTCTATTATTGTCTGGTCTTGTTTGGTATTGTCTGGTCTTATCTAGTCCTGTCGGGTTTCGTATGGTTTTGCCTGATCTTGGCTTGTCTTGTATGGTATTGTCTGGAATAGTCTGTTCTTGACTAATCATGTGTAGTCCTGTCGTAAATTGACTAGTGGGACAGTGTTAGCAAGCATGACATAATTTGTCTCCTAATTCTGTTAAAAAGCAAGCATCAGTTTTGTTTTTTTTTTATTAACATAATAATTTTTTTCTGTATAAAATTTAAATTTAAGAGTAAACCAGACGTACCGTACCTACTTCCAAATTGAAAGAACATTTTCTTTTTGCGATAATAATTTAAAGAATGTGTAACGAATTAAATAAATAACATGTAATCAAATTATGGTAAAGAGTTTAATTCCAAATAAGGGAATTGAATAAAAATAAAATCGAGAAAGAAGAAACTGCAGTGTATTATATTGTAAAACTTTGTCTTGTTGGTAAAATTGAGTTAGTGAGGAATATTTCTTTAATATATAAAGGGTCGTGTAAAGGGCAAACTTTGACGGGTTAAGTTTTTATGTGCAAACTTGCATCGTTACTCGTAAATTATTCCGAAAAAGAAACGTTTTCTTTCTAAGAGCGCCGTCAAATTAAATATTTATCATATTTTTATATCCCGATCTCTAAACATGAACTTATGGAAACGTTAAACAAAACGCAGATATTTATTCGGAAATCTACATTTCGCCCCGGATAGAAGAACCGCCGTAAATAATTTACTATCAATACTTTTTGAAATTGTTCCGTCCTCAGATATAAAATATTTAAATTGTAGTATTTCAACTTTTCCGAAGTGATTTCGTTGAAGTACACATTTAACTTGAACCCACATAAAACTTTCGTGAATAACAATACCTAATTTACTTTAAAACTAACATATGTAAACATTTGCTTTGTAAATGTTATTTTCTATATTACACCACTACTGAAACAAATACAACCCATATATTACATACATATGCATTATCTTTAATATTACAATATTTAGTTTAATTTAACTCTATATTATACTTGTACATTATAATATCTATTTATTCTTGTCTTAGAATATTGATTTTACGGATGATATATAATTTAGGGCAGTTCAACCTTTTTGGAATCTATTTTATCAAACGAAACTTGATGAAACTGAACTGAACCAAATTGAGTAGCTCGCCACTCAGTTTTTTTTTATCCCGGTTTGATTACTGCTATTAGTTTTGATTTGAATTTCTTTGTAAAACAATTCATAACAATCTTCATAACAATTAATGTATTAAGACGATCCTGGGTATATATAAAAATAACAATCTATTATACAGGTATAACGTACAAGGTGGGAATGGAAGCAGGAGATAAGTAAAGATCTACTTAAAATCTTGTCGCGATCGATTGGTACAAAGCAAATCGCGACCGATTGGATGGACAGCCCTGGTATATATAGTTTGTTATCTAGATATATAAAATATTTTCTCTTTGTTTATTATTAGGGTTTATACAAAAACTGACTTTTTGAGAAACCAGTTTTCGAATTCTAGATTTTTAAAAACCCGGTTTAAGCCGGTTTTCGAAATTTTATCAACAAATAGAATAAGGATTATTTTTTATGTAGTTTATATAAAATAACTAAAAACAATATCAAAGTCTTCATCTTCATCTTCAGGTTCTTCACTTGAAACATTGACTTCAGCTTTAGCTTCAGCCATTTATCTATGATTATATAATACATCGGTAACTTCTAAGTGGATGGCGTATGATTAGCATAGTTGATTAAATATAGATGATAATTTGGCTTTTTTTTCATAACAGCAGCACCATCAATTGTTGATGCAACTATGTCAGCTTCTAGATACAAGTAGAAGTATTTTGTAGCCTTTCTGATACCAATTCTAATGTTCTCTGAGCATCACAGGAACCAGCTACAGGCACTAATACCAAATTGAAATCATTTGCAAAGTGGGGTAACATCTAAATATCTAAGATTTCTTCTGCTAGTCCATATTCAACAAGATTTTTTCCCTATTCTTTCTTATTGAATCTAATTCAATAATAGTTTCATGTTTGGCATTGTTATAAAATGTATGAATGAGATCTATTACTCTAGAGTTGTTTCTTGATAATGAATATCCTTGTTGTTGAAGAAATCGCCGATAAATATTGAGAAAATTGTATCGCACTCATTAACGAATTATAACGCAAAATATAAAAAAGATTTAACGAACCTGTGGAGACTCGTGACAGATTGTACATATGTACTAACATAAAATAAGTCGGTTATGTTAGCATACTATGAAAATCGAATCAAATAAGTTATGTAAAAATTAATTTTTACGTAATTTGAATTCTTTGAAGCCCGTTTTCTTAGTTTAAAAACCGGTGTTCAAATGTGACAAATTTGTTTTAAAAACCGTTTTTTTAGAACCGGGTTTGAAAAACCGTCAAACCCTGTTTATTATAAAAGTATAAAATTCAAACGGTAAACTACATGCAAATAAAATTAAGAACATCTGAAAGACGCTTTGTTTAATTGTTTTAATTAACACAGGAAATTATCAGCATCTCATGCTTTCGGAGTATTCATAATAATCAACAAGAACTACCAAAACTAAAGTGAAATAATGTACCTATCCCAAATTTGATTCAAAGTCTAGGTAGGTCTTGTTCAGATCAATAAATGACTTAAATTGAGTGAAAATGAGCTATCTCAACGAAGTGGAAGTTGTTCGTGTTGTTTCGTGCAATAACATAAATTGAAAATGGCGAAAACCTTCGAAACCTTTCGTTTCAAGAAACTTCAAGGAAAGCCTGCATTTTATTCAGCGATTGTGGAACAAGTGCTTGGATACAGGTCAATATACTTTGCGCGGTGGGCAAGGTCCCAAAAGAAAAACTCAAATTCAAGATCTATTTTTACTGATCTCGTGTCTTAGCAATAAAGTTTCTACCGCAAAAGACCTTTTAATTTCCCTCAGGACGACGTACGGGGTCACTATATCAGACCAGACATTTAGGAATATGTTATGGGAATCAAATTCTAGGGCAAGACGACGCCTCCGAAAACCCTGTTTAACAGCTGCTACTGTCCAGGAAGTCGAAAGATATGGAGGTGGTTCAGTTATGGTTGGGGCGAGGTTAGTATCGACAGTAGAACCGACCTTGTTGTAATTCCAGGAAATTTTGACGCTAATTTCTATCTTGACATTGTGTTAGGAGAAAATGTTGTCCCTGTCGCATATGGAATAGGTCCACATTTTTTGTTAATGCTGGATAACGCAAGACAACATACAAGAACTGGAAATTCAAGCAATGGTGTGACCTGAGTTAAGTCCTGATTTAAATCCTTTAGAGCATGTTTGGTATATGCTCGACAGACTTGTTCGTAGTCGCCCACATTGTCCTCAGACTATCCATTATCTAACGGCGGATCTTATTGAAGAATGCGACGCTGTACCATAAGAAGATCTTTGAAGACTTTAGCGAAAGATGCCTAGGCGGTGTAATGCCGTTATTCGTGCTATAGAATCACATACTCGTTAATAAATTACCACTTTATGAACAAAAGTTTACATTAACAATTAATTTAAATTCGTTTTGAACTTTGCTTTTGGTAGTTGTTGTTAATTATTACTGATACTTTAGACGTACGTGATGCTGACATTTCCATATGTCCCAAATAAAATAATTAAATACAGCGCCTTTCAAGTGTTCTTAATTTTATTCGCATGTAATTTCCCTTTTGAATTTCATTGAGGCTCAAATTAGTGACCCGCTAATTGTTTTGAGAAGTGTATTATAAACTTAAAAAATGCGTATTTTTAAAATAGTAAAAGTTTTATTTTGATCAGTGTCGAGATCAGTTCAAGGCTATAAGCTTACGCTGAATTCAAAAATTTACTGAAGGCGTATTTTGCAATATATTTCAATGCAACCAGAAAAAATACTTCTGTTTTCAACCTTTTAGTTCTCATAGTATCAAGGTTTCTTCCTACTCATCCCTCCTCCGTGCTTCTTTGAAATACCACCTATCTGGTGCAACCTCTCCAAATGCCTACTTTACTTTCAACCCAATTTTAAATTGCGAATATCACAGAACGAGATCCAAGGGATGCTTAAGACTCCTTCATTGAAAGGAAATAAGCAGCTGAGACCATTCACAAAGAGACGGGAGAACTCCAGGAAAAGGTCTTTCAGTTAAGATATTGAAAAATTTGCCTTAAAATCGCCCTAAAAAGCTGTAGTTGGTTCAAAGAAATAAAAGTTTCACCGAAGTAAAAAGCGTTACAAAACTCTAGCGAAGAAATTCAAACAGTTGGCAAAGATCTCTTGGCATCAAAATTTTAACGTATCAGTCATAGAAAAGCTTTCAGCACGGGGTTGCTAATATCCTCGGAGAAAGAATTTCTAGTGATGAGTTACGAAGTCTACTGTGTGGACCAATGTTATTCCATCTCTAACATTATTAACTGTTACATTGTATTATTCAAGGAAATACTCGACGAACATTAATTGTGTATCTCTTACCACAACAATTGTTCAAGTTTATAAAGAAAAAAATAATAGATTAATTTCGGATGAATAATAATTTAGCAATTAAAATATTAAACTATGAAATATTAAAACACATATAATAAACAGATTTGTTATTATCGTTTTGTGATTTTTCAATATGTAATTTTAGAAAAGAAATCTACTTATAAGCTAATGAAATTAAATGAAATTATACTAATTTCAATAACATGCATATAAAGATGGAGATGTATTTGAACCACAAGTGTGCGAAATTACAGTAATATAATATTTACATTATTTGAATGTGAGTGTGAATAAAATTTTATATTTACGATATGGAATAAAAACATGCGATAAAAAGATTTGAATGGATCATTATTCGTAAGATATTTGGTAGAAACATTTTTATAAAATATTCCAGATAAATAAAAGATTCATGTGATATACGACAGAGTAAAATGACAAAAATGTGTTTAAAGAGTATAAAGATAGAGCGGTGTATAGGTATAATAATCTGTGAGAGTGGCGCAAGGATATTCCCGGTTCGCCGGGACACGGAGTAGATGGGTCACGTAAATAATTGATGAGTCGGAGAGCATTCGTCCCGACACAGTGGAACTCATAAGTGGGATATGTGGACCATGTATTCTCAATAATGGATATTTAGTGGCGTACAGGGCCTGTTTAGATCCACAAACCTCGCTATCTATGGTACCATTCCTACACAAAACTCAAAACCTAACGCGAACAAACTTCGTCCCGGTCGTATTACATAAAGAAATAATGTATCTACGATACTAAATATCATACAATTTATTCACAGCAAAATACGAGCTTTACGTGACAATCTTTTAAATATTTTAAAACCGGAATTACACATTTTTAAATTGTCTAGTACACGTCTTGTACATTTTAGGTTAAAGTTTGTTTAATTCGTATAGCCCAGTGTTTCCCAACCTATTTTATGGCATGCCCCTCTTAAGCCTTTCTAAAATTCTTATGCCCCTATGTAACATATACATAATTTTTAATATAAATAAATTGAATTTTTCTTAAGAAACTCATATGATAGGTTTTAGGAAGAAATCACTAGGAAATTTTGAACAAAAAAAAGTAAATTTTCAAAACATATATTGAAAAACTGAAATTCAAATCGAAATAATTTGAATAAAGGTTTTTCTATATTAATTCATTATTTTAATTTAGTGAGATCCTTGCGCTTGATGCTTGCTGCACAGAGATTTTATATTATGTTCAAATGTGGTTAGTTTCAGTCTCAAGTCTCCCTGTTGTGTTATATCCAGACGATTTCATTTTTTACCAGTAAATCATTTACAGCAGTAAATCCACATTCAGCTAAATATGTAGATGGATATGGTAACAATAGTTTTCTTGCACATTTCGTTGAATTTGGATATTTGATTTCTGTTTCCTCACAAAGCCATGCCATCGCTCCTTTTATATTAAATAAAGTTTTAACTGACTCATTATTTTGCATTTCTGCGAGTTCTTCTTGATACTGTATATTTGATATATCATACAAATCCACTAAAATTGGCTGCATCATCCTTGTTGGAAAATCAATTTGTTTTAAATCAGAAAATCTTTCTCGTAAATCAGGCGATAGTATTCTCAGATGATCGACAATAACAAGTATAGCGGTATCATTTAGTTTACATTGTGTTAATATATTTCTGACATAACTCAAAAAGGGTAATGAAACCATCTTCACGTTTGAATCGACGACGATTTATTGGATCCTTGAAGTTGCTTATTTAATATATTTAGTTTTTCAAAGATATCGGCTAAATAACTCACAAATGCTTTACCATCGACTGTTCACATGCTCACATTTGGCATTAGCTTCGATAGTATTGATAGACTTTATTACTGAATCTAGTACTTCAATCATCACAACAGGAGAGATGTTTTTAGCTACCAAGTTTTTCCTATGAATAACACAATGTACAAGAATCATTTTTGGATTCTCATCTTTCATCAATTTTAAGCAGCCATTTTTCTAGCCCATCATATTAGTAGCACCATCTGCAGCACAAAATTTTATATTTTTCATTGGTATATTATTGACATCTAAGTAGTTTTTCAGCTTATTATACATCCTCACTGTCCCTCAAAGTGTATCCATCCATTTGCACTGAGTATTTTCTTGTTTTCAGCTTTTCTACAAGTTGTTTTTCAATATCTTCACTAATTTTTTCTATTCTTCTGCTAACAGTATTGTTACTGAGTGGCATATATCATATGATTAGCATTCTTCGTAGCAAATTTCGCAGCATACAGTTGGTGAACACCATCGAGATTTAAAAGCATCCAGGGGTTACGAGGTTATACTGACGACGCCAGAATCCCAGTTGATATTTTGGTCTCGTCAAACCAATTTATAATATTCATTGGCCGCATTTTTTTAAGAATTTGCTTTTTTCTTTCAATTTGGCACCGAAGTCTAGCATTGCATTTAAATGGCCCGGAGCAAGAGGCCAAAATGAATGAAACTCATGTTTGAACTCATGTCCATTTTCGAATTGCCCCCTTTAACAGTCAAATTGCCCCCCTCTGGGGGGAAATTTTTTGTTTGCCCCCCTGTGGGGGCCAATTTTTCTTTCATAAAAAATGAAATCACGAAGAATGCGTGAGCCCCACGTTGGAAACACCGGTCTAGCCCGTCTAGCCTATTCAGTCCATCTAGTACGTCTGTTAAAGCGTTTAGGCCAAAATTATGCTGAATAACCCATGGGTAAAATTTTGCCGATCAGTGGTATTAAAATGTATAATAATAATCTATAAAAAAAATTTAATTCAATTCTTAGATTAGTAGACATAGCCCAGATATCAAGAATGATATTTATTTGATTATTCGAAATTTGTCTATTTATTTTTTAATTTTTTTTGTTTTTAAATGTTATTTAATTGTGGATTAATAATATGTGTTTGATCTCCAACCAACGCCGCACTAATATTAGTGCGGTATACAACTTCATTATTTCCAAGTTCTCCTATTTTAGCATTTATTTTGTAACAAATATATCAATGTATACAAATATAACAAATATATCTTTTCCAAAATAAAAGTTTTTCGCTTTTATAGCAAATTCAAAATTCAAATATAGTAGATTTTGTAACTAGCGCGATAGGTAGTCAATATTACTCGAGAGCGAAAATGTGCGAACGAAGGCCCTCGCTTCGTTCGCGCATTCGCTCTAGAGTGAAATTGACAATTTCGCCCGTGTTATAAACAATATTTTTAATAACTCATGCGTGGGGAGGTATCTTACAAGTTTGGGATACCTACAGGTGCCATTAAAAAAAAAATTGAACAAAATATGAAAATTTTGCTTTTTCAATTGTCTCCGGTGGTGTGGATTCGTCATAAGAACTCTCCTCAGTTTCCGGTATCACCATAGAATTTACACTCACTTTAAAACGTTTTCTTTAATTTTAATTGCTATTTTGTTATGAAAAACACTTCACGTGTCACTTCGAACGTCACATTTTTAATACCGAGATATGTGGAGTCATTGGTTGGAAGAATGCACGATGGCGGAGTGGAATGACCAGGAGAGAAGGCGAGGAAAGGATTGGAGGGAGTGTATGGACGAGAGCGGGAAGGGACTGTCGTTTTTACACAGAGTGAAAACATGGAAAGAGCGGATGCGACGGGGTAGTTTTTTGAGTGTTGCGGTTTAGTTTTTTTTTTTTTTTTTTTTTTTTTGTGAGCTTATGTCCGATGTACAGGTGTTGAAGTATAGGTTTATAGGGTGGTAAAATTTCTTTTTTCTTTTAATGGGGTTTTAGTTTCACAACTTTTTTATTATTTTTTTATTTTTTTTATTATTTTTTATTGTTTTATTTTGTATGTATATAATTTGTATGAAAATTATTTTAATTATGCCAATAAAGGTTATTATTATTAATACCGAGGTCTTGATTATATTCATTTTATTTTTATTTATTTGTTTATTTTAATGTCACCTAGCGATATTGAATATTTGCGTGAGTTATTCAAGTTATCTAAAATACAACTAATATTGACAATTAATTGCAATAAAAAACGTACACCAAGATAGTACTATTGTGAATAAGTGATAAAATAAATATGTGGCGGAATGTAATTCATTTTAATTCGGAGTTAGACGAGGTTATTGATTTGCTTATCTTGAATTAGCTAAATGACATATCGAGTTAAAAAATAAGTAAAAACGGTTTTTTTTTCGAGAAATTTAAGGACTAAACGATGGATCACATCAACAACCAAGCTTGCCATCCATTCGGATTGCGTTGTAGGTCCAGGTGTCCGGATGTTACCCAAAAATGTTACCTCTGAATTGGACTACCATATTTGGATTTCATAAAATCGATTTCGTCAAATTAATACATTATATATTATTTGTGTATTAGGATGAGCACAAATTCCTATTTAAATTAACTGCACAATTATTGTTCGTATTTGTACGTGTTATTTCAAAACCCTAATTTGCTAATAACGGCATTCATTTATTTTTGGTTGATACAAACAATACAAGGTTATTAGCAGTGGTTTAGTAAGTAATTAGTTTCTAGCTGTGGTTTGGACGGTTTTCTGGTTTAATTAATTATTATCTGTTGTTTTGACTTGAGTTGTTTTAGTGGTTAAATTAGTTAGTTATTAGTTGTGGTATAGACTTAAGACGCTTTAATGGTTAAATTAGTTATTCAGCTGTGTGTTGTGTTTAGTGTATAATGTCAAAAAACCATAAATAATTGTAACATTTTTTTTGGTACTTACGTATTATCGCCATCACCGCTACATTTTTAAATGCTGACAATCTACACCTAAAATTTTTATAATAAATCATAAAAGAAAACTTTTTATTTAATATTAAAACATTTTTAAAACTCAAAATACTTGGTGGTGGCGTTAATACGTTAAGGAAACGCCAAATAATCCTTACAGTCTCACAAAAATACAATATTATTGTGTGACTGTGAGGATTATTTTGACCTTATATATTCTCTGCAAGTGATTTGAAAAATTTATTGACATACAATTTTAAATGAAATTTTAGTTTTATACATGTATATTTGGGTATTGGACAATATGTAATCAAATACAAAAATAAGGAACGAAAATGGAGTTGCTAATTTAATAGCGAATGGCTACAATATACTAAATATTCTAAATAGTTAAGATATAAAGGCAATAAAATTGCAAAGTGTTGCATTTGTAATGAATGTGCTTCAGCTTTGAATGGGGTTGTTTTAAAGCTACAAAAATGCACACTGAAATCAAAAAGTCACCAGAAAATCTAGTTTCTCGAATGCATATGTCAAGTACAGTAAGAATTTTTAAAACGCAGTATACGCAACTTGACGATGATATTGGAGCAGCGAAAGTGTCGTATATATTGTGTGAAATCTCCCTATAGCTTTTTATCTATGGAATGCGGAAGTAAACTTAACAATATTTTCTCATTCCTATATATCTCAGAAAATAGAGCCGGTACTACCAAAATAGAATCCATTATTCAAAATGTATTAGCTAAATACACAATGGAATTGGTTGTGTGCAAAATTACTCGAAGAAACTGGAATTTGTCACACTTACCGTTCAAGATATCAACAAATGCTTCGAATAAAGGAAACGCAAAAATGTTTGCTGTAGCCGCACTTTATTTTAATATAAATAACGAGGAAGAACCGATAGTAGAATCACTCATTGACTTTCAAGAAGAATGGGGAGAGATGGCTGAAAAACATTTTGAAATTCTTAAACCATCATACAATAATAAGCTCCAAATAAGCTCCACGGTTCTAAATAACCCAATCAGAAAATATCAACGGGTAATCAGCCCAATTAGAATCAGAAATTCGCCAAGGGGAGAAGCACAATCACGCCCAAGCAAAGCAATCACAATTCATATAACACCCCAAGTTAGCAATGTTGAAAGGAGAAAACGTTAAGGAAATGTAAAATATAACGAAATAAATAATTAATGATTCGAAGGTAAACAGAAGGTAAACAGGTTAGAGGGATTCGATAACGCCCGTAAAACTTATAGACAAATTATTATACGTAAAAGAACCGCATACGAGGAGCATAAGATACTCCAATAAGATACAATAAGATACTACACATACAGGAATCAGAAGAGAAACCTTAGTGTATGTTCACTAAGCACAATCACCCCGTTAACTATATTCAAAGCGACGAATGGGAAAAGCATTTTGTAGAACTGCTTGCAACAACACTAAACGACCTACCCCCGAGAGAAGCATTTACTGAAGAGGGCCAGGAATGGTATAACGAATCAATATCCGAGGAAGAACTTACGGATGCTGGTAATAACTCAAAGAAGCGAAAGGCTGCAGGCTTAGACAACATCTGTAACGTAAACATTATAGAGTTATACTTAATCTTATCGTCCTGGTGGCACATGAATGTGCCACCACATTAGAAGTTAATAGAATGTTGAAAAATGGAACAATCCCAGAATCGTGGAATCTAAGTTGAAAACCGCCTATAAAAGTAAGGGTAATTTAAAGGACCCAAACTGCTACAGAGGCATCGCTCTAGCACCACCCAACTCAAGCTTCTAACAAAAATAATTAACACCAGAATAGCAGCATACATGGATGACAAACTGCCCGCAGAGCAATATGGATTTAGAAAAAATAAAGGGTGTGAAGACGCCTTGTGCAAACTAACAACAGAAATAACAACAGCCGTATCGCAACCGAAAGGGAAGTTATATGCCGCATTTATAGACTCCCAAAAGGCCTTCGACTCGGTCGACCGGAAAATCTTGTGCGAAAAGACGCAGGTGCAAGCGATCAAGGGTAAATTATTTAACATGATTCACAACTTTTGAAAACAAACTATGTCAAAATCGACAATGGGATAGAACTAACCAACACGATACCCCAAAAACAAGGTGTCCTGCAAGGCGACACACTAAGTCCAACACTATTCTTGATATTTGTAACAGACCTACCAGCCGCAATTAAAGTGCCAGAAGCAGATTATGTATGCGGACGATTTAGTAATCTACTCCAGAAGTTTAGCGGCGCTCCAAATAAGTCAAGACAAACTCCAGCACTGTGCACTCCAGTGCACAAAAAATAAACTCGAATTAAACCTCGAAAAAAGCCAAGTACTCAAATTCAATAAAGGAGGGCGACTGAAACGCCTTGACAAAGTACACATAGGGTGCTGTCAGTTAGAGTTCACCAACGAATATGAGTATTTAGGAGTGACACTCCAGACCACTTTAACCATAACGAATCATATTAACAACAAAAGAGGAAAAATCGCACAGTTAATTGGAAGGCAGAACTACCTACAGAGAGTAAGCTTAGAAACTGCACTGAAAATTTACAACCTTATGATATGGCCTGCGGTAACGTATGGCATCAAGTCGCTATGTCATCGAATGGAAACAAACCATCTGGTGCTCCTCTACAAAATCAAAGCGCGCTTTCTGAAGAAAGTCCTCGGCCTCCCGAGGAACGCGTCTAACAGTTTTACTTTCATTTTAGCGGAAACCAAGACCATGGGGGAAGACCTGATGAACAACTTTTGAGAGATCCCAAAACGAACAAGGATGGAATACAAGAGAATTATTGAGGACAAGCGATGGGACTTCGTAGTAAAACGATACACCGAAGGACCAACTTTCAGCTCCCAGGGCTGGAAGAAAGCAAACCAAAATGGAAGGCACCTACTAACGTGTGTGACATTGCATGGATTCCATCATCTTACATGCGATAAGAAACATTTCCACGAACCGGACGATGACTGCAATGCCAATCCTGTGGGAGGAAGCGGGAAAATACCATATCCTGACGTGCAGAGAAAGGAGAGGGCAAAGCTTAGCAGAAACCGTAGCACACCTGAAGAAGATCTCACTTAGGAATATAACACTATATCGCTCTTGTTATGCAATAATAATTTTAAATTAAGTTTTTCTGTAACTATTGTTGCGAATAAAGAGATATTTATCATTCAATAATGTTGGTTCGAAATTGGACTCTTTAACACCATTTGGAACTGATTCGCAATTTTGTATGTTAAGCATCAGTATACACAAAGCTTCAGGAATAAAACCGAAAACCTTGTTAAGACCTTATTGTAACTGCCACGTCCTCCACAATATTGTCAATGTAAATATACCTTAAAAAGTAAAACATTTGATGTGTAAACATTAGTACTAATAGTATATAGCGAATATTTGTCAAGCACAAAAAAAGTCAAAGGATCGATTTTTGAGAGCAGCCATAATGAGACATAAAAGCATGTATCTACTTGATGGGCTAGTCTTTATAAGATTGTAGATAGACTATTAAAAAACTGGCCAAATATCGAAGCCTATTTTATTAAACAAGGTGTGGAAGGATCCGACCCCACAATTTGGAAATTGATACAAAAAGAGCAAGATTTATTTAGTGATACAAAACCTATATCAGAGCTTATATTGTCCTTTGTTCATTAAATTCTTTATGTTTCCCAATATGATGGATTATATTTTCAAGAAATTGAAGTGATACGAGTATCATAAAAAGAAAATAAGAAGACGTTTATGATATTGTAGTGAATCAAGCATTCGTTAACGAATCTATCCGATGCTGACAAAATACGTCTTAACATGAAGCGGACACCGTATATTCTAGAGCAGTGGTTCCCAACCTTTTGAAAAATTGTACCTCCTAAAATGAACTGTTAAAAATTCTGTTCACCTCTCCTTTTTTTAGAGGTAAGGGAAAAAAAGTTTTAAAATGTTTAGGCTAAAAAAAATCAAAATAAAATAATCATTTGATAAAACATAGTTTTATTATAATTTATAATACATATAAATTATAATTATAAAATAAAACTATAAATCCCTCAAAAGGCAACGGGAAACCACTGAAGCAATATCCCACGAAAAGTCACATGGAAGTTACGGAAACTAACACACGGCCCTCAGTCTCCGGCTCATCGAGGTTGCTCAAAATCCCCGGAGGTAAAACAAAAAAAACATCCAAATCGGGATATGGAATGTCCGCAGCCTTTACGAAGCAGGTAAACTCGCAGACAACATCAGAGAAATGAAAAGATTGAACATTGACATTCTTGGACTAAGTGAAACATTCTGGCCAGTTCAGGTAAATTTCAATCAGAAAACAAAACTATATATTACTCAGGAAATGATACTCATAGACATCGAAGAGGTGTATGTATAATTGTATCAAACTACATAGCTGATTCTATAACTGCTTTTATACCAAACACAGATTGAACAATGCTCTTAAAAATAAAGCCAAAACCCTTCTCTATGAACATCATATTCGCTTCGTGCATAACCGCGCTTAGCGCCACCTGTGGCCAAAAAGCAAACTTCGTCTCCAATAAGTGTATAAAAACAACAGAAATAAACAAAAAATAATTAATTTAATAAAATATACAATATTTGACAGCAAAAAAAAAATGCCAGGTCATAACTAGCGAACGGAAACGGAAGGAAAATGCAATTAGTATATTTGCAACCAGCGGTAACACTTTCAGACACACTTTGAAATCTTCAATTCATTTGATAAATAATGATTTTAAGGAAATACATTTTCTCGCATTTTCATTGTCAAATTTTTTGGAAAATTTTCTCGTGTATTTTTTGTGGTTATCCGATGGAAATCGAAGTGCTGAAAACAATTTTTAAGTTTATTTCGCTCTAAAGTTACAAATTAAAAAGATATAGCCTATATCTTGGGTATTTTGAGCATTTGAACCGAAAAAACCGCAAAATCGTGTTCAGCACTTCCTTCGGATAACTTTCCATCGGATAAACTGAAAAAAAAACCTAAAATTTTCCAAAAAAATCCATCGTTTTGATCAGGAAAAAAGTTGCATTTTCGTTCTCTACGATCTTCTCGGAAACAACAAATCCCAGCGATATCAATTTCGTCACACTGAAACTAGATGACAAGAGGAGGAAATCGATGTTTAAATTCTTTGGAAAGATTCAATTTTTTATTGGAAAATTCTGAATTCAAATTTTTCCAAATACATGTTAGGTTAGGTTAGGTTAGTTCTGTAAACGGTGTCACCTTTAGCGCTAGTGCTGTTACGCTCGGAGCGAATAGGTGCATGCTCTAACTTCGGAATCGAGTGAGAATGAAATCGAAGAATTTTATTCCCAAATCTCCGAATTATTACAACACACAATATCGCACGAACTGACCATGATTATAGGGGATTTTAACTCAAAGGCTGGATCTGATAAAATAGATGGAATAGTTTGTGCGTTTGGACTAGGAGATAGAAACGAAAGAGGAGACAAATTAATACAATTCTACCAGGAAAAGAACTTCGAAATAAGCAATACTTGGTTCCGGCTCCCACCCAGAAGACTATACACCTGGAAATCTCCACAAGACAACGAACAACATATTGCACGTAACCAAATCGATTACATACTAATAAATAAAAGATTTGCTTTTGCATTAATCAGAGCATGCACATTTCCAGGACGTATCAGTGTCAGTGTCAGACGTGTCAGTACGTACCTTCAGATCGCACCCCACTGAAAGCAAAACTCAGAACTAAGATTACATCACAAGGCGAAACACCATCTAAGCAAAAAAATGATCTTGAACAACAGAAAAATCCAAATATTCAACAAAATATTTCAATGAAACAACAGGTTGAACGAGCTTGATTGTCAGAACCTCCTTACTAAAAGACATCAGCCTAAACTAAATGGATGACTGACGAAATCTTTGAATTAATGTATGAAAGACGAGTCTACAAGAAAAAAGATGGTGCAAAGTACAACAGTTGGCAAAGAATCATATGATCCAAAATTCGACAAGCAAAAAACACCTGGCTTGAACAAGAATGCTCGGAGATAGAAAGGCTACAAAACTTCCACGATGATTTTAACTTACATAAAAAGATAAAGAACCGAAAAAAAACACGAATATGCTATTCGATAACTACAACAAATTGATAACTGGTGCTGAAGAGAAGTCTGATGTTGTGGTGTGCTACATTAATAAGCTATTTGAAATTACGCAAAAAAATTACGCTCTTCATAAGAAATTACTTTTAATTTATATTGTACCCTTTGCAACAACGCAAAGTACCACCAGGGGTACATGTATCCCAGGTTGGGAACCTATGTTCTAGAGCGTATATATATATATATATAATAGGCTGATATGATTTTGATAATACATTTTTGAAATGTGTAAAAAGTATTGGACATGGAATCAAATAGTGATGATTTATTTCATGAGCTATGCTCAATAATTGACATAGTAAGGCGTTTTCTAAAGACAAAAAAAAATCAGAAAAGTAATGGAACATTGCAGGCACGTTTTTGTGAAGGATAATATCCTCTACGGAGCAAAGTAATGGAATTATCATTCAGTATTCCTGCAAATATTTCCTTCATAAAAAGAATTGGTTGATTATGGTCGGATAAGAAAAATCGATTAACACCGGACCATGTAAAAGCGGAATTATTAATTTGCACAAACTTAAATATTAAAGGTGAGAAATTTCGCGCTGAAGCCGTGGGCAACAAAAACCTATTAAAAACTGCCCCGAGCTGCAGTTAGATGTATATATGTATATTATAAGCTTCGAAAAAGTGTTAAAACACTAACAAAGCTCCAATAATTGATAAAGAATTGATTAGTAACCAAAGACCTGCGAAGCCTTTCATTTTCAAGGTAACAGCACTCTACACATGGAGAATTCTGGTCGTTACTCTTGAAATTGGTTATTCTATTGAGTCAGTTTTTGAATGTGGACACTTAGTGTAGATAACCAAACGACCAAGTTGGATTTAGTTCACATTGCCTTTTGCTTGACGACCAGAGCATTGCCTATTTTTAAAGAAGAAATCAAACGGAATTTCCTGCAAATACGAGACATAACTTTTTGTATGCATGCACTGCAGTTTTACTGTTGGGGAAATAAAAAGGTAAAATACGCCAACAAGATTCTTTTCTACAATCAGTATTTGGCATACAAACAAATATTAAGACATTAATAAAAAAATCTGGTAGCACCTAGGAAATACACAATTACTTATCGGAGAGCATTCGTTCCGGAACAGTTCAAAATTGTATAACTGGCATATGTGGACCATGTAAAGTGTGTGGTAATAAATTTACTTCAAAACTAAAATACTCTCTCTCTCTCTCTCCCTCTCTCTCTCTCTCTCTCTCCTATGCGTCTACAGCCCAAGGTTGGGCCTTGGCCTCCTCCAATGCCCGCTCCAGACTCTCGCGGAGTAGCACGGAATTGAGCGAGGAACGAGAGTGTGGTTAGGTTACTCGCCTCGCCTTGTGCTTCCTCGCCTCGCCTTGGCTAACTTCGCTTCATGAAGCGGTTTTTCGTACCCGAGTCAAGGTGACACGAGGCGCGAGTACGACGAAGGGAGAGTATCACGTCTACCCTCTCGTGTTTACTCGTCTTTTAATTTAGTCAACTGTATGCAGGTGGGCCAGTTCACAACCGTTTCTTGAACGATTGAAAACTAAAAATATGTTTATTCAATAATATTAAATTTGATCTAATATTAATTTAAATAATATAAAAAATCATGAGCGATTGGTCCCAAGAACTCCAGTTACAATTCCTTTTGGCTTTTCAAAGGGAACCAGTTATTGGGATAACATAATAATAATTAAAAGCAGAAATATCTGCAGCAGCAGCTACTACCTGTTCGGTGTCGGTCATGGCACTGAGGTCCTCGCGAAGTAAGGCGAGAGTGTGGATGCCTACTCCGTGTAGTACCTCGCCTCGAACAACTTCGGCGAGGATTCTCGCCGAAGTTACTCCGCGAGAGTCTGGAGCGGGCATAACAATCTTCACTTGTGCTTGGTGTCTTGATTTTAGACAAAAGTGTAGGGGGGAGCCCTTCAAGTTTTTACCGTGGTTGGCGAGCCACTAACGAAAAGTTTTAGAGCATATGATTATTAACTGTTAATAGAATAATTAGACAACAGTTTTCATTTTATTAACATCATCGATTAACATGGTTTGTTAACTTTAATATGTCTTAAGTACTTTATACCTATTATACAGGTGTGGTCTGAAATATTCACTCTAGGTTAGGAATTAGGTAATTATGTAATTTTCTTGTTTGAATATTTATCTAATGTAGAGCTATAAAATGTACACTTGATAATATTAAAAAGTTGTGAGAGATAACATTTATTTATATCGGGATATGCGGTTTATGTGAGTCGATAAATTACAGTTTAAGTAGGAATTAGATAATCTTGAGAATTATCTGGGGTGCATGTAGTGCAAAATTCGACGATGTATAAGTTCGTACTATTGGGTCTAATTTAAGTTATGGTTTCGGAAAATCACTTGGAAACACATGCCCTGCTCAGCCGCGCAGTGCAATATTGAAAATTTTATCGCTCAACTTCGAGACCGCCGGTTGAATTTAAGGACGCAGTCCGTTTATGCAGTAACTGGAATTATCTGGGATCTTTATTAAAGGATCTACCGTCGAATTCATTCTACCCCTATACGTCTTCCGCTCAACGACATCATACTCTCTCAACTATTATAAGAATTTATTATTAAAAATTCTTATCCTCCAATATCATAATTATAATATATGGTGATGACAGGAATAGATAAAAAACGTATTGCTTTTTATATTGCTTATAATATATACGATCAATAAAGTCAATCAATCTCCATTTTTTTCATAAATTTAAATTACTTTTTACCTGAATGAAAAAAATATTGAATGGATGTCAATATATTTTTACAATAACGGTAACCATTTATCTTCCACAACGAAGCTCCAGTTTTAATGTTTTAATACTCACGATGTTTTTCTTTTCTTCTTTTTTAGGTAAGAGTTTCACAATGCCCATTCATTTGGACGACCAACATTCATTAGATTCCATCCGTATGTATTAGTGCTCCATTTTAAACATTAAAATTAAAAGTAAGTAAGTTTTTACTAAAAATATTCTATTCAAATTATTTTATTTATAAATACATCTATGTTATAAACTCTTTACAAATTATATATTTCTATAGCAGACTGTATTTGCTTCGCTAGTAAAAGATCATTCATAGTAATACAATCCTTTCGTTCAATACATGCCCTATTATTTTAGCCTGCAATATCGCCAATCAAAAGTTTGTTTAACGAATAAAAATTACAGTATTTAGGTCTATTCTAATATATTAGTGCTGTATCAGTTCTTCAGTTCTTAACCTTGCAGGGAACACTAGATAAAACCAGACAGTACCAGATAAAACCAAACAAGAAAAGATGACCAGACAAGATCAAACAAGACCAATTTCCACATATAACTAATTCCTATTTCCACATATGTTCAAATGCACTAATTTGTAGGTACATAAATAGTTTAAAATGTTTAAATTATTCGATGATATGGGAGAATATCAGTACAGATTTAAATTAATGTTTCATGCACAACAAAATGTCAACAAAAAGCACAAACTGAAATTCAAAGATATATGAAATATAATGGAATTGACAAAATGAGAGTAAATAAAATAAGTAATGAGATTATGTCTTTACTGACGCAGATACATTGTGACAAAACTGAACGGACCCGGCACTGATGTAGCAATTAACTTTACAAACCTATTCTTTTAGTTTTAGAACTCAAGATATTCTAAGAATGTTAATTAATTCTTTATGCAGACAATTCAGACTAATCTATTACGCATAGAAAGATTAAGTAATTATATAATAAATGTTTCCAAATAGTTAATTTGTAAGTTAATTTACGGTTTTAATTTCATATCTCAATATATATATATATCTCAATGTTTTGTCTGACAAAAATATCTCGAGTAAGTTGTATACACACTATTGTATTGAAATGATAATTTCTTAAAAAGTTTTCAATAATTAGCGATAGCACGTGGAATTATTTATTTTGAAAAAGTCTAATAACAGAATACACAATATTTCGCATTTAACAAAAGCCATCCAAGTATTGCCCACTTTAAGTATTCGAATAAAAATTATATTTCGTAGTGGAGTTAAACATATATTTCCCGACATCTATTTTTAATAATAATAATAATGATAATAATATCGCCTGTATAAAATAATTGATAGAACAAGGCAGCAGGCACAGATAATAATATCCCAAACGAACTCTATAAAGTATTCACTGAGAAATTAATCCTACAAAACTAATCCTACAAATTTGAAGAAAGGTAACCTATCCACAAAAGGGAGATAGGACAAAATGCGATAACTACAGGGGAATACCGCTTCTAAACACAGCATACAAAATCCAGTCGAACATATTACTAAATAAGCTTATCCCATATGCTGAAGAGGCAGTAGGAGACTACCAGTGCGAATTCAGACCCAACAATTCGACGACAAACCATATATTCGGATTCAGACCTATACTTGAAAAGTGCTGGTAGTATGATGTGCCGATGTACCAATTCTAAATTGATTTCAAACAGGCATACGGTTCCGTGGAACGAAATACCCTCTGTTTTGTCTTTGTTGGTACATAACACCTTGAAACACCATCAAAACTCGGAGAATGATTGGAGTCATCACCCAAAATGCAAAGACTGAGGTTGAATTGAAGTGAGGAAAAATTGAAGGTGCGCTCTCAAAACAAGTCAACATAACAAGAGCACTTCGAAAGGACGACGGACTATCACCAATTCTTTTCAACCTGGTCCTGGAATACACAATAAGAAATAGCGGAGTATAAACGAAAGGCAAATTGATCCGAAAATCGGAACAGATCCTAGCATATGCGGATAATACCGGTATACTGGGAAGAAGTGTGCAAGAGGCGAAAGCAACATTTAACATGTTAGAAGAAGAAGCAGTTAAAATAGGGCTGAGGGTAAACGAAAGAAAAACGAAAGTAATGGTGACAACAAGGGAAAGAGTGAAACGGAAAATAGCTATAGAGGACAAGCTTTTCAAGACAGTTAATACTTTAAAATAACTGGGCACTAACTTCGATAAGAGAAACAATATAGAAATGGAAATAAGAAGTAGAATAGTAAATCCACCGCATAACCATTGACAGCGAAACTTAAACTATATAAGTCCCTGGCGAGGCCAGTGATAACTTACGGGTGTGAGTGCTAGACGCTAACCCAAGACCAAGAGGAGAAGCTACTTCGAACAGGAAGAAGGGTTCTGAGAACGATATACGGCCCCATACGAAAAGCAGATGGGGATAGAATAATATGGGAATAATGAGAATGAATTTCGAGATGTAAGAGCTGATAAAAAGGCAAACGATAATTGGACACATAAAGCCATGATAATATGATGGCTCGCACATCTACAGCGCAGGGATAGTAACAGAAACATCAAGATAGTAGATTGTAGATTGTAGATTGTAGATATGGTGGTGACGACTTGTACTGCGACCTTTATAGATCTATTGTACCCCACCTTCCTCCTCCAAGTGTTGGTGTACTTACCCATTTAGAGCGCCTCCTCTAATCCTGATTCCTTTAGGAATCTCAGGATCTGGGTGGGATTCAAGGCCTGCAGCTCCTCTGTGTTCAAGCAGTGAGCCCCAAGGTACATCTGTCTCTTGCGGAGTAATGCTCCGCAGTCTTTGAACAGATGTATGGGGGTTTCCTCTGCTGAGCCACAGAATCTGCATCCATCATCCTCCTCTAGGCCTAGGGCCTTGAGATGTTTCCTAAGTCTGCAGTGTCCCGTCAGGGCTCCTGTCAGAATTCTGAGCTTGTTCCTGCTTAGTTTCAGGCAAGCTTTAGTTCTCTTCTGGTTAAAAGATCCCAGCATCACTTTGGATTGCCTTAGCCCTGGAAGTTCTTCCCAGGTTTTCATCCATTTTCTTCTTATTTCTTCATCTAAACTTTTGCGGATGGTGTTCACGCTCATACCGCAAAAGGGTTCCGGACCTATAAAGGGGCTACTGGATCCCTTGTTTGCTAGGTGATCGGCTTCTTCGTTTCCGTCTATACCAGTGTGTCCTGGTACCCAGTATAGCGTTACTTTATTATCCCTGCCAAGCTTGTTCAGCTTCCCCACACAGTCCCATACCAGTTTGGATCTGATGGTGTATGAGCTAATGGCCTTGAAGGCTGCTTGGCTATCTGACAGGATAGCAATTCGTTTTTTGCGGTACTTCCTGTCGAGGTTAAACTGTGCACATCTTTCGATTGCGTGTACCTCTGCTTGGAAGATACTTGGGGATGTTCCCATGGATTCGGAGTATCTGGTACGAGGTCCAAACACTCCTGCACCAGTGCCTTCCTTTGTCTTCGAACCATCTGTATACCACTTGATGGCATTTTGCTCTATGTGGTATGCTGAGGATTCGTCGCTCCAATCGGCCCTACTACTACACATTGCTGTGTAGTTTTTCTCGAAGTGGTATTTGCATACCATTTCGTCTTTTGGTACTTCCAGCCAGGGGATCTTGGTAGCGAGGCTGTTTCGGTCTCTGCTCCCGATTATTTTGCCTCTGCCCATTCCTTCCTTGCTGAACCTTACGATCGCCGATCTGGCGGCGCTCTCCACCACAAGGTGCAGCGGAGTCAGATCCAGCAGCAGCTCCAATGCTGCTGTCGGACACGACCCCATCGCCCCCGTGATGCAGACACACGCCAGTCTTTGAATCTTCTCAAGCTGTTTCCTCATAGAGGCCAGCTTGATTCTACTTCCCCACGCAACCGCCCCATAAGTGATTGCAGGTCTCACTATCATGGTGTACATCCATCGCAGGATAGTGGGGTTACAACCCCACGTTTTTCCTGCCAGATTTCTGCACACCATTAGGGCGCGTTTGGCTTTACCTACCACTGCCTCAGCGTGTCTATTCCATAGGAGTTTGCTATCTAGTGTGATACCCAGATACCTTATCTCCTGTTGGTATTCTACTGCCTTCCCATCTATGAGTATGGGATGTAGGCAGTTTAGTTTTCTCCTTCTAGTAAATGGTATCACCGTGGTTTTGCTCGGGTTGAGTCTTAATCCCACTGTTTGACACCATCTACTAGTTACTTTGAGGCCTCTCTGAACAATTTCACAGAGCGTTCCCTCAAATTTTCCTCTGGCCATTATGACTATGTCATCGGCGTAACCTTGACATTTGATGTCTAGGTCGTTTAGCCTAACCAGTAGTTCATCAACTACCAGGCTCCACATTAGCGGTGATAGTACACCTCCCTGTGGGCACCCTCGAGTTGTGGAGATCTTAATGGTGTCTTTTCCCACTTGTGTCTCCGCCGTTCTAGTTCTCGGCATTTCTCCCATCCACTTTGAGATAGTGCTGTCGATATTCCTTCTTTCGAGGGCCGCGCTGACAGCCTCGTGTGAGGTGTTGTCAAAAGCTCCCTCTATATCCAAGAAGGCACATATCGCTACTTCCTTTATCTCTAGTGCTGCTTCTATTTCGTTTGTCAGCTGATACAGGGCGGTTTCTGTGGATTTCCCTGCTCTGTAAGCATGCTGACTCCTGTGTAGTGGTGTACCTACCAGCACTATAGTCCTAAGGTAATTATCAATCACCTTCTCCATTGTCTTTAACATAAAAGATGTTAGACTAATGGGTCTAAATGACTTCGGTTGAGTGGTGTCTTTCTTCCCCACCTTCGGTATAAATACCACCTTAGCCCTTCTCCATAGCTCCGGTATATATCCGAGCGCTAAGCTACTTCTAAAGATATTTAGAAGATACGGCATTAGTTCTCTCTCTCCCTTTTGTAGGAAGGCAGGAACTAGTCCGTCCACTCCTAGGGCCTTAAAAGGCTGGAAAGTGCCGATAGCCCATCTGATTCGGTTTTCCGTACAGATGGACGCTGCCCTCTTCCAGTCGGCCCGACTTGGTTTCCGTGGTTGCATCAAGCCCTCGGTCTCCCTGTATACTCTACATCCCGGAAAATGGGTTTCTAGTAGGAGGAGAGCTCTTTGCTCTTCATCCTCCGTGAAGGTCCCATCCGGTTTCTTGAGAGTGGTTGTCATTTCCACTCTATCCTTCGCTAGTGCTTTGTGCAGTCTAGCTGCCACCGGCGTGGATTCTATGTTTTCACAGAAGGTCCTAAAGTTTTCCCTTTTTGCCCTTCTGATCTCTTTGTTGTAGGTGGTAAGCACCTCAGAGTATTCTAGCCAATTTCCGTATTGCTTGGCTTTGTTGAAAAGCCTACGTACTTTTGCTCTTAATGTAGACAAATTTTTGTTCCACCATTTTTCGTCCTTATGCTCCTTCACGGTTTTTACCGGGCAGCTGGATTCAAATGCCGTGGTGATTGCTACATTTATTTCTCCTACAGCCTGCTCCAGCACGGTGTAGTGTTTGATACTACCCCGCACTGTCACCTGCTCTAGGTTTTCTTTTAGTTGGGAACTAAACATAGGCCACACAGTTTGTCTGGGGTTTCGAATGGGGGTGTTTTCCTCACTCGCTCCTTCCAGCTCAAACTCTATGATCCTATGATCTGACATTGAGGGCTCACTTGAAACCCTCCACTTTTTAATTAGTTTACTTACGTTAGCGCTACCTACCGTAATATCCAGTACCTCATTTCTGACTTTAGTGACAAATGTTGGTGTGTTCCCAACGTTGTACACAATTAAGTTCTCTTTAATGAGGTATTCTAAAAGGTACTCACCCCTCTTATTAGTGTCCGTGCTGCCCCACATCTCATTGTGTGCGTTCGCGTCACATCCCAGGATGAGTGGCAGCCTTCTCCTAATACAGTGTTCCACCAGCTTTTGTACTTCAATGGGTGGTATGCTGTTACCATCGCCAGGGAAGTATGCTGATGCGATCACTACTTCGCGGTGGAGACCCTCGATCTTGATGAGGGCCTGAATCGGTACTAAATCCCGCGTTAAAAATTCTGAAAGACATAAGTAATTTATGCCATTTCTTACCATAATGCAAGTTCTAGGGGAGACCTCACGGCTGTCCCATAACAACTTACATTCCCTGTTGCTAAGGCCTTTGATCTTACCGCCGTAGGTCCAGGGTTCTTGAAGCAGCGCTAGCCCTAGGTGCTGCTTGGTGAACATCCTAGCCATCACAGCTGAAGCTGCTTTGGCATGATGGATGTTCACTTGGGCTATTTTGGTGCGCCTGCTGGTCATTCTTGTTTTGTGACAGGAGGCGGCAAGTCCTCCTCTGTCCCTACAAGAACATCTACCTCTGCCTCTGTAGACATGGCTGGACTGCTCATGTCTACGAGTGTGAGGTCAAGGTCGTCTTCCCGGGAATCCGGGCTGACTTCCTTGTTCTCTGTGTCGGTTAGGTCCCGTACACATGGATTATTTTTACCTTTGGAATTCATATAAATCCCACGATTCGCAAGGGAACTAAAGGTCCACCACATCAGAGCCCCGCTTGATAGTGGTAAGGCTGGATACCCTCTGAGGTCGCCAGGTATCAGAGGGGCTCCGTAAGCGATGGCCGGTTGCCCTTGGCCATCAACCAGTCCCTTTGGCACGGGTCGCATGACACCTTGGGATTAAGGGTTTGGAAGTTCTTGGTTGTTCGCCCTCCGCCGAACGCCCCAACCGGGGTTGTTCCAGTCGTGACGTCCAACGGTACGCGAAACTAAGCCCTCACACCGCGACAAGGTGACTTCCACGTGAGGGGATCAAGATAGTAACTACATGCGGGACCAAAAGGCAGAAGACCGGCCGCCCATGAGACGACATGCAGGCAAATTTAATAACGCTGGAAATCAACAACTGGGGAAGAGCCGCGGAGTACAGGAATGGATAAAAAAGGATTGTGGTAGTGACAAAATCCCTTTCAGGGACGTAAGGCATGGAGGAAAATTGTTTGAAAATCCATCTATTTCTTATTGAAATCAAAAATTAATTGGCTTCCTCTGAACATCTACCGAGCTTCTACCGAGACAATTATTAGAAGTAATCATAATTATATCCTTGAAGCGATTGCTGAAAAACATAACTCAAGGCTGTTATTAGTTTTTGTTATTTTAAACTCGTATACTAAAACTAAATCTATTTTTCTACATTAGTGTTAACCTGCCGGCAACACATAGGTATATTTTAATAATTGTACCGGGCATATGCTTGAAGTTAATTTTATATTTATTTTTTACAAGTATTTATCTATACATTATCTCGACCTAAAGGAAATTTGTGTATTTAATAAATCCTTATAGTGCATAGTATGGCAAATATAATATAAACAATGCATCAGAGCTATGTAACACGCAATAAAAAAAAGGTCATGTAAGAAATTGTCTTCTAGGAAGGTTAAGTAATTATTTTGTTATAAAACTTTAAATCGTTCAAGTTGTTTTTCAAGACATTACTGTAACATCTAATTTAAAACATTTTTGGTTGAAAGTGTAATGTTGGATCAATAAAGATTTCTTCCTATACTGATTCATAAATCATAAATCTGTGTTTTGTTTTCTAAGGCGTAAATATCTGAAACAAAATTGTTGAAAATTTGATACGTAGAAAGAGTTATTGATTCTTAACAATCTGGCCAGAATTTTAGTTGTGGTGACTAGAAGTTTCTCATAAATTGCTTCTGAAACCTTGACTTATTATAACAATAACTTTAACTTGCAGTTCTAAAAATCTTGACACAGTAATATATACTTATACTCCAACTGCTCATGAAAGCCTTGATTTAGATTTTTGAAGCTATTGACAGTATGCTCAGTGAAAACCTTAAAATAAATTGTTATCAAATGTCCTCCGTTTGTTGTAAATATAAACTTAATGCTTATTTCTAAAGTTATTTTGACAGACTGCTGGAAATCATGTTTTAAGTTACGGAAAGCTTTGAAAAAAGTAAATAACAATTTTGTGAATTCAACTCTTTGAAATTTTGTGGTTAGTTGGCTGAAAATTATAAATTAATTTATCGAAAGCCTTGAAGGAATTCACTAATAATTGTTACTCCACACATATTCATTGAGTTTATTCAATTCATTGAAGAGAGTAACTAATAATTTTGATTTTAGTTGTTAAAAACCTCGAGTTAAATCGAAAAGAACATCACTAATAATCTTGATTTAGACTGATGAATATCTTTACTATTACGTTATAGAATATCTCTAAAAGAGTCAATAATAATCTTCTCTTTAACTCTTAAAAATCCAGACTTAAATTGTTGCAAGGATGCCGTGATGAAAGTCACTAATTATTCAGGGTACTAGGTAAACATGCGGCAAAAGTTCAAGGAGTTATTCCTTTGCCTATTATAAGAATATTTTGTTTTATGATGATTTATAAAAAACCCTTTGTGTTTCGAAGACACAGGGTTAACAATATTTGCGGCAGTAACAACATATTATTATCCAAAAGTACATGTAAAGTTGTTCAATCTACAATATATGTTCGAAATTACTTCCTCCAGCCTGAATACAAGCATTTAAAATTCTCGTCATTCAGTGTCGAACTCTTTCAAACGCACCCGGGTTGTTACTAATTAAGTTACATCGATTACAGTTACAGCAATTATCCGATTTCGCAATACGTCCAAATTCTCCTCCGGAGTACCGTATATTAATGACCTCAGATAGCCCCGTAAGAAATAATCCAGGGGGTTTAAGTCTGGGGATCGAGCCATGCGTGTGGCCCACTTCGACCAATGCAGCGATCTCCGTATGTTGGTCACAAAAAATCACGAGTAACCAAACTGAAATGTGGTGTTGCACTATTGTGCATAAACCACATTGCATATCTTGTCGCCAATGGTAAATCCTGCAAAAACTCGGGCAGTGTTTCTTCCAAAAAGTTGCGATACATCTCGCCAGTAAGTCTTGCTGGTAGACATACCGGTCCAATAGAGAACTGATGCTGAAATCGATCTTTATATACGTCATGTGGATTTTCATCTTCCCACACATGTTTGTTATGAAAACTCCTTATGGCATTCTCTGCATCTTAAGAAACTGGCCTCATTGCTAAAAATAATGTGTTAGGAATTGAGGGATTAGAACTAATCTTTGCAAAAGCCATTGACATAAGCCAATACGTGGACGATAATCAGCAGATAGTACTGCCTGAACACATTGAATGTGCTATGTATACAACAGATTGCCCTTAAATATTTCCACACTGTCCAATGACTTACATTCAAAGTACTTTGGGAAAATTTGTCGCGTAGAAGTACCTGGATCTTCCTCTATCACGTCCAGTACATTCTGTTCCAGTTGTACCGTTCTTACTGACATTAATCTTCTTGGCACTCGATGTCGTTTCAATGTGCCTGCTTCACAAAGACTTCGATGAATGGTTTCGATGATTTTTCGGTCGGAGATAATACGGCTAGGTAATGTGCAATCGTCTAGCTTGTAATGAACTATCATTAGCAAGTTCATAAATAAAATGCATCTCGGCGTTCATATACCTGGTAGAGGACTTCACTAGCTATTAAAACACATCTTAAACAAAAGCTCCGTTCCAAAAAAAAAAACCAAAAGCCAAAGCTCCGAAGCCAACCATCACTCAATTTAAACAACTGTGACCGATGCAGGTGATGATCACTGACAAGACGTATTCAAACGAGTTCTACTTGTGCGCTAGTAGATAAGACAGCCGTTCTAGGTTATCGTCAACAAATTTTTGTACTTGATAAACTGTATGGCGTACGTCATTCTTTTATTTCCATTAATAATTTCAACAAATATCGAATATGGTTGTTGCTAATTTTGTTAACCCTGTACCTTCGAAACAAAGGGGTTTCTTTCAGAAATCGTCTTTGGGTAAAACATTCTTAAAATAGGTCAAGGAATAAACCCTTGAATTTTTGCCGCATGTTTACCTAACACCCTCTATAGGCTTGAGCTGTTATTAATTTCTAGTTAGTTCTTACTGAGTTTTGATTACAATATAGTCCTCTTAGTTCCTGTTTCCACCAGTGGGTCATAGGGCTTCTACCAATTGTCGCCATCTGACTCTATTTCGAGCCACGACCTTCAACTCATTCCACAATTTGCCGGTGGAGGTGATTTCGGCTTCAATTGTGCGTCGCCATGTTGTTTTTGGCCTTCCTCTCTTTCGCTTACTGCCTTGCGGATGCCAGTCCAATGCTTGTTTTGCAATGTTTTGTGGATTGCGCCGTAGGGTGTGTCCAATCCAGTTTCACTTTCTTCTTTTTATTTCAATGTCTACTGGAAGTTGGTTTGTAGAACGAAGCAGATCGTGGTTCGATATCACTTCAGGCCATAGGATTCTAAGGATCCGTCTCAAACACCAGTTTGCGAAAACTTGCAGTTTGTTTGTGCTGCTTTTAGTTACTTTGCACGTCTCACTGCCTTAGAACAGGATGGATTTGACGTTACTATTATATAGTTTGAGTTTCGTTTTACGGGAAAGTATTGAAGAGCTCCAAACGTTATTCAGTTGGGCGAACGCTCCCTTCGCTTTGTTGATTCTTCTGGCGATGTCTAGGTCGGCCCCTCGATCCACTGCTATGATGCTGCCCAAGTAGCAGAACTGTTCGCATCTTTTTACTGTTACGCCGTTTTCTTGTATGTCCCTGCTAGTGGTAGCGCCAATCCGCTTATCCTCTGTTTTTGTTTGGTGTTTATGTGCAGGCCTATCTCTTCAGCTTCTTGTTGTAGCTTAGCTGTTTTGTGCATCATGTCGGTGAGTGTATGGGATTTGAGGCAGATATCATCGGCGTAGTCGAGATCTTCTAGCCTGCTTGATAGTCCCCAGCGTATTCCTCGAGGCTGTATTGTAACGCTCGCCATGACCTCGTCTACTACTATTAGGAATAAAAGCGGGGACAACAAGCAACCCTGTCGGACACCAGCAGACACTTTGACCACTTCTGAGAGATTCTCTTCGTGTACCACGTTGCAAGAGTAGTCCGCATACGATGCTTTTTTTGATGTTTACTATTTTGGGTAGGACGCCTCTCCGGTCTAAAGCCGCCAAAATGCTTTCCCATTTAATAGTATCAAAAGGTTTTTGAAACTCTACGATTAATAGAAATACCGTGGTTTGCCATTCTACTGCTTGCTCTGTTATACTGCTTGCTTTTTTACTAAAGCGGCTTTTTTAATATAGTAATAAGTAATTATATAATACAATATTCTAAAGACTTACGTTATCTATTATCTATTACCTTATGGGAATTTAAAAAAAATCCAAATTTTAATTCCCATTTCTATGAAAATATTTAATCAAAACAAACAAAAATATAGAATACATATTGCAGTATAATTATGGTATAGCAAATAATTTCATTCCGCTTATTTATCGTTAATAATTCTACAACAATAAATTATTATTTGAACAAAATCAATAAACAATAGATTCAAAAATCGTGTTTTTATCAACAGCTTTTATGCAAATAACATAAATATGTATAGAAATATATAAATAATATGTTTTAATTAAATCTTATTACAGCGTTCATTTATAAATTAAATTCCATTATTTTTCCCCAAAATAATTATTTAAAATCTGAATGATTGAATGCACGTTATTTCCATTGTCCCATTGTTTCATCATTATTTATTCCCATTATTTATTCAAATTTCAAGCTTTTAACCATTTATTGCATTAAGTTTTAATTATAAAATTATTCATCAATATAATTAAAATATTTTCATCATATTTTTTCGTTACGTTTTAAGTTCGGATTTTTGGAAGTATTAAAGTCTGTTCAAAAATAATAAATTTTGCTTCAGAAATAACATTAATATATGCTTTATTTACGTAGCTTTTTTCCTCAACATAATTTGGATTATGAAAAAGAGAATTCTTCTTTAATGTTGATTTACTGGAGATTTATATGGGAGGGGAAAATAATTGGATTTGTCTGCCAACAAATACTGGTCTTTGTAGTCATCTTCAGTGATTAAGGCTCATTTAATTTGAATGGGAGAGTTGACCGTAATAATTGCATTTGAGCAATGAGAATCGCTTCTACCAGATCATTAAGAAGTATTCTCTGATTGAGTGTAGTATGTCACTTCCTTATTAATTTACTAATACTAATAGCAACAAAGCTTCTTTTCGGTAATTTATTCAAACCAAGTAAAGCCTATACCAGGCATGTCAAACTCATATGATATTGCGGGCCACATAATCTATTTTGTACTAAGTTGGGGGCCGCATGTTTTTACTGTTCAAAAAATTAATAAAATACGATTGTTAAAATGTTTATATTATGTATTTATTACACTCAATTTTTTACTAAAATAAAAATATTTTATCTACGACCACTATTGTAAAATATAGTTCGTGGACTATGTAAATAAATCATACCACACACATATCTAACAATCCGCGATTAATGTAGTAATTCAAATTCACCCATGAACGTTTGGTTTACGATTCGTTGATTGGTTAAGAGCTGCACGTTGATAATATTTTTAAATATAGTACTCCGTGATTTACAAACAATCATTAAACATTACATCATTCAAATAGATGTCATTTATTTCATTTTTTCAAGTTTAAATTGAATGAAAGCTACAAATAAGTACTAAATAAAAAGGTATGTAACCAGTATGAATGTATTACTTTTCATTTCTATCAAGTTAAATAAGGTCGAAGGTGTTATATCAAACATATTTTTCTTATTAAACAGAAACAAATTGGTGCGGTCGTAGATAAAGTATAGTACATATTTCGAGTTGTAAGGCAATTACGTACTCTGGGAATTACGTAACTGTAACTGTAATATGCTTCTTACAACTCTCATTACGTAATATACTATTGCATTATACAATATATTATTGTATATTAAACATACATAGACATTTTATATTTCATGTTATTTTTTACACTGAAACTATAAATATTCTATATTAAAAAAAAAACTAAAATAAAAGTTATAATATACAAAATTACAGTTTAATACTACTTTTTAGAAGATTTGACATCGTTTGTTGGAAAGCAAGTCATCAATATTTTGTTGAATTTCTTGAGCTGATGCAATTTTTAAATTTGATGATATATGTTGATCGGTTAATCTTGACTTTTCTGATTTTTTATTATTTTTCATAAAAGAAAATAGTTGCTCGCACAAATAAGTTCTTCCGAAAATATGCCTAAGAAGCATTTTAGGAAACCTATCTACACATAAATATGTATAAAATTCTGAAACTCCAACTACCATACATTTTTCGATCATCAAAGAGTCACATTGGATATCAATTAATTCCATTTGTAAATTTTCATTAACAATTTCAATATCGATAGATAGAGGTGGAGTGCAAAAGATGATATTGTACTTCAGATCTTTTAAAATAAAAAAATCTTCGATCGATTTCCCTTTATAATTATTTAATAAGGTGAGCATATTCTGAAAATTTTAATTTAGGTAATTTAAGCAATAGATATTGACACCTGTCAGAGTGAGACAAGTTTTCTTTTTCTGTTTGTTCTCGCCAAAGTAATATTTTTTGTTTGAAAGCGTTAATAATATCAAATAGCGTTGTAACAACATGATTTTTGCCTTGAAGCTTAAGATTAAGTTGATTAAGATGACTTATAATATCAACTGAGAAAGCCTAGTCCTTTATCCATTGTCCATCTTTTAATTCAGCACATTCATAATTTTTTGTTCCCAATTTTGAAGAATCGTTTTAACACTTTATGACTCGAAAGCCATCGAACTTCCGCATAATATAGTAGATCACACCGATATACTGTGATTACAACATTTACATTATATATCTTCCAATAATAGAGCAAATTGATAAATTCCACGTCCACGTGCTCGAATATAATTTACAATTTTGGTGATTATTTTTAAAACATGTCCGATATTTAAAACTTTGGAGCACACTACTTGTTGGCGAATAATACAATGAAAATGTTTAAAATTGTAACTACCATGCTGTTTACCTGCTTCTTCACGCAACAACTCCTTTAGTAATACCGATCATTGTAGGTGCATCATCAGTTACAAAACAAACCAACTTTTCCAATGGTAACTTCTTCAAAACTTCTATAAGCGCATCAAAAATATCAGCCCTGATAGTTGTATTATGCATAGGAATGACTTCCAAAAGTTCTCACTTACTTTTAATATAAAATCGTATCCGCGAATAAAAACGGCCAGCTGAACAACAGAGTAGACATGAAATGTTGATATTATTGAGTTATGCTGATTTCTCAAATTCTCGGCTATTTCATTAACTCTGTTTGCTACAGTATTTCGACTTAAACTTAGACTTTTAAATTTGTGATGGACTTAATACTTCCGCTGTTTTTCAAAAAAATTTGAAACGTCTGGCCGGGCCGCAAGGTCCCCATGCGGCCCCCGGCCGCGTATTTGACATGCCTGGCCTAGACCAAACATGGAGAACCTTTTTACCAAGCTAAACCATTTGATTTTAGAGATGGTGTAAGTAGTCTTGGTAAAAAGCTTCCTCATCCTAGAACAAGGTTAACCTGATTGGAAGGAAGTTTAAAATATATATTTTCCACAAGTCACGACCTAGTACCATTTATATAGTAATGTTGCAAGTTGAATTGTTTTATACCTACATATTATAGTACATTCCTTTACATTAAGTTATTATAGTTATAGATAAAGTTTTACATTCATACGTTTTAAGTTTACCTTGAGTTACGAAATTTCTTCAAGAATATTAAAACTCTCAACTAATATGAATTTAGTATAATTGTAAGTAACTGTAATAATAATCACTATATTACTCATATATTTTAATTAACCAAGGAACAAAATTAAAGTGTTCTTAGATGACGTGATAAAGAAGAACTTTCTAGAATGTGTTTCACACATCCAGTATTAACTCTCATGTGAAAGCGGAATCTAACGACAAAATATCAAGATTCATTCGTATTAAAAATGTTATGTAAATAATGTAAATGTTATGTTATAATGTCTTAGATAATCTTGTCCTGTTCTGCCTTATGCGAGATTGTCCGACCTACTCTGGCCTTTCCTACACATGTTTGATCTTGTTTGGTCTTGTATGGCCTTTCAAGCCCTAGTCTGCTTACGAATACTGGCTATATCAGGTTTTATCTAGTCTTGTCTTTTCTGGTCTCTGTCTGATCTTCTATGGTCTTGTATGGACATATGTGGTCTTGTCTGGTCTTGTCTGGCCTCGTATGGTCTTGTCTGGTCTTGGATAGACTTATGTCGATTTATCTGATCTTATCTGGATATTTCCTGCTTTTCTCTGGTCCTGTCTGGTCTTATCTGGTCCTGTATGGTCTTGTCGGGTCTTGTTTGGTCATGTCTGGTCTTGTCTGGTCTTGTCTGGTTTTCTTCTGACATTGTCTGGTATTGTCTGGTCTTGTCTCGTCTTGTCTGGTCTTGTCTGGTCTTGTCTAGCCTTGTCTGGTTTTGTCTGGTCGTCTCTGGTCTTTTTTTCTTATCTGGTGTTGCCTGGTCTCGTCTGATCTCGAACGGTCTTCCCTGGTCTTGTCTGGTCTTGTATAGTCTTATATAGTCTTATCTGGTCTCCTCTGGTATAGTCTGGTTTTGTCTTATCTTGTCTGTTCTTTTCTGGTCTTGTCTGGTCTTGTCTTGTCTATTCTGGTCTTACCTGATCTTGCATGATCTCGTATAGTCTTGCCTGGTCCTCGCTGATCTTGTTTGGTCTTCCTTGGTCTTCTTTGGTCTTGTCTAGTATTGTCAGCTCTTGTCTGGTTTTGTTTGCTCTTGTCTGGTCTTGTCTGCTCTTGTCTGGTCTTGTCTGCTCTTGTCTGGTCTTGTCGGCTCTTGTCTGGTCTTGTCTGCTCTTGCCTGGTCTTGAATGATCTGGTCTTTCATGGTCTTATCTGGACTTGTCGGCTCGTGACATATTTTTATCTGGCCTCTGCTAGTCTTGTTTAGTCTGCTCTCTTCTTGCCTTGCTTTATTAGTTGTTGGCTGTTTTTGTTTAATCTTGGCTTGTTTTCTCTGGTGTTGATTTAGCCTGTATGATATTGTCTGGTATTGTCCAGTTTGCCTGGTCTTGTGTAGTACTGTTTGCTTTAACCTATTTCTCTCTATTTGCAGTTTAGCCTGGACTTGGTATATCCGATCTAATGTTTGTTCACATATTTCTAGCTTAGTTTAGTTTTTTTTAATTTGTTTAGTCGTGCAAATCATTTCTTCTAGTTTAATTTTAGCGAGCATATTTTCCAGGTACATTTACAGTTACTTTTCTTTAGTCTGTTAACAATTCTCTTTTTTTACAATTATTATACAATTCTGCTTACAATTTTGCTTACAATTCTAGTCTTACCACTGGGCTAGTCTTACTTCCAATTATATAAGCTTGCTGAATCTCTTAACTATGCGATTGAAGCATTTAAGAAGCGTATCCAACTTCAGCGTGTCTATAAAAGTGATAATATTAGTACAGTATACATATTCAACAAAACGTACTTCTATTAAATTCAATACTGTCGTACAAGAATCAATTGCAAGACAAAAAATAGATTATGCTCGCTAGAATATTATTGAAGGTTTTAAAGTAGCACTTAGCAGTGGGGCTAAGTGTGTCAGAAATTGCTTATATTTGCGAAGGGAGAACGAAATAATTAGCGAGCCTGTTTTACATTACGTAACGGGTTTGTCCTACCTCAGCCGCTAGGATTAAAATGCGAAAAACCGCGAGTGTTCTTGGATTTAATATAGTTTCTGCCAAGTCATGTGAAAAATGTCCAATGGGAACTTTTCTGCAAGTTGCTTTAAAAGATTACTAAACAGTTACCCTAGATCAATATTTGTTAGTGACGGACCAGAGCCTCAGAATGAAAAATAAAGAATACAAAAGAAAAACCTGCCCTTAGGCATTGCTCAGGAAAACTTATTTTGGATATTGAGAGTTTATAGAGGTTTCGGTTTTCTCGAGTGTTACTTTTTTTGTAAAATTTTTGACTGAAACACCTTTAAATAGAGTTTTTTTTTAAACCAATAGTAAAAATTTCTTAATCATAGAACAGTTAGATATTATTTCTGTAGATACTATTGTGTAATTTGTAATTTGAAGCATAAATGCTATTAGATAAAGAAATAAGAAATATAACAATATCTTATTATCGGCTTAACTTTTTTGCTGGTATTTGGAAGATTGGAATTCTCAATCCCCAAAGGGGTCGCAACAAACAGTAAGATAAAAAATATCCCGAAAATTCAACATAAAACATTTTTCTTCTTATTTTCATGTTTATTAAAATATGAAATTAATTTCCCGTGAATAGGGGGAAGGAGTTTCACAGTATAATATAAAGGCTCGACCTAATTTCAGATAAATTAGGTGCAATATTTCATAGTCTTGAGATTGATTAAATTATGTATAAAATTAAAAGCGTGCTCGAGTTTACTGAAAAAAAGTAAACGGTAGACTCATGCTTTCGAATCAAAATCGCTAGCGTTGGACGTAAAGTTTTTTTCAAATGAAAAAAATGTAAATAAATACTGGAACCGGTTGAGGCGACGTAGATAAGTGGATACTGGGTTTCATCTCATTAGTCAGTCGGTTTTTTTCTCGCGAAGTGTTTAGACGTGATTTGTATATTTTGTTATTTTAGGCAAAATAAACTTATTTTGAGTGCTCTCGAATTATTTAAAATCGTGATTATTTTACGACTTCCACTGGATAGTTTTATATACATTTTCCAGGTAAGAAATAATAATACTAATACAATTTACACAAATATTAATGAAAATTCATATGGAAGTTCATAAGATGTAAATAATGTTTAAATAAAATGTTTTTAATTAAATAAAATGTTATAAATTAAAATGTTATAAAAAAATAGGTGACTGTTTTCATGATAAATACGTTAATTTATCGTTAGAAGAAAGTGTTTACTTTTGCGGAAGGTTGTAATTATTAACATTTAATGACAAACTATAAAGATTAACCATATAAAAACGACAACAACACTACCAAATAAACCAAATTATACCAGATTAGACTATACTGATTCGATTTTGATAATTTTTACCAATATACACTTCTTTATATAACTCCAGAGTGATCTGGATTTAGGTGAAAATCAATGCCATTTTGGTTTTTGGGATTGTCGTGTATATTTGCCTAGTATAATTGTTGCTAATCTTTTACCACGATGTATTGGTAAGCGACCACTTCAAGAAATATCCTGACTTATGTGATCAAATAAATTCCCATATTCTTATTTGAATAGTTGATTTAGCTTTGACAGTGCAACTTCATGCTGATTAATTAACTCGCCGTTGCCAATTTTAACTATATCGAAGGGGCCACTTCTTCTAGAAGCTGCTTATATTTGGACCTATCTTCTGGGTTAAATGATCTTCTGCATTTGCGATCTGTTGTGATTCTTCTTTCTTGAGAAAAAGGGATCTATTGGGCGCTGTGGTCTGATATTGGGTACTCCAAAGTTTTGTCCAAATAGTCCATATCCGTTTTGATCGCGATGTCGTCCATACAGGTTCCAGTGGGTGGATGGCGTGGCGTTTTCATTCATTGCTAGTTCTGTGTTGAAGAATTTTAGCATTGAGTGAACCATTGAGTCCCCCATAATTATGTATTCTTTCTTTTCCGGAAATAGTGTACATAGTAGTTGTACTAACTTGTTTATAAATTGCATGTAGAGCGTTTGTGGTGACCGCTACACAGCTATGATTATTGTCGGTTTTTTGTTAATTTTCTGGTCTTGTCTGATATTGTCTGGTCTTTTCTGGTCTTATCTGGTCTTATCTGGTTTTATCTGATCTTATATGGTCTTGTCTGATCTTCTCTGAAATTGTATGGTTTTGTCTGGTATTGTCTGATCTTCTTTTCTTATCTGATCTTATCCGTCTCGTCTTGTTTCGTATGGTCTTAAATAGTCTTATCTAATCGTCTAAAAATACAATCTTATAAAAAAAACTGTTGTGACTGTTTACATGATAAATAAGTTATTTTATTTATCCTTAGATGAAAAGTGTTTACTTTTATGGAAGGTTATAATTATTTTTGGCATCACTTTATTTTCTCTTCAATATTTTGCCGAAACTATACTTTGTATAAAATATTTACCAAAACTGTTAAATAAAAATGTGCTACATTTTTTGCAAAACCTTATTTTATTTATAATATTTCTTGCCAAGTACCTACTCTCAGAGTCTTTATTTTCCATTAAAATAATTAAAATTGGTAATTTCGAGCCGACTGCCTGAGTACATTTTTTGTTAACTTACCAGGCAGAAGTATCGCTGTTAAAGAATAAAATACATACATCAGTTGTTTTGAAAATGCCAATTTCTTGGTTATTTAAGACCGTATAAATTTTCTCTTTAACGGGTCGACGTAGATGCTTCTTTTTAGCATTCTGCGTTTACACGCGAATACACTGTGGAAGAGGATTAGCTACATTTATGACAGGGAAAGGATCCAACAACCCCAAAAATCGATGTGGAACTTATTTTGCATTTGTTCTGTTTGTAGTGGTTTTAAGCAAAATTGATTTAGAGTGAACTTTTAAGTTGTTCAAAATCTTGTGTGTAATCTTCTCGGTATTTTTACTAGCAAGATACTACTCATTTACCACTTTATTTACGCAAATATTGGTAAGATAAAAAAGTTAATTATTATTTCACAATAAATGTACATTATTCACAAAAGTAGGTTATGTTTCATTAATATAAAGTACATTATGATATTATAAGTAAAACAATTACTTTGTGGGGCGAAAAAAATATGTCCATTTTTTCGTTCTGGTCGTCGCACATTGGGACGGATTACTAATTTTCGGCGACAAAAATAAATTCTAGTTCATTTAAATTTTTGTGTCTCGCATATTACCTTATGATGACATTCTGATTATTCTACTATAAAATTAGTCTATATTTAGATATACACGATTAATTAAAAATGCAAATTTAAGTGGAAAAAATATATTTATGACAAAAGCATATTTATGTAATTTTTTTTACAAAATTTAAACCGATCTTCGTCAAAATCAATGAGCATCACTATCTGAACCTTCTTCATCATCACTGACGATATCATCAGCAAATATTCTTCATTGAGATACTGGGGCATTCGAAGCATTCCTAAAGCTACTCATTCCATTTTTCTTTTTTCTTTATGGGTTTTTTCCTATATCTGGTGATTAGAGGATCTGATAATATAAGTAACCAGTTCAAAATATTCGTTTTAATTTCTGACGTTTTCCTGGAGTGGTATTGTCTAAGCTGTTTGTAAGTCTTATGACTAGCCTCTATAACATCTTCTGAGAAGAGGCCTACAGGCAATGGAAGTGGCTTTATTATGTCAGTCCCATGCATAAATAATTTATGGACACTTGCACTCATTCTATACCATCCATAAAGTGTGGTAGCTAACTCCGAGGTCTTAAAACAATACATTTTAATTCTTTCACTTTGCCGTAATATCTACACGATATCACTGTTAGAATATTGCACAATGTTGCAATAAAATCTCTATCTAAACCTGTGATTCGGGAACCCACTTCAGAATTTTTGAAAAATTTTCGTGCCGTGTTCCCGTCATTATTATTACCTTGTTTTGGTAAATCGACAACAAGACCTATTCAAGACAATAAGACTTATTCCTTAGCAATAATATAATTTCCTTAGCAATAATAAAAATCCTGAACAATTTTACTCTTTCTCTGTTTCACTTTTTCTTGTGCTTCCCATCCTCTTGCTTGCCATTGTTTTAATTCTAATTTATATGCTATATACAGAAAGTATTCGAAGCTTCGTAGGTACGCATCAAAACAGAAAGGCCAAATTTATATGACCTTTCATTGCAGGCTCTATCTCTCAACTTTCCTATATTGTTCATGATTATGGGCGTTCTTTGCACACATTACATGCCTGTGTGCTTTTTGTTTCAGTTAAGACGTTAACTGTTTTGCCTCTAACATCGTACAAATGGGCACATGTTTGAACTGAATTTGAACTGAGTTGCAGTTATTGCAAATCCCAGCACATCCGCCGCACTTCTTTTGCCCGATTTCACCAGACTTGTTTTTTTAGCCGAACATAGGTTTTCACAACTTAGACGTGCAACAAAAGGCTTCATTTTTCTCTATTCTCTATCTGTGATCAGAACTGTCTTCAAAATTTTTTCTTGCCCTGCCTCGACTCTCATTAGAAACAGTGGATTGTAGATTGTGTTGAACTTACCTTTGTAGGTAGATATATGCTTGGGATAACCAACTCAGATCTACATTCACGCCATATAGACAAGAGTTTCGTCACAAACACTTTTTTGAGATTGTATCTTTTAGTTGTTTTAATAAAATGTTAGTTGGGTCGTTGACACAAAACTTATCCAAAACGTATTGTACTAATCTTTCAGTTCACTTTAACGAAGAAAACTTATAAAAACTTTAATCTCTTACTACAAAACATAGTTCATTTATATTTATGTTCTCTCTTGCAAATGGTGGTCATCACGACTACCTAGAAAAAAGGTGCAATTCTCAGTAAGGTGGAACGATGTGGACGGGATTTTTGTTTTTCTTGAATTGTCAATGTGTGTTTTGTTTTACAAAATATTTACTTTAAGGGAACTATGCGGAACTTTTTATAAAAATCAATGTATTGCAGTTTATTACAAAAAAATAATTTACGATAATCGTTAACAAAACTTTTTTTAACCGTATTGATTAAAACTTGCTACAAATTTGATATTATTTCTTGTAAATATATACTTGAAGCTATATTGTCCATATTTAAAAAGTTCACAATTTTTTAACACAAACACAAAACAGACGTAGTTACTTTGTTAAAAATCCAGCGCAACTATTTCCCTTTTGGTACCTAAGGGACAAGAGCGATGTTTAACACGTTCCCACAACCAATGGAATTGGTTTTTGGCATTTATTTGTTTATAGTATTATGGATGGGTTATCGAACAATACATTTTAAGTGGTTTTACTTAATTGTGAGACATTGTACAATTCTATTTTTGTTGCCGAAAATTCCTAATCCGTCCCAGTGTGCGTCGGAAGATTTAGGCATACAAAGTACTTTTTCTCCAGATGCTCTTCTATCATGTATCATTTCATTATCAAGCATGAAAACATAATTCAATTAAACAAAATATTTGAATTTATTAAAATTTGTGATTATTTTCCATTTATAAATAAATACGATATTTCATTGCTTGCCAACTTAGAAGTAATTGTGTAACCTCTTATTGAATCTGACGTGTTAATCTTGACATACAGGTCAAAGAAGTTATATTTATAACATATTTATGTAAATTCTGACAATGTCAATAAGACCACGTATGATCAGATATTTCGCAACTAGTAAACTTGGAAACACGCTTAAAGAATGAACGACAATTATCAAAAATTGATAATTGACATCGTGAAGAATTCAAAGACCTGTCATTTTTTTCCAGCGTTACTTTGTTGCATAAGAATTATTACTTTTACATCTAAGTATGTAGGTACCTTGACAAGCAAGTCAAAGAAGGTACTTAGTCATTATCTGATTATATAAGTCATTAAAGCACTCATATGGGTTCGTTAATATCTCGCCAAGTGTTTTAATAATTTAATTTTTCAATGCTGCCACCGTTGAAATTCAGAGCTATCAACCTGTAAGTACTAAATTTTCGGCGAGATAGTTTTAAGTGACATGATGTGTGGAAATCGCAAATACACAAATTGAATTAATTAATGGTAATAAGCGACATATTTCAGTAAACACATATTTAATTTAAATTCTGTCCATGAATGGTACAAATTGAAATATCAATATTCAGTGAACACCAACCACCCTACAATTTTATAAATATGCATGGGCGATTTTTTTATTTAGAAATGGCATAAAAGGGGAAAAATATAATAAATACTATGTAAAACTCGTTCACATTAGGCCTTTTTTCGCACTTGTCCATTAGAAAAATCCTTGCTACGCTCGTCGTTTAAACTAAACTTAGACGCGTCCTGAAAAATCGAGCTTATTGAACTCGTTCTTGAAACAGTGGTACGCAAACTTTTTTCATTGGCGACCCCCCATTTTGTGTTAAATCTTGTCGCGACCCCTGAATCGACAGTAGACGTTTTGTAATCGTTTGTAAAATATATTATTTTTAAAATACCGCAGCAAATTTAGACACCATCATAAAAACTCTATAAAAGTTTTGACACCATAAAACTCCAGATAAAGAATCCGCATTTACGCGCATATATTAGTAAAGTTTAGCATTAGTATGAAGCGATATATTTGTATTTAGAAATTAAAATTTTATGACTCATTGATACTCTTTTAAAAACACCATATATGTTGCTAGAGGTTTGAGAGGTTTTATTCATGCATACGAGTATACATATTTTTTTTAATGAAAAATACTTTTAAAAGAGCTTATGATTGCTTCCATGTTTGGATTTATATTGGAAATCGCAAGCCGTAAGTCATCGTCAGGATCGAAACGAGTTCGACATTTTTTTTAATTGCAACTAATTTTGAAAAGACGGATGTACATAAGTAGGTAGATGCAAACTGCATTAAAATATTAATTGCCTTTCTTTTTCAATGGGCATATTCGTTTCCAATCGATAACCAAAATTTTCGACAAATCTGAGACTTAAATTGCATGCGCGTGTGTGTTTCGTCGCTTGATACATCAATTAACTGTTCTTTTTCATCTAAGGGGATATTAGAATTAATAATATCAATCAAAAATGGATCACGAATCCAACCTAATTCATTATCTGGAAATTTTTTGAACCTTTTCGTTAAGTTGTCTCGCAATTTTACGAAATGATGGGAAGTGGTGTTTATAAATAACCAGAAATTTATACCTATTATTATTCTCTTTTGTATATTAAGAAAAACACGGGAACATGTCTATATTGCTTTTTTTAATTCTCCTTTTTTGATTCACCTTGAATCTGCTTTTTTCAAAAGCTTCAATTTTACTCCTCAATATTAAAATGTTTGTACTCTACCTGTAAACTCAAATTCAAAATCGTTTTCGAAAGTATTTCGAAAATGTCAACCATGTAACTGAGTCTTACGAACCAATCTTCATTAGTGAATGAGCGTGCCAATATATGTTTCTTCAATCGAAAATATGTCGCAATATTTTGCCGCCTGAAAGGCACCTGAATTCGGTAGGTGGTAATAATGTCTCATAAACAGAAGCCATCTCATTACAGAGTATTGAAAAGTGACAACTGTTTAGACTGTTGCTTTTAATGTAAGTAATTGTAGTAATGACATCCTGTAATATCTTGTGCAATTCTTCATTAATGTCTTTTGCAGCCGCTACACTGGGGATCCAATTAAAGACATTTTCCTCAAAATATCTTAATAATTTCAAATGTTTGTTCTCCGTTTGTCCTTCTTTCTAACTTTTTACAACATAAATAATCTTTCGATATGTCTTCTTCAAAAACGTCATCACTCATAAAGAATTAATTGTGACATTTTAGTAATATCAATAGTTTTGTCAAGTTATAGAGCAAAGAGCACAGGAGAGTTTTGTATTGGATTTAGCAGAACTGATTCTATATTACGTGATAGGTTTCAAACCTTCATTTGCTAAATCCGAGCAAATAACACAAAACGGACGTTCTTTCTCATTAACAACGCAAAATGTAAATCCATATTTAATAAACTCTTCTTGATATTTTCTCAACTTTTTATTAGATAAAACATTTCATTCGATATTTTTAAAGTAGTTAAGTAGAAAAAAGTGCCACTGGATTCATTGCTGTTTGGGTTTTTATTCACAGTTTTTATAAGTTTATTATATGTTGATCCATCATTCACTCTTGAATTGTCATTATTTTCATTTTCGTGGGTACCTATTTTTAGCCACTTATCCATTATAAATGTATTTAAAATTTTCAAAATACAATCATTTGTTTACACTGGATTGATATGATGTTTTAATCACACTTAATAAGTAAAAATATTATATAACTTATTAGTCACAGTTATATAAATTTAAATAAATAACACGACTCTCTTTCGACGGGTGAAGGTCATTTTCAGTAAGTGTGAAATTAAACATTATCTTAACCCCTCGAAACTCGAGTCAGGTTAAATGTTTAAATTTAAATTTAGTTTATAAAGGTCTACTTTAAATATTTCCCAAGGGCGCCAAAACATTGCTACGGCTCTGATTGGGTATTAAAACAAAAATTGTTTTCATAAAAAATATAGTTCTATTATTATAAATAATTTTACTGGTAAATAAATTTATTTGAATTAGACGACACCAAAAATTTCTTTGGCGCCAGGCCGAACCCCCCCGCCCCCCGAGGGGTCGCGACCCACGGTTTACGCACCACTGCTTTAATATACTATTATATCAAAAATTAATTTAAATTTGAATTTTTAATTTTGCATATTTATTGTAATATATAACCTGTTCGTTGAATAATTTGTTGTAATTTATAGTAATATATTTTTTCCTGTAATATACTTGGAAGTTTGTAATTAATTAATTAGTTATGTTTATTAGTTTATTTTTTTCCTGTAATATACTTGTTTGAAACAAGTAATGAATTTGAAATTCAGTTATGCATTTTAAAGTTTGTTACGTAACGGCAACGCGTGCGACGGTAATGTTCTTATCGGTACAAATGAGTGTAACATAAACAACATTTCTTCTTGACATACAAACGATAATTATTATTAATGCTAGAACAGTTTCTTTTACACGAGAATGTAATAAATTGAAATTCATGTCATTATGTAATTTATTTAATATGCGTTTTGTTATTACAGTAAAACATGAAAACTATCGTTTTCATAGCATAATAATTACAAATTCGTTAAATCTTTTAGTTCCGTATAGGAAGAAGAATATTAGACAGTTATAAATGAATACATTCGAAAATTTTAAATAGAGAATATGTAATACACATTTATCGAATGAAAGTATGAAAAAGACGACAGAGTTAACTTAAAATTTCTTTTCAAATTGCGTGATAACAGTATCGGAAAGTTTCCTAATTATTCTTGAAGTACGAATTTTATTGTTAAATTATTTTAACATGTTACTATTTGTAAAGCATTTTAACCTAATCAGACTTTTCACAGACTCGGTTAAGTTACACACATGACTCGGCTAAGGATAAAATAGCCTGAGAATTAGCCAAGAGAAGTATAGACAAGATTTGTCAAAATTTGACAAGGTTTGATAAGATTTGACCAGATTTGACATGATTTTACCAGATTTGACAAGATTCGACAAGATTTGACAAGCTTCCTTCTTCCTTTCACCTGTACTACAGTCCGAAGCAGGACCTGGACCGTCTCCCTCTGCATATTTGACTAGCTTATTCATTGTCCAATTGTTGATATTACATAATTTTAGACAAAGATATGCAATAAAAACATTATAATGGGTTAATACATAATTGTAGTTATGTAAGTATTTTGTTACATACTTAATGTTATAATTAGAATAATTATGCAATTAGTTTTACTAATTATCTGATAAATTCGCTTTTGTTGTGAAATTATAGAATTTCATATAATCAGAATTTACAATATCTTGTTAGCCGTAATAAATATACGCAGTGTAATGACGGTAAAGGGAGGAAATAACAGGAGTACATTCCAATTATAACTCAATTTTAACAATGCGGTACACGGATAAAGATTGTATTAACTAATTGGATGCAACTGCGGTATCGGTGCATGGTTTCTGGAAATTCTGCTGCATACGTTTCTATAGAATAAGTGTATATGGAGGAAGATAGGAAGGTGTAATTGAATCAGTCAGTCATTGAGCCTAACAAAGTATCAAGTTATAGGAATGGAGTAAAAATAATATAATGAGTTTATTGAATTAAGGAAAATAATGAAATTAATCAGTTCGATGAACATTGGCAATTCTAGAGGAAACGGAACAATTGAAGGGTGATAAAGAATTTATCATTTCGCATGGGCCAATCGTTACTTCGAGTTAATTGGAATGTGGAGTGTCCTCATAGATTTAGGTGTCAGTAATTTGAGGTCCATTTACCCTTTTAACCTTTTCTTTACTGTTTATCCCTTTATCGAATAAATAGTAAATAGCTGGCTGAAACGTCTCATTTATTATGCGGATTGTGTTAAGACCTCGAGGGAAATTTTGCTACGTTTGTTTAAAATACTTATATAACGCATACGTAATGTGTAGAATTTAATAATTTAAATTCGAAACATTATATTATCGAAAATATATCAATATTACAATAACTCTAAATAAGCGGTTATTTAAAATAATATAATGTAAACATATAAAAAATATCGAGTAGGTTAATTGAAACTAAAGGTTTAAACCTACCTAAGGTTAAAGGAAACTAAAAGAAAAAACACAAGAAACTCTAAAAATAAGGAATTGTGTTATGCGCTTCTAACGATGTTTAGTTTACTACAATTATTTGTAATATTATATAATTATTAAAATCTGTATTATAATATTCAAGTACCAAGTACTTTAATTCTCCTTTAATTATTACATAAAAAGTACTTGCAAGTATAATTAAAACAGACAATTTAATTAAAAAATAATTGAGACTTTTTAAAATAAAAGGTACCTAATAAATCAGCATCTTTATTTGAGGCATAAACTATAGTACATTGTATGAATTATAAAATTTGACTCACAACACGATCTGGTTGACTGAAACCGATGATGAAAAATTTAAATCTGACAAATAAAAGTACTGCAGCTTATTAAATAGGTTTAAACTTAAATCACCATCAATAGACCATTTGATAAATTGAATTTACAATTTAAAAAAGTTTTAATCAATTCGAGTAATGTTATTAGTTTGGTGAGATTTTACGGGAATTGTTTAGTTTAAGCTTTTATTAAAGAAAGAAACGATACATTTTAAAACTAAAAGTTCTCCAACAGAAACGTCTAGAAATTCTGAATTTTATGATATTGATGATGATCTTGAGATATTGTGTTCCATTATGACCATGTCAAACCATCTACATATTTAGTCGTCACTCGTTGGAAATTGCTGAAGCACCTTGTGATGCGTTATTCGCATATAGCTTTGGCATTGCACTATCAAACTACCGTCTTTAGACCAGAATTTCCCGAAATTGATTCTGAGCTTTTCAAGGCGTTTATTTTACCTTGGACGTTGTTCAAGCTTATAACACTCCACAGCGGCCGTACCAAACTCATGAACTGGAAAAAATTATCAAATTATGTTACTGAAGCTTCAAAAAGATTGTGTGGTATGGGAAAGTTGTACAGCGTTCCTTGTACAAGCTAGACCGTGCAAGCTGCAATAATGGGAGGAAATTTATGTTCCTCATATAACTTTATCCTTCATAGTTCTGCCTTGGGGATCTTGAAGGTAAACTCGTCAAACCTAATGTTCGTAGAATATGTTAACAAATTTAGAATCTAAAATTAGCATGATTAGTAATCAAAGCAAATTATTCATTTTTATTCATAGCAATAATTATTAAAACAATCTTAAACCTGAGTTTCACAGGTGTATTAGAAAGTTTTACATATGAATAAATAAAATAAAAATTTAAATAAATAATCAAACATTGTTTATACGAGTATAAGCGCGAAAATAATTAATAACGTTTTATATATTTATTTCATTCTGAGCATACGTGTAATTCTTTATATTGCTATTTGAACTGCACATATATATTTTCTAGTGTATTTGTAACATTTTAATTTTGAGCAACAGGAAAAAAGAAGGATCTAGCTATTCAATTTGAATATTTCCAGAGAAGAACTCCGCTAAAAAAACACGCAATATTTATTTAAAAAATCACTGTTTGTGTAATACATCCCTAACTAATACAAAGCTTATTATTTTTGTATTTAAAATACATTCTGTTGTTAATAGCTATTTCGAAAACAAGAAAGAACTCCAGTTGATGTTGACGTTAGAAAGAAAAGCCAAGAGTAATATAAAGAAAATGTAGGTCATTTTAAACAGCCTCAACAGTATTTTTGAGTAAAAAATATGAATCGCATAATCATGAACTTATGTTTTGAACACTTGGTTTTACTTGAATAACCGACTCTTGGGAAATATTAATTGAGAAGAGATTCACACGTTACGTGTTATGTAATTAAAATATTTTCATAATTAGTAACATGTCAAAGTCAATATCGTAATAGAAAAGAAAGCATCAAATTTACAACTTGATAGATACTTGATGAAAAATATTAATGTCATCTAAGCTTTTTAGAAAAAAAGTAGTGGTACCTAATAATTTTTTTTTATTCCCTAAGTTGAATAAGTGAAATATTAATAGTCTCGTGATAGTAGACAATTAATCTCTTTAAAAATAAATATTTAAGTTTTAATAATGTTGGTTATTCCTTTTAGGGGAAACATTTATTTTATATATTTTATTGTTCAAACGAAACTTATAATAGCGAAAATAGACGCGATAATAAAATATTCACATTCTGCAATATTTATCGTCCACATTATATTTTGTTTTTCAATTCAATCAATTTTACAGATAAAATGATAAATACGTACATTTTTTTTGTTTTATTTCGATAAACTATTTTTTTTTTATATAGGTTGTGCATTTGTAAATCATGTATAGTGTAAAATAGAATATTTTTGTATTAAAATATGAATCGAAATAAACAAAATTTATAATTGCATATATAACTATTGAAAATATTTGCTTGCTTTGTACATATAATTTATAATCTTTTTAAACTATTGTTATTTAAATTGTAACATATCAAAACTATTAAAACTAAACTTGTGTTTAATGTCTAGGTCAGATTTTGAATGGAATTGCTTTAGCAGACATTTCAATCTAAATTATTTTATTACTTTCTCATTGTATAAACTTGTTACATATATAAATTCATTACATTTAATGAAAATATAAATTACATAAACTAAAATATTTATTCAACCATATAATTGACTAGACGTTTGAACTAAACCATTATTTTAGTACTTAATATCTTTCTTAAAATTAATAAATAAAAGTGAAAATTAAGTGTAGATTAAACGTGACGTAAAATAATATGTAAACAATGTTCGTTTCTATCGCATATTATTAGGACTTCCTCAGCAAACTACAAAATATAAACATAAATCACAACCTCTGTTTATAATAATATATAAAAAAACATATAAAGATAAAGTATAAAAAATATATATACAGAACACATTTCTTGAATGAACTTAACAAATTCTAAAGAAGGTGGTTTCAACTAACTGGTATGTTAAACCAAGTAGCTCAGGTAGACGTCTATATTATTATTCTAACCATCCTCTAAGCCAGAAGATTGGCATGATTAAAGGTTTTGTAGTTGGATCTTTATCGTTAAGCAGTAAAGAGTTCCATGCTGATCATTTAAGTACAGTTGAAAGTTTGTTTAAAAAACAATAATGGATAGTTATTGACCTCATTCACACTATATTTAATAGCTATAATTTAGATAAAAATAGAAATCAGATAAATGGTTATAAACAATAGATCAAGAAGTTTATTAGGTTTCCTTTTATTAACCCAATATCAAATCAATTAAATAAATGTTTTAGTAAAACAAATATAAAACTTATGTGAATGTAATAGATACTATATAGGACAAACCAGACAAAATCTAAAGATAAGACTAGAGCAGCATAAAAACGAATAATATACATAAAACAAAAACCACGGCTTTGTCTGAAAACCATTTCCAAACTGGGCACACTTTCAATTTTACCTCGACAACTATTTTAGATTTAGAAGAAAATTGGTTCAAGAGAAATATTAGTGAAATGGTTCATATAAAACGAAATAATACGACCAACGTAAGAACTGACACTTATAATAATTAAAGTAGTATTTACAATGAAATTTTAAAATTTAACCGCCAGATATAAATATAACGTTCATAATTTATTAATATTAAAATATCGGATGCCGCTGCACTTTCAGTACTTTCAGTACATTCAAGTACAAACGAAATGGTATATAAAAATTGGTTCCAAGTAGTATTTTGAAGAAACCGGGTGATAAGTTGATAGAGCTCTGAAATTCTACCATTTTACTAGAATCTTAGACTATCAATAAAAATAAATGCAATTCGCTAGTGACGTATGACCAGAAACTTATCAATTTGCAAATCAAAATTACTGGGAAAATTTCTCGTAGCCTAAAATTATTTTTTATTAACGCGTTACCGCCGCCGTGTACCCCCTGTGGTACACCTTGTCCGTTAAATTAAAACACAAAACCGAGCGCACCGAGTCACCGTGTTAAATTACACAATTGCTCGAAAATTTGTTTTCCTGAAATATATATATAGATAGACAACTTTGAGAAGATAGATTAACTTTTAGCAACATTTTTTTTAACTGTGTTTAATATGAATAACAGTATCAGTTATGTTTCATAAGCGAAAAAAAAATTTAACGTCAACAAAGACTGAAAACAATAACGATATGTATTAAAAGGTGGACGACGATTAATTTACAAACTCGTTCATTTTGATTTGCTCGTTACACTGATATATCACTAACTTTACAACAGTACACAATTGCAATAGTAAGCTATTTATTCCATATGGTTTAGATTTATTTGATTTAATTTGTTTTGAAATTAAACAAGTATCAAAAATTATCTCATGATAATTATTTTTTTTTTAGCTAAATAGATTAAATATATTTTTAAATTAATGCAGGTCTGTCTCAGAAATGTATATTTTCAGTCGATATAAGTTTTAATCTTTAGCCAAGTTAACAAATTATATAGAAACATATATAGCTGAATCGACTAAATATGAATAATGCTGAAATTTCCAGATTCAACTAATTTACTTGATATTTATTTACTCAATCTAAAATATACAAATCTGCGTAAACTAATTTACTTGATATTTATTTACTCTACGCAGATTTGTATATTTTTAGTCTTTATCGAAGATAATTAAATTAATAAATAGATCACAGTGAATTCAAATTTTACAGATGAGTTTTATGTTTGTACATTAATTTTAAATTGAATTATATCTAAATAAATTCAATTTAAATTGAATAAATTGAATTTAAAATTAGAATTTAAAAAACTAGTTATCTAAAATCAAAAGTAACAAATTAATAATTTGGTGAGTAAAGTTCTCATTACTAAATGTAACTCATTACAGACATAAAGAAAATATAAACTATAAAAGAGTATATTAGTCTAGATAACTTTGTCTAAATGTATTAGGTTTTTATTTAGCTTATGGCATTTCTTACATTAGCAGTAAAGAGATCTAAAAGTCAAATATAATAATGGGGTGTACAACATGTCAAATACAATGTATATAACAACACAAAAGTAAAAAAGGTATAAAGGCTTAACAGCACCAGACTTGATTTCTTCCATATTTCAGGGAAGTTACCGTTTTCTTAATATATCGTTGAAGATTGCTTCAGCTGGTATCCCGTCGGGTCCTGGAGCTTTATTATATACTAAATTTTTCGTTTACCAGTTCTTTGGGAAAATCCCATATTGGGGCCTCGTGAATTTGGAATAGAGCATTAACACAATATATATATATATATATATATCTTAACACAGAACGTAAATATTAAATAAAATAAACTAACTGTATGAATATAAAATTATGGCAAAAAAAAATACAGACCGATATGGTCGATAGCCATTTGTCCCTTTTGGTGAATATAAAGATTATTATTATTAAGATACACAGCCCTACCACCTTATCAGTTTTGTAGCCTATTGAATTAGGTAAAAAATTAAAGCTGAGAAGCTTAATTTAGTCTAGTATTGTTCTCCAAATCCTAACAGTTTTCTTCTATTTTAAATGCACATTTTCTTTTTTTTTAATTGATGATCTAATTTAATCTACTTAAGTTTTAACAATAAGTTCAATTGAAAAGAGATAAATAAACCGCTTTACAAGAAACTGAAATAATAATTAGTCTCAGCTTAGTCTAAAAATTTCAGGTCGAAGTAGATTTCAGTTAACTAAAGGGTGATAAATTAAAATTGTCCTAATTTTAAACTGCAATTATCAAAAAACCTTTGACAAAATTTTAGGTTTAACATTGTAGAGTAAAATCTTAAGTTTAATAACAAGTTAAATGCTTAAGCCTAAATTAATAATTAATACTTAAAAAATACATATGATATATTAGATTACCTTCGTTTGCTTCGATGCACATTTTCTTTGAGTTTTAATTGATAATTTAATTTAATCTACTAAAGTTTCAACAATAAGTTCATTTGAAAAGAGATAAATAAACTGCTTTACAAGATATTAAAATAATAATTAGTCTTAGCTGAGTCTGAACATTTCAGGTCGAAGTAGATTTCAGTTAACTAAAGGGTAAGAAATTAAGATTGTTCTAATTTTAAACTGCAATTATCAAAAAACCTTTGACAAAATTTTAGGTTGAACATTGTAGAGTAGAATCTTAAGTATAATAACAAGTTGACTATGATATAACTATGTTGAATATGAATGAAATCTATGCAACAATGAAGACATTGCACGCTTTTGTGTCACATTTGTGATCATGTCACATTTCTAGCGAAATCTCACCAATAGCTTGTCGAATGTTTCGTTTTAAGTCTTCTAGGAATTCAGGTCAGTACTGATAAACTTTAGATTTAACATGACCCCATACGAACTAATCCAAACGCGATATTTTCGTAGAGCGAGGTGGCCACAACTGATCCAGGAAAGGACTCATAACACTCCCATAGACATGTTGGATAGATACATGAGGCCTTGCATCATTTTGTTGATACCAAATATCGTTTATTGGTAATCAAAATTGAGCGTTGAATACATTAAGAACGTTTGTAGCATCTCCTCTTAAAGTTCACTATTAACAACTGCGTTTCCAATTTCATTAAAAAAAAAATACGGTCCCAATACACCAGTTGAGCATATTCCATACCATACAGTTACCTTTTGAGATCGCAGCTCTTCTTCGAATATAACTTGAAGGTTTTCGGCAGACCAGTAACGTAAATTGTCTTTGTTCCTCTCCTCATGCAATTGAAAATGTGCTTCGTCACTCATAACTATTTTGTTGACAAAATTATGTCCTGTGTTCAAAATCCATCAATTAAATTCAAAACGTATCTATTGGAAGAAGTTTTTAGGCTTTTTGCCATTTGTAAGGCCGACAGAGTAAAGCTTTCTCTAAAATTATTCTTACCGATTCACCTGAAATTCCCTCTTTCTACGATAAACGGATTGGTTGTAAATTTTCTTCAATTCAACTTGCAATATATTTACTTGTATTCTACCGGTTTTATTTTCTCTGCAAGTTTAATATCTTTAAGAGAACCTGTTCGACGATATTTTTCGAGCCATCTTGAAACTGTCGTGGTGTTCGTAACAAACACAAGCAATCCCTTGTTCAATCGGCCACCGCGCTTTTCTCAAAAAACTTGTAGGTTCACTGAATATTAGACAGTTAAAGTTATGGCAAATATATCATAATTTGTTTTTGTTTTTATTAAGTAACAACAGGACACTCTTAATTTGTTACACTTTGCTTAATACAACTTATCTTTTACTATTGGTAACACCATAACTATATTATAGATAATTACATAAACTTAATAAAGTCGTTACACAGCCTGAATTAATAAATATATTCAAACTTTCCGCAGCTCTACAATATTATTGAGTCTTTTTAGGACTACAAATCTCATGTGAAAACAAATCTCATGTGAAATTTGCCAGTAACTTCTCAGTCCAACACGAGTCTCAAAGGCCTCAGTCCACTCCAGTTTCACTAAACGAGAAACAGAAAAAGAACTTTCTTTTTAAGATCATATCTTTCTATTAACTTATGTGAATAGCCATCTACAGACTCGTTTCAAGATTTATCTCTTATTACTGCAGCTTGTTATGAATTATAATTTGACAAACACTTACTTGAAAGCCTTGTGGTTATGGATGACCGGAGGTTGGTTTTTGTAATTTGACATTTCGTTAGAGAGATATGAACTTAGCAAGTTATTGATTTAAATCATGATTTACTATTGGTAACTCCATACTATATTATAGATACTTATATAAACTTAATAAAGTCGGAACACAGCCTGAATATTTAAATATATTCAACCTTGCTGGAGCTCTACAATATTATTGAGTCTTTCAGGACCACCAAAACGGGTATTTAGGATTTAAATTAGTAACGTGCTAATTTCATGTCTTTCTAACGAAATGTCAAATTACAAAATCTAACCTCCGGTCATCCATAACCACTAGGCTTTTAAGTAAGTGTTTATCAAATTATAATTCACAACATTAAAGCTGCACTAATGAGAGATAAATCTCGAAACGCGTCTGCAGATGACTATGCACTTATGTGGATAGTCATCGGGAGTAGACTGAGACCCAGTAAGTGACTGACAAAATTCACATGAGATTTGTTCTGGTTGTCCTAAACAGACTCAATAATATTGCAGTACTATATATATATATATGTATATATATATATATATATATATATATATATATATATATATATATATATATATATATATATATATATTTATATATTCATGCTGTGTTCCCACTTTATTAAGTTTATAACTTATTTTTTAGTTTTGATAATCAATTTTGTAGATTATTTATTAGCTTTCAGCTTATATTAGATAATTTGTCAATATATAATTGGTCAGTTTAGATTAGGGATTTCCAACTTTAAAACTATTATTATGTAATAATTTCACATGCATTATCTAGTTTAAAAAATAAATAATTCCTAACAATCTATCCTCTGTTGTCGACCCTTCAATAGATTTTCGAATTCTATCGAAACTTTTCAAAATTATATCGACCCAAGATGATCAGATCAGGGCTGTAACTTTCAATGCTGCCCAAAAACAAGTGACATTTTTTTTAAATCAATGTATTTCGGAGGCATAAATATGAAGTTTTGCAATACCGTAAATCTTTATACATATTTGGTTATTAGGTGGATTAGGTGGAAATATTTTCAAATACTTGGAAAAGTGTGAATGAGGAATGAATACTAGTAAAGATTACTTCCTTTTGAATCCATGGTAATATGCTCTAAGCGATTGTGGCTCAAAACTCTTTGACTTCCTTGAATATAGCTCATAGAAACTAAAAGCTTGGAGACTTCTAATCTAGATTCGCCAACTAGTCATTTTAATTGTAAATTTAAAAGTATTTTATCATTTATTGAGATAACATTTATTAGTGATGTTAACTTAATCAGTTAGTCAAAATATTATGTTTAATGTTATGTTCAATATATATGTTTTTAATATTATTTTAATAATAAAAATGGAATTGTAATTACCATATAAAATCGTTATTAATATTATTATAACACTATTGGGGGTAATTGAGCTACTTGGAAATACTTAATTGAATTATATAATGACTTTTAGTCGAAGTAATTGCTAGAAAAGTTTCGAAAATGAGAAAATATTCATGAACATAATATCCATTTCAACTGTGGAAACTTTACAGTGAAGCGTCCATTGGGAGATTTTTCTTGTCTTAGAGCATGTCATAATAAAAAATATACATTATATTTTACAGATATAAAAAATTTTGTACAAACATTTTATTATTAGTTAACTTTGTTTAATTAATTTTGCTATATTCATGATTCATGCTACATTCATGATTTTTTCCCTTATCGGACTATTGATAATATCAATTAATTGTTGTATTTTGTGTACCGCATAAAGTTATAAACTAATGAAATCAAATGTGAATGTTCGTTCAAAATGAATTACATTATTACACTTACAGAAAAAAAGAATTTCTTACGGAAAAAAATAATATTTTTTCTGTCGTTCAAAGAGCTAGAAAAATGTGTTGAGCCGTATTGTGAAATTACAAAATTAATTAACCACTTTATGAAAAAATTGAAAATTAAATTTTTTTGTAAATAAATTATGAAAAATGGATTTTGTTTAATGAAGGTGTATTAACCAATGTATCTAGTTTTAATAAATCTTTTTTGCATTCGACCGAAACCCCAATTGCCACAATTCGTATTAACACAATTCTCGAATTTACCGCTTGATTTTATCAGGGAAATTTAAACAACGCGCCGGAATTAAATTGGCGCGACTATGCGTGTAGAAAATGAATGATGTTCAATTAAACTTCCTCTTTCATACTACATTCCAAGAAACGTGTTATTTTAACTAATTTTGTTTTTTAAAGTCTAAAGTTTTATCATGTACAATGTTATTGTGAATGCCAAGAAAAATATTCGAACTATATTTTGAAATTATAGGAATAAATAAAAAGGTTAATAAATGTTATTGGGAGATTTTTTAGCAAGAATATTGTAGGTTTATAATGGGTGAATTTGTTCTAGGGTAAAATGCTTATTGCGTTATTGTAGTTTGTTTTAATGCGCAGAATTATTAAATTCAATAAATTTCGTTGGGTGTTATGCAGTAATATAAAAGACCGGAACATGTAGTTAAATCGTGCGTTTAAGTAACACGTAATATAGTTTGTAATAAGTTTGATATCCTTGTTGTTGCGTTGGTGTTTATATGTATAATACTATTTAAATGCGGACCCGGGTATATGTTGTACGGGTCGGGTATATGAAGGAGGACGGGTCGTTAGCGGGATCTGTAATGCAGAACGTTGTACGGCCCAATTGGGACGCGTACATGCAGAGTTGGTAATGCGGCTAAGCCTATTCCGGGTCCTCGTAAAAAGCTTACTGCAAATTACTAACGCTCACTCCGGGATGTAAGCTTTACTCGCCGAATCTTCACGAGCTTATACAATAGCGCTGAGTAAAAAGTCACGAATTTTAACGCAGACCAATTCCAAAAATAGTTTAAAGAAGTTATTAAACGCAATAATGCGTCCGCGTTGAAGGTATGTGTGTTTAAGTTTCTGGAATTCTCCGGGAACTCCGGACCAAACTTCAACGGGTCTATTAAATGTTATTCCAATGAGTTTGAACTATGGTCTGTTCCGACTGCATAATAGACCATTGTGGTAAACCGATTACTTACTATAGTTGCAGCCGTCCGCTATGCATAAGTCCTCTGTTCGGGATAAGTCAATTATATTAAACTTCAAGATCAGCTGAGTTTGTTAACTTGAAAGCTCCGTTTTGTTGTGTCTGTCTTGGCAAATTAACTTCAAGTATTTAGAAAACAATCAAAGCAATAATTAAAAAACACAATTTTAAAAAGATTTATGTTTTTATATTAAAAAAAATAATTTGTCTTCTAATACATCTTAACGCAAATACAATCTTAAAAATAATATATTTCACAATTATGCACAGCGGAAAAAATAAAGTACCTATATTAAAAATATGTTTGTTAGAAAAGAGTTTCATTAGACTTTTAATTCATTCTTCATTGGGTGTTTATTAGAAAAAATGTAAATGTTAATAAAAGATTGTAAAATAATTATTAGTAATTTCTAATATATTAATAACATAATAGAATAGAATAATAACATAATTGAATATATATATATATATATATATATATATATATATATATATATATATATATATATATATATATATCCTCAAGAGCAAAAAGGGTGTAGTTGTCTGTAGGAATTATTCAAAATATAAAAAAATCTAATTTATTTCAGTTTTTTTTAGATTTACATAATAATGTAAATATTGTCTCAGAATATACAAAAGTAGTCAGAAGAAACAAAGGATTTTAACATTTGCAATTTTTTCAAAATATTGTACTCCAATAACAATAACATGATTTAAAATTCTTTGCAATTCGAATTTATGACAAATTTGTCACAAAACCTTTTGTCAAATATAGAAATAGTAAAACGTTGCGTATTATAACTTTGTATCATATCTAAATAATTTATACTGCATGTTGCAAGTTTTGAGTTAAAATCGATCATTTAAGGTTGAACATAAAGTTATTGCATTTATCATTCTTTAGAAATGTGTTTAACTTTGAGCACAAATATTTTCCTTTATACAAAAATAAATTTCTTAGCGACTAATTTGAAAAAATTTTGTAATTTTCATTCCGTTTCCATAAAACTAACATCGACTCAAAACAGATAAAATGATTTCTAGAAATAGTTTTATTTGTATGAAACCAACTATCAAAATCAATACGCTTTTCTTTATTTATTTATTTCATTTATTGTTCTTTATAAATATGTATACAAAACAGATAATTTATAAAATGTCAAAGTAAGTAGAAGTATATGTACATACTGCTTATATACATTAAACAAGATACAAAACGACTCGTTTAGGCATTATAGGATTATAATGCCCAGAATAGAATTTATTTATCGGTCCCATAATCCACACAAAGGGATATAGGATATATCAAAAAAAAACATAGAAATAATTTCACACATATTAACATTAAACATTACTAAACTTGACTGAAACAAAATTAACGGCTCACATGTGTTCATTGAAAAATTTTGTGAGGCTATAAAAGGCTTTCGAGTCAAGCATTGCTTTTAACTTTCTTTTTAAATGTTTATCATCTATGTTTCTTAATGATATAGGAATTTTATTAACTATGTAACTATGTAACTAAATTTTGTTCTGTCTACCCATGGATCAAGTTTATTTCTAGTCCTATAGTTATGACCCATTATGTGCCCCTCAAAAAGTTCTGTTTTTTTTTCAAACATAACCGCTTCCAGAAAGTACAGACCAATTACTCTTAAAATATCTTTCTGAAAAATATCTTTGTAACTTATTCTAGGCCACCTTTCTGAACACATTTGTTATACACCATTGTTGAATACTGTACTTACTGTATTTACTGTAATGTACTTACTGTACTTACTGTACTGTATTTACTATACTTACTGTACTGTACTTACTGTACTGTACTTACTGTACTGTACTTACTGTACTGTACTTACTGTACTGTACTTACTGTACTGTACTTACTGTACTGTACTTACTGTACTGTACTTACTGTACTGTACTTACTGTACTGTACTTACTGTACTGTACTTACTGTACTGTGCTTACTGTATTGTACTTACTGTACTGTACTTACTGTACTGTACTTACTGTACTGTACTTACTGTACTGTACTGTACTTACTGTACTGTACTTACTGTACTGTACTTACTGTACTGTGCTTACTGTACTTACTGTACTGTACTTACTGTACTGTACTTACTGTACTGTACTTACTGTACTGTACTTACTGTACTGTACTTACTGTACTGTACTTACTGTACTGTACTCACTGTACTGTACTTACTGTACTGTACCTACTGTACTGTACTTACTGTACTGTACTTACTGTACTGTACTTACTGTACTGTACTTACTGTACTGTACTTACTGTACTGTACTTACTGTACTGTACTTACTGTACTGTACTTACTGTACTGTACTTACTGTACTGTACTTACTGTACTGTACTCACTGTACTGTACTTACTGTACTGAACTTACTGTACTGTACTTACTGTACTGTACTTACTGTACTGTACTTACTGTACTTACTGTACTGTACTTACTCTAATGTACTTACTGTACTGTACTTACTGTACTGTACTTACTGTACTGTACTTACTGTACTGTACTTACTATACTGTACTTACTGTACTGTACTTACTGTACTGTACTTATTGTACTGAACTTACTGTACTGTACTTACTGTACTGTACCTACTGTACTGTACTTACTGTACTGTACTTACTGTACTGTACTTACTGTACTGTACTTACTGTACGATACTGTATAGTACTCACTGTACCTACTGTATAGAATTCCCTCAAAAGATTATTCCACATTGTATTCTCAAGTGTACAAATTAGTGATAAGCAATTAAAGCTGTATTAACATCTACATTACGCGATATAATCTTCAAAGCATAACTGTATTTTGCCATATTTGTTGCTGTATTTTTTATGTGCTTGTTCTTCTTCTTCTTCTGTTGGCTTTATGACTCGCGGTGGGTTTTTGCCTCTACAACAATCTTCTTCTATTCTGTCCTTTTACCGGCTTTCTCTCTCCAATCCCTTACTTCCATCTTTCTAAGACTTTCCTCCACGTCTTCCATCCATCTTTTCCTTGGCCTGTCTCTTTTCCTTCTTCCTACTGGCCGCCAGTTTTACATTTTCTTGACTGGTCTGTCGTCATGCATTTTATACAGGTGTCCCAGCCATGCTATTCTTTGAGCTTTTACATATCTAACTATGTCCGCTTCGTTTATTAACCTGCTTAGTTCATGGTTCATTCGTATCCTCCAAATTCCATGCTCATTTAGGATCGGTTCGTAGATTTTTTTGAAGATCTTTCTTTCAAAGATGCGTAGCGCGTCCTCTTCTCCGGTGGTTAGGGTCTAGGCCTCGCATCCGTACGTTACTACTGGTCTTATGAGTGTTCGGTATATTTGAAGTTTGATTTTGTGACTCAATAACTTGGACTTCATAAGTTTTTGGTATCCGTAGTAGCATCTGTTTCCACTAAGTATTCGCGAGCGATTTATGTGCTTCTACCAATCCTACTTTTAATCCAAGCTTACGCCAAGAAAAGATACACTGGAAGATGCGATGTCTTGTTTGTTAAACTGAACTAGGAGATAATTTTTTGTTCTATTAAAACTGATCAATTTAGTTTTTTGTACATTTAACAATAGATTGTTTTCAGTAAACCAGGTCTCGAGTTTCCCTAGGGAATCTTTAATTTACATTTCGCAGTCATCTCGTGTCTGTTCTTGAAATATCCAAGATGTATCATCTACGTAAAGAACTATTTCTGTGCTACGACTTTTGGCAACTCGTTAACATGTAAAATGTACGATGTAAGATGAGCCTTGCGGTACCCCCTCGACACATATTTTTCATTAGATTTTATAAGAACTACAACATCGTCATATTCAGCCGTTCGTTGTTTCCTTTGATTAAGATGATTTGATTGAATAGGATTTAAAAGGATTGAAAGAAAGATTTGATTAAATGGAGTTGTACACCTCTTATTCCATAACGTCCAAGTTTGTTGCAGAGTATATCATTTTCAACTGAGTCTAAATCTTTGGAGAGGTCCAGACACTATGCGGCTGTTAGTTTATCATTATCTATTGCGTTCAAAATATTTGACAGTTCCTGATATACCTACAGCTTTCAATGTACTTTTTCCCTTCCTAAAACCGTATTGTTTAGACGTCAATACCTGTTTCACGTCCAAGAATGTTAATAGCCTATTGTTTATGATTTTCTCGAATATTTTATTCACATTTGAAAGTAGTGAAACTGGTCTATAGTTTGTCATATGGTCCTTATTTCCTTTCTTGTAAATAGATCTTATATTTCCCACTTTCAATACCTCAGGATTAATTCCTGTGCAGAAAGATATATTTATGATGTGTTCTAAAGGTATTTGATATTATATGTGCAGTTGGTTTGAGAACTTTAACTAGAATTTCATCTTCTACCACTTACTTTTATTTTAGTACTGGGCATTATGTGATTATAATGCCCAGTGCCCACAACTTATAAATAATTGAATCGTTAAAACAAATAAATTTTTAAATTGTAAATTTTGTAAAACTGCATTCATTAATTTCTTCCTTTCATTTATTACACGCTTTGGGTATAATTTATGTTTATTTACTCCCATACCAAAATGAACACATAACTTATAAATTTCATGTGAGATTTGTTTTGGTAGTCCTAAAAAGACTCAATAATTGTTATAGAGATCCGGAAACGCTGAATATATTTATATATTCAGGCTGTGTTCCGTTTGTTTTAAGTTTGTATGATTTTCTATGCCGTAGAATGGTTGCACCAATTATATCAATATTTATTTTTAGCAAATTTCTTAATTGAATTTCACTTCGTTGTAGGTAATTCACTCGGTGATAGTAGATGCGGCAGTGCAGTAGTAGGTTAGGTTGGGTTAGTTTAGGCTACAAGGAAAGGTTAGTGGTTCATGGCAGTGGTAAATTTGTAGCAGTGTACCAATTTTCTCGAGAAAATGTCCTCCCTTATTCGTTAGAATAGGAGTTTAGAATGTTGAACTCTCTCTAAAAAAAATATCGTTTAAAATTCAATACATCAATATACGCCAATTTATGTAACCTAGATACTATTCACTGTTGCAACATTAAGCACATGGGTCCTGAAAATCCACCATCACCTTTTACTTTGGATAGACTCCTCGATTATGTAGAATAAATAATAACATTGTGCATGCGTATATTTTCTCAAGGTGATTTTTTAAGCCAAAAGCAATGGATAGCATCTTGTGATATTTGCACTACCTTAATTATTGTTCATAGTAACTTTAAATCATATTTTCCTTATCGAAAATGGTACTTAGGTATTAACGGCGCAACCGCTATATATTTTATCGAGCGTTCGGCCTGCTATGTTTTCTTGATTAATCTCTCCGCTTCGCGGCGTGCAACCTAATCTAACCGGGGTTAAAAAATAAAGTATTTTAAGTTTTAAAAATGTTTTTATTTTAAATAAGATGTTTTATTTTATGATTTATAATAAACATTTTAGGTCTAGATTGGCTTGCTTGCTCATTTAAAACTGTAGCGGTGGTGACGTTAATGCGCAAGTAAAAAAATATTGCCCGTTGCTGCTCCGCCATAAATTTTCATAATCTTAATATATCAAACTCAATATTGTGAATGAATTTTTTTAGCAGCCTAGTAGCACATAAGATGAATCCTATTTGGATATTTATAAAATAAATAAATGCACTTCGTTTGATGTTCAATCAGATTTTTTTAATCATAGAGAAATGTATAAAATAAACTCCCAAAAGGAGCATGTATTAAAGTTTTTAGGAAAATTGCATGTTTTAAATTTACGTATTTGATAACACGAGTGTAAGAGAGGTAAATGTGAAATGCACATATAGAAACTACGAATAAAATGTCACAACCAGGCATACGTAATCCTATAAAAAAATGATCATTTTAATAAAAAAAATCTTGATTTAAAATTCTATTTCATATTTTAATAAATACAATGTTTTTACCACATCCGATAATGATTTTATTTATGTAAATACGAATCAATTTATTCTTTGCAAGTCCGAAACAAAATAAAACAATGCTTTAAAATATTTTGAAAACATATATCCGTACAAATTCAATTAATATTTGTTACATAGAGCGAGTTTATTCCAGTGCGAGTATTTACTTAAGTATGCAAGGTATTTAATTGTTAATGTTACTTCGGTATTAGAACAAATACTAAATTCAGTAAAACAATATTACGTGTATAAACCTAATGCGGATTTGTCTTTATACACAAACATAATACATATTCAGGATTCCACAGCTTGCTCAGCAAGACGTGTGCTAAATTCGTATTAATTATAATATTGCGCTCGTTCAAATTACTAATTTCCCCCCTTGTGTCGTAATTAATCACAAACATATTTTTATCTACTCAACCTGTTTACTAATTAACAAAATTTAGTTAGTACTACATAACACAAGAAATTATTCAAATATTAAAACAACTTCCGTCACGCGTTACCTAATACGCGACATAACGATGGTTTAAAGAATGTAGTGACATACCTATAGTATACGTACAGCATAAGAAGTAATATACCGAATTCAGAAGAACAGAAAGATTATAGCATTGTGGACTGTGTGGATTTTAAAAGTTCTTCAACCCCAAATAGCAAGAAGTTACACCGCTAATGTTACTGAAGCATTAAATTTACTCTAATCGAACCTTCCAACCAGAATAAGTATCTAATAAATAAGGATAAGCTATTGGATAAATATAAATGGAATCAAAATAAATAGGAAAGAAAAAAATTGGGCACATAAATATCTATAGTAAACAGAACCGAAAACTATACTGGAATAATGACGGTCAGTATTAAGTGTACGTGGAGCTCATGTTAGATTCATGAATGCCCAGAGCAATGGAAATGTGTGTGTGTGTCTCTTTCTCTTGTTTATAGGTTAGAGGGATATTTTAAATTCAAAGCGGTCCGTGTTTATCGGATACAATGATAATGAAGCCAAGCCTTCAGAAGGGGGCGTAAACGAAATTTTTGCTGCTTAAATTCACATTGTATGTAGCTTAATCATCTCGCTTAACAAGAAGAAAAATTGTTGATTATTAAAATGTTCATTAAGTCATAGTTTGTTACTGAAACATGACTAGACTATAGGCAGAGAAAGATAAAAAGAAATAGTTATACATGATTGGATCGACTAATCGGATTAGACAAGACTGGACGAACATAACTTGATAGCCAATATATTTGAAACTTGGGGAGTAGAACGACAATGTTAACAAAGAGTAAACAAAAACGACAAACAAGACTAGATATATAATTCTTTGTTGACAAGACTAGACAGACAAGGCTAAACAAACGAACACAACTAGCTATACCAGACTAGACTAATCAAAGAAGACTGATCAAAGGATTCTCGACATACAATATTATTGAGTCAATAGTAAACAAATACTAGACACACAAGGCTACACTACATGCACTACAACACATGAGAGTACTCTAGCAAAACAAAACAAACAGCATTATATGGATTACGCTGCACAGAAAAATGCAGAGCGACCAGTATTACAGCACAAGCATGACGAATAAAATACTCAATAGTCACAGAAACCCTTTTCTTTAGCAATCACTATAGAGAGAGAAAACTAGTCATAATTTACAACTATAGATATATAAGAGAGTAAGGATTAGACCAGGGCTGTCCAACCAGTCGAACGCGATCTTCCGGTCGATCTCGGTGTGATTTTAAGTCGATCTTTAGTTCTCTCACGTTTCTATGTACTTACTTAAAAATAAATTTCGATAAATATAAAGTAAAAATTAAAACACACTTCTCGCTAGCCTAGCTACAAATGTTACTTCATGAACCTCAAGTCCATGAGTTAACAAACAAAGATTTGATATGTCATTCTTGGCAGACTTTAGTACAGAACTAAAATTTAAATCTTAAACTACGGGGTAAAGCCAGAAATGTATTAAAAATATAAGCTCGATCAGAGCTTTTCAGCAACTAATAATACTGTTGAAAGCGAATTTTCCAAGCATTGGTAAATATTTTCAGACATATCCCGACCCTACTCAATTCAACCCTAACAAAATGATTGTCGAAATTGAAGTTGTTGAAAAACAATTTCAGATAATATTTGAAGATTTTGGTAATATTGCACTATATTTTTCAAATGTGTTTCAAAAAGCATAGAAGAAATTTCATATCAAATATCTACAATATTTGAAGCAAATCAAGATAAACTAGAATTGGAAATAATCAAACTTTAAAATGATTTGTATTTAAATTCCAAAGATTATATTTAGAAATACACTAAAGAAATATACCCAATCCTGACAAATGCGGCACCAAAATAGATGTCTTGTTTTGGCTGGACGTATTTGGCGGAATCCGCATTTTCTGATATGATTGTGTTAAAATCAAAAATTCATAAATTCTTTAACTGATGAATATTATATTTACTTATATTTTCGTATAAGGTTATTTTTACATTAAAAACAGCTTCTAAATGGCAATATGTTATGCATTTTCTCAAAATTTTCTCACAATGACCCACACCTCCCTGTGACTCGCTACTCGTTTTGGTCGATTTTGGCAACAATATATACAAAAAAGTATATCGCCACTAGAAAAAGGTTGGACAGCCCTGGATTACAATATAAGAAATACAGAAAAGATTCTACAGAATGGACATGACAATATCAACTAAATTTTAATTTTCTTCATATAGTCTTTAAAATTTTTATCATACAAATATTCCAATTTTTTTTTGCTTCCTTTTTGACTTCACAATTCGCTTAGATTTTCCAATTTAAGATTACACAATTTCACAAAATAGACTGGGCGGACAAGCCAAGCAAGTCTCTGCAAACAAAGCTAAAAAGAAGAGACACTTGACTATATATTTAAATTAAAGATGTAGGGTAATTAAAGAAGCTTTCTCAAAAAACTATCGGACCTGTTAACTTTTTTTGTGACGGGACACCTTTTACAAGAATTTTTTTAGCCAAATCACTTATTTGGCCCTAAATACTAAACGGCTAACATTTTCTAAATCTATCGATTTGTTTTCGAAATTATTTAGTTAATAAGTTATAAACGCCTTTTTCGTCCATGTCATTGAAAGGAAGTTCTTACTGGAAAACTCAATCTGTTCTTACTTAATATATTCTTATTGGAAAAAGTGAGGAAAAAACATCACCATTCAACGCCAGAAGAGATTTTTATTTGTCCAACAAATAATCTTTTTTTTTTTTCTTTTTTTCTTTTTAAGACATATACCTACAAATGTTTTTCAATTAAGCAGTGGGTTTGGCGTTAGTCTCTTACCACCTAACACACCCCATTCAATCTGCACTTAAGCTGCTCTTTGAATTGTCGTGTTCCAAAATAAACATTGGTTGTGAAAAATATTTACTCTATAGCGGAGAGTGCAGACATTATCGCGTTGTTTTTCAAATATGATGAGAACGGCAATCGTACGGCAGACTTAGCAGAAAATACATGTTGATGTTGGTCACGAAATTTCAAGAAACATGTTAGGTTAGGTTAGACTTATTTAATCAAGAGCATCGCGATAAATACGTAAGCTGGAAATACATGCTGGATTTGCTCACGAAATTTCAAGAAACAGGTTGAGTAGCCAATTAAAAACGGGGCCCTCAACGTGAACTCTCAGAGAGGATACTGTGGTTGAAGTTTTGGGACAAGTTGCAGACCCAAATCTGCGTACGAGGAAATTGGCCACTGTTACCAACATCCCTAGAATAATTATTCGTCGAATCCCAAAACAACATAAATTTGATCCATATAAAATTAATTTAGTACATGAACTGAATGATGATAATTTCCATAGGCCGCAGGAGTTTTGACTGAAACTCCAGGTGCTGACGTGAATTCTCTTTTAAATATTTGTTTTTCTGACGAGCGTACATTTTTCCTAAACTCGACTGTACATCGCCATAGCTGTCGATTTTGGTCGGGCTTGAATTCGTGGGACAAAACTTTTCCAGAAAGTCCGTAATCAAAATCCACTAAAACTAAATGTCTGGGCCGGAATTTCTTGAGACCGCATTATTGGTCCCATTTTTCTTGATGGTAATTTGACGGGTGAACAGTACCTGGAAATGTAGGAATATGTTGTCCACCCATTGCTTGTTATCGTTGAAAAAAAATATATCGTTACTTAGGAGACCATTTGACTTCTCAACAATATGGAGCTCCACTACATTATACGCAGGTTGTTGGGGAGTTTCTGGACAGAGTTTGCCCGAGACAATGGATTGGACGAAGAAGTGCTCTGGAATGGACTTGGAATGGCTTAGCTCATTTAAGTCCTCTGCGCTTTTTCTTGTGGGGTCATCTAATGAGTATTATGTAACAGAACTAGAGTCTCTGGAAGAGTTAAGTAAGACGCATTATTGAAGAATGCCATCAAATTACGCCACAGATTCTCCAAAATGTAAGAGAACGCTTCTAGCGGAATTTGTATTTTTGTATGGAAGTAGGTGGCGCACAATTTGAGCACATTTGTTAAACTAATAAAAATCTTTTTTGGAATTGAATTGTGTTTTTTTTCCTTCACGTTTGCAGTTTTTGTAAAAACAGATTGAACAATTGAACCTCCTTTCGACGACATAAACGAAGAATGCGTTCATAATTTGAGATTAAAAATCTCGACAACTAATCGATAAATTTGGAAAATGTTAATCGTTTAGTATTCAGCGCAAAATGGGCTTTAAAATTAAGTATCAGTTACCCTACCGTGCCATTTAAAATTTTTGGCATTGTGGTTCTAGCGCGAAGGGGTTAAGTGATTTGGCTACAAATTATTTGTAAAATGTGTCCCACTCACAAACAAAGTTGACGTATCCGAGCGTTTTTTGAGAATGAATCTTTAACTATCCCAAAATCCCTCTGTTTCGCTTTCAATGGCGCACCTGGTATAACTAGACAGGCAAGATTAAATCGACACTAGACAGGAAAGACTGAACAGTCAAGGCAATACAGGCTAGGCTATATAGTCAAATCTAGGCATGCAATCTAGGTAGCACGTCTAGGTAAACAAGATTCTACAAACAATAGTAGAATACATGCCTATGCAGACAGAAATAAACCGACAGTACAAGATAATTAGATACACAAGTGTTAACACACAAGAGTAGACAGACTAGAATAGGCAGATAACACTAGACAGACAACACTAGAAAATTACATGTACAAGACTAGAGTTAAGCAGGCAAGACTAGACAGACAAGACTATACAGGCAAAATCGTGTAGAAGATGATAGACGGACAATAAATTAACTTGAATGATAAACAATACTAACTTCACAAGACTGGGCAATTAAAACTGACCATATGAAAGTAAATAGTCAAAACGAAATAAAACTGACCAAACAGAAAATATTGAACAGATATAGCTGAATGACAAGACAGGAAAGTCTATTCAGATGGGAACAGACAGAGGTAATATAATTTAGAGGTAATAAGATGTATAACTTGCAGAATTTCCACTTTAATAAATTAAATGTTTACTTTTTAATTTGTTACAATAAAGCTAAAATATATATTTTTGGAAGGGCTGAAGAGCCACATAACTTAGATAAAAGAGCCGCAGGTTGCAACCCCTGGACTAGAACTGGTCAATAATAGACAGGGAAGACTGGTTTGGTTAAACCATACATTCAAGGCTAGACATACAGCATCAGTCCGGCTAGAGGTATACACTGGATAGACAAGATCAAGACTACACAGGAAAGCTCCAACCGACAAGTATACACAGTTATTATAATGATAAGGATTAATGGACTAAACGGGCTAAATGGATAATAAACGTGCTTGCCTTTATAGTGTTGACAGCTAGAACTAGATGGTAGATTTTGTGTACACAAGACTAGATAAGGTGACATTTGGCAGATAGTACTAGGCGCTAGCTTATACAGGCAAGGTTAGATAGATAAGCGTTGACTGACTAAATATGACATGTCCAGATACAAGGCAAGGTATACGAGACAGATAAGAATAATTAAAGGGAGATTGACAGATATCCAGTGGTGTACTGGAGCGGGCTCGCGGGGCTCGCGCTAGCCCATTGTTAAATTTTGTATAAATTGGCGAGTCCATTGTTAATTTTTTTTAAAATTTGCGAACCTATTGTTAGTTTTTTGAAAATCAGATTTTCACAGTTTCCACTGTCCCAATGTATAGTAAACACATAGACCAAGCTTTGTCATCTTTTTTATTTAAGAATTTATATTTTGTGTTTATACTTTCACATAAACTAACAATAAACATAATAGAACTTGTAGATGAAATGCAGCCTGAATATATAGATATATTCAACCTGTTCGTAGCTCTATAATATTAAGTCTTATTAATACTCCCAAACTAATCCCATGTTGAAACAACTACTTCCCTACAACAGACATTTGTTTGTTATTACTAGGCCGAGTACACTTGACTAAACGAGAGCCAGATAAATAATGTTGTTTTTAAGATCATTTCTTTCTATTTAGATTAAGTGAATAGAAAGAAGGCTATTTACATATGCAGATGGCTATTCACTTAATCTAAATAGAAAGAAATGATCTTAAAAACAATTTTCAGGTAGCATTAGAAATAAAAGAAATATTTGCAAAAATAATTTTAAAAATGCCAAAATTTGATTGATCATAATTGACGAATCATCGATATTGGCAAAAACAAGTGTTTTAGTTTTGTATCTACGTATTGAACTTTCTGAACCTTGTTTGATATTTGTGTCGCTCTTTGTAAAAGTGAATTATCTCCTTGAAACTGAATTTTAAAATAACGAGCTTTATGCAAATTAAAGTGTAGGAAAAAAAAATATAGGCATTCATTCAATGTTTTCTAATTTTTATTGTTTAATACAAATCAAAGATATAACAATTTAAAATAACATAGAAAATCAAAATAAAACTATTTTAATAAATGAACTTAAACTTTTTTTCTGGAGTTACATCACTGTTATAGTGACATGATATAGTGTATAGTGTTTTAATCATTTCGTCATCAGATGAATGGTCATCAGCATTACGTGTGCTTACGAGTTGGAATTTCTATGCGAAGATTATTGTAGTAATGGTAAATTGGTGGAATGTATGGTAGGTGATCAAGCGTATCTTTCTTGTTTGCATTAGTAAGTGGTCTTGTTGATGGATAGAGTGGGTCTTGTCGAATATTGTACAAGTGGGCCGGTCGTCCTTGCTTTTTTGTCTACTTTACTAATCTACTGTATAAAAGGGTGTGTTGGTATTTACTGCTTTTATTTAAATTGAAATTGTAAAGGAAACCTCAGCTTTCTTTCAAACCTCAGCCATCTAGTATTTAGCCAATTAAAGTCATAACCGTAAGTTGTTTTTTTCTATTTGTAATAGAATTTTAGAAGACAGTGGTACTTCGGCATTTTTCATTTCGGTAACAACAAAATAAGATTATTTACGTTTAGCTTTTTTATAAAATCGACCCATTCGTCTGGGCTATACATTTTTTCCAGGCGGCGGTTAATGCTCTCTATTATTCCAATGATTCCCCATCATTTGGAAGACAAGAGTCCTGATACCAAAAACTGTTGGTCTATGGTGTCAATACTATTGTCAGGGTCTTGTTCAAGCTTCAAGAGGGAAAGAGTTGTCGTGATATTCTGGTTTTGTCCTTAACAAGACTTGCTGCTATGTCTTGAGAACCTCTTCCACCTTCATCTTCGTCCCAGACATTTATGTATCCTGTGTTATTATTAAAGCAATGTATTCCCAGATTATATAAATAAAGATTTCTTTTATAGTATGTTGCTGAGGTAGTTAATTTTGGGTAGGCCAAAGCTTTCTGCAGATCAAAAGTTAGTATGTATGCTTCATCAACCTTTTTCGAATCATTCTGAAGGTTTTCTCTTGCAGAATCCGCTTTTCATTGATGAAGTTCTCTTTGGTTCCCAAACTCCATCTTGACGTTTTCATTATCAGCTCCTTGTATTTTGAATTTAAAGTCATCACAAGTCTTGCATGTGTCTTGCCGCGGGGTCTTAAAATGGAGATTTTACTTCGTGTTGAATCTTTCAAAGTAATACTTGTTTAAGGTTCAAAAAAACGTTGTTAGGTTGAGTCATTGCAATCTCACATTTTTGTTTATTTAGGTCGTATATCTTACGGAATCACTAAAAATCCTCTAAATCCATTAAAATAAGCTATTGAAACAGTTATTAGATATATTTTTTTTATCGAATTTATTACATAACGTATCACCACGTTTCAAACATTGGTCGCAATAAAAATGAATCAACTTTCTTACTTCACTTTTATAATGAATATTTATAGTTTTAGTTCCCTGTAAAAACAAATAACGCCTTTTATGCGATTTTAATGCAACTTTTGAAGTTGCTTCCCTTTTATAATAAAAGATATGTCTAAATGTGATAACATTAAGCAAAAAGGAGTATTTAAAAAACATGGAGTTACACGACTTTTACAATGAACGGCACATTTGTTGATATCATTGAACTAGAAAATGCAACTGCTGATTATATACTAACCCAGCTTGTAGCGTATGCACTTGGCGGTTTGGAAAAATTGTTCCACTTTATGAAAACATTTTGAATCTAATGACAAAACATCTGGGTTATTAAATCAATTTGGAATTTCTTAAGGATTTAGCTTTAATGAGCGATGTCTTACAGGAATTAGATTACCTTTGAGAACCCTTACAAAGTCGTAACATTAATATTGTTAAAGCAAATTCATTAATTGTTCGGTCTGTTAACGCTATTAATTATTTGAAGGATTCTGCTGGTTGCTATGAAGCTAAAATCGAAGATATGCTTAAGTCTATAGCGTTTGATGGGTTAAAGTGTTTAAAATTTCGCTCCCCTCCCTCTGGTGGGGGTCATCGGCAGCGAGCCCATTGTTAACATTTTCCCAGCACACCACTGCAGATATCCCTTAACCGACAAGATTCGACTTTGGAAAGACAATTAAAAATAAGACTGAACAAACGAAGTTGTTTGACTAGGTCTAGTCTTTCAAATTTGATTGAGTTTTGCTTGAGTTTTCTACCATTTTGCCATATATGAAATATTGTTTAGTTTATCAAGTATTATATGATGCATTTTCAATTGGAAAGAACCACTTTACTTGACTTTAATTGCTTTTAAAATAAAATAAAAAACGTATATTGGAAATGTAATAACAATATAAAAATTATAATTTATTAAATTATGCTGTGTTAAAGTTTCTTCTATTTTCATTTAAAATTTATATTCATTTCATACATTTGGGACTCTCTTATGTTGGACGCAAAATAGTAAAATATAAATTATTTTGACACTGACCCAGAAAATTAAAATTGTATTTACAGCCTTATTTTAGAACTAGAACTAGCAAAACAAAAAGTACCGCCCAAACTTATTTAATTTAATGTTTATGATTTCTTATGTTTGTCGTCCAATCCATAAACTGTAAAGTTACATTTTCCTAGGAAACTTGGCCTCCCGCTGAGAATTTATTTTATGCATTTATATCGCCAGCGTTTCGAAAAAAAAAACTGATTAAATATCCAAACGGGAAAGTTATTGGTCCGCTGGAAATTTTTAAAATGAAAAAAATAACAAAACAACCCAGCACATAAATTCGCATACTATATGAAACTGCTAAACTGAATGTATTTATGAAATTGTTGGGTTTAAATTATTACCATATAACATCCCTCTTTCACATTGAGTTATCAAATTTATTTCCCAGAGTCAAGTTACCAAAATGTTTAAAATTTTATATAATAGCAATAAGAAATCGCATTTTTTAATTATATAACATTAATAACATTATATAAAAATGTAAGTATTCTTTAAATATTCAAAGTTATTATACTTTCTATAAAATTAGTGATGTTTTAAAATTCATGAAAATATTTAAATGACGTTATATAAGTGGCGAGTTTCTAGTTCTTAAAGTGTAATAAATCATTTTGAATTTATGAAGTAAAATATATTTTAGTATCTCATATATAAAATTCTCAGTTGGAGACCATTATAAAATATCCCTGCCTTCGTACAGGACACAATATGCAGTATTTTCGAACTAGATATATGCTCGATTGTATGGGATATAATTTTCCCTTGCAGCCAGCGTATATGTATATACGCAATAGGTTTCCCCATGGCAGACACTTGAGGGATGTATTGTCATACAATTCAATTTCCGCCTTTCGTCCACATTTACATATAAACGTAAACTGTGTTACATGCATCAAACATACTTGGACGAATCCATTTATAGATTTGTCTTTATGCCGAACGATACCAACAAAATACACTTTGACCTATATCATCAGAAAATTATTATTTCCTAAATCCACAACAAATATTTTAAGAGATAATGGTTTACATGTAAATTATTATCGTAATAGTATTAAATTAATCCAGTTAAACTGTATGTTGTGTGTGTGTGTAATTCAATTTAGATAATAAATCGCGAGGGTTGTTTCGTTCATAATTAAATCATTTTATCTTTATTTTCATATTTTAACTAAATATTATAAAGTTAATGTTTCTTATACGTTAAGTACATCTAAAGTACAATATTTGAGCTGTTTATTATGAAGTTCATTTAAATAAAGAACTTCATATTAGAACCACTTATATTTGCATTTCCACGTTATGTTTTCATTTGGAAGGAAGTTGTCGTCATGTATATTTAAAATCACTAACTACAATAAACAAAAAAGTGATCTAAAACAAGTGAAGTAAATGATGATGTTTCTAAATGAAATCCGTTTTTTAGAAGCTTTTGATTTGTTTTTTTTAACAAAAATTAGATTACTCGCTGCTGTTTTTTTTTTTGTTTATTGTCACATTTGATAAATTTGGAAACTTTTTTCTCTCGTAATTTAATTTTCCCAATAAATCACAAGGGTAGTTTCATTCACAATTCAATTAAACTTCATTATTTATGAAACGGAATTAAATTCCATAAATTTATTTCCTTCGGGAGATTTATTTTCAATTGCTCCGTAATTATGCAAATCAATTAAGAATAATTTCGTTCCAGATTTAGTTTTAGTTGAGCTTTTAAATAATAAAAAATATAAATAAAATGCGACAAGCTACCCATAAAAGCAGTATTGTCTAAGCTAATTGTCTTTTTAGGTTTTTAACAAATTTCCCTAATTATATACTTGCGCCCACATATTTGAGCTTCACGTTGTGAACACAAATGACGAAATGCTCAGGAGGAACATTATCATTGTCAATTGGCAATGGCTTTCCAAATTCGTGCTTATAACACAGAGCAACACCAAATGATGGTGTGCTCAGATGGGAAAACAGCATAATATTCAATTTTGACGGGAATACTTTGCATATTAATGCGCGGAATTTCTAAGCTTTTAAATAACATCGTTTTATATTATTTTGTTAGCAATAACATATGTCAGTTGGTAATGTAAAGTTAATGAGTAGTAAAACTTTTCAATAAGACTAATTAAATTATTGTCTGTCTAGGACAAATAATTTCCAAATTTCAAATTTCTATTTTCATTAAATGTAGGAAGTTATTATATATTGTCCAAAATTATTTATTTTGTTATTTATTTTGATTATTTAAATTATCAAAAAAAAAACATAAAATCATCAAGATTAATATATTAACAATATTCTGTATTGTTAACTTATTTTCCCATAGATATTTATATTCACCGTATACTGTTTTATACAGGGTGTTAGGTAAACATGCGCAAGAATGCAAGGTGTTATTCCTTGGCCTATTCTAAGAATATTTTGTATTGTGATGTTTTCTGAAAAATCTTTGTTTCGAAAATACAAGGTGAACAAACTTTGCGACAGTAACAACATTTTATTATCAAAAAGTACTTGTAAAGTAACTCAATCTACAATAAATGTTCGAAATGACTTCCTCCAGCCTGTATACAAGCATTCAATCTTCACGTCTTTGACTGCCTAACTCTTTCAAACAGACCAGGGTTGTTTGTACCTACTCGAATTAGACCCAGCAATAATTTCTCGCAATCTCGCAATTCGTCCATAATGACATCAGTTATCCCCATAAGAAATAATCCAGGGGATTTAAGCCTATGGATCCAACAGGCCATGCATGTGGCCCACCTCGACTAATACCACGATCTCCGTATCCTTCTGTTAAAACATTGTGAGCGCTAAACTGAATTGATAATCTAACCATTGGTGCATCCTGCAGAAACTCGGGTAGTGTTTCTTCCAAAAAGTTGCGATACACCTCGCCACTAAGTTTTGCTGGTAGAAATACCTGTCCAATTAGATAGTCACCCACAATTGCAATCCAAACATTCAAGAAGAAGTGATGTTGAAATCGATCGTCACATACCTAATGCGGATTTTCATCTGTTCACACATGGTTGTTATGAAAATTTCTTATTGCATTTCTTAAGAGGCTGGCTTCATCGGTGAAAAGAATCTGTGTCAGGAATTAGAACTAATGTTTGAAAAAGCCATTGGCATAACGCAATACGTGCACGATAATGGGCAGGTAATACAACAAATTGCCTTTAAGAATTTTCCGAACTATCGAATGACTTACATTCAAAGTATTAGCAACTTGTCTTCTAGAAGTACTTAGATCTTCCTCTAGTATGTCCAGCACATTCTGTTTCAGTTGTACCTTTCTTACTGTCATTAATCTTCCTGACCCTCAATTTAACTTCAATGTTATTATCCTGTTTCATGAAGACCTCGATGAATGTTTTCGAAGATGATTCGGTCGGGGAGATTACGGCTAGAAAACCGTTCAATGTTCAATCGTCTAGCTCAGGGGTCGGCAAACTCTATAAACTTAAGAGCCATTTTTTATTTAAAATGATTATAAACTGGATCAAGAGCCACGTATAATTTTTTTTCCATAAAGTCATATTTTTAATTTCCTTCATAATCGGCCATGATTAGGCGCCTTTGCAATAATATAATTGGTGGTACCTTGACTACCAAATCCATAACTTTGTCCAATTATTCTGGAAATGTTTGTGCGCAATGTGCTACCTGGTGAATTGTGCAATGCAAAGGGAACACGTCAAACGTAGTCAATTGCTCACGAGAGCGAAATTGGGCACACGAACTCATTCGCTCGAGAGTATTTTCGCTTCCTTTTATTCGCTTTTTCCATTGTCTCCGGTGGTGTGGTCATAAGAACTTTCATCAGTCACCGGTATTCCCATTTACACTCATTTTTAGGATTCCGTTGTTATCAACTACGAACCCTTATAGTTTCGATATGTCCGTCCTTCTGTCCGTCCGTCCATCCGTCCGTCCATCCGTCCGCAGTTTAGCTCAGAGACTATTAGAAATATAAAGCTGTAATTTGGCATGGATATGACAGATTAGTCACGCCGACAAAGTGGTAAAATAAAATCTTGAAAAAAAAATTTTTTAGGGTCCTCCTTTACCCTAAAGGAGTGGTTACGTTTTTTTTTCTTCTCGTCTACGCCATGGTGTAGGGTATCGTTGGATAGGTCGTTCAAAAATATTATAGGTTTGTGAAAATAATATTTCGATTAAGAGATCCGTTTGTGAAATAAGCTTTTAGAGTCAAGTGTCCACCCTACACCCCCCCCCCCCCCCCCCCAATCCCAGCTAAATGGCTATTTCTGGATATGTGAAAAAATTCACAATAGTAGCATATATAACGAATTTAAAAAGGAAAAGTATCACGGATAAGTACGCTTAATTAGTTTACGAGTAATATTCAACCAACTTATAAAATGTAAACAAATCGAGCGGCAGCCGCGTCATTTAAACAATATATTATTGGTTATGTTGAACGTCAAACTCGACAACATCAATGTCAGCTGATTAAGTTGGTTATGAATTTTTTTAGACATTTGAGTCTTAAGTGATAAGAGTAAGAATGGAATCTACGGAACCCTACATTGCGCGTGGCCCGACACGCACTTAACCGTTTTTAAATGTATTCTTTGATATCTATTTTTATTTTGCAATGAAAAAAAAATAACTTTACCCAAGTTCGTTACCCATGTTAGGTGGTAATTCAGCCAAGAAAAGTCATTTGTCGCACTAAAAAACGGATGCCAAGATAGTACCATTTTAAATTTTGTGGATCCAATGTACCGGGTTATTAATTTAGAGGCCTACTGTATTTTGCCAACATTTTTCTCTTATAGGCCCAAAAACCTAGATGTTTTTCTATATATTCGCTGTAATTAATTACACGATTGTCTTCTGGTTCAAATGAGGTCGATTTTATAGAGATTTTTATAGAGATTTTATTAGTTAGCGCTCTAACCCTAGACAACGAGATCCGACCAACGATAACCCACCATACTTTTAGCTTCATCTGTTGCAATTGACACTATTTTAGGAAGTGGGATGTGAGTTTTATTCAGACATTCGGTTACTGCATTTTCAACATCTTCTCTTCGTGTATGACCCTTGATATCGTGTTTGATATCTTGCGCAGTATCCGTATGTCACAAGACTCATTGACCGCTATTGATATGGCTGATACTAATTTAACGTTCTCAACTTGTTTTAGGCATGCATTAGAAAATTTTCTGAAGATTTAGCGTCCATTTTTTGACCTGTTTGTTACAGTTTTGTCAGACAATGGTAAGCTTTTGATTTTATTTACAAAATCTTTATTGTTAAATTTGTGAAAAAGTCAGCCACATTTATAAAACAATTTTTTTATGTATTGACCATCAGTGAATGGTTTTCCGTTTTTGACGATTTCGTGACTCACTTCAAAGTTTGCCAAGTTAGCATTATTGCACCCGACAGTTAAAATCTTCAATTGCTCTCTTTCTTACATCACCGAAGTGTTTATTTTCGAAATGTCTCTCGACATTAGACTCTTTGTTCTTTGCTAGTTTTTCATGGCAAATAAGAGAAGTTGGAAAACCAGCTGCATTAGGTACAAACCCAAACGATTCAGTTACCCATTCGGTTTTGAATTCACGATGTCGATCGGCTGCTTATATTTTGAGAGGAATTTAGAGTTTTTGAATTATGTAAAAAAAAACACAATTTTGAACTGATTTGACTAAAAGAAAAAACCGAGATTCGCGCTGATACCTAGGGTTATGTTGAATAAAACTTGGCGGCGGCGCGGCGATTGTAAGACTTCCGAAAGGAAGTTCCCAAAAAGTTCTGTTGTATATTTCTGAAGAGCCATAAGCTCAGACCAAAAGAGCCACATGTGGCTCGCGAGCCACACTTTGCGGACCCCTGGTCTAGCTTGTAAAATTACCATCAGCAAAGCCATACATGAAATTCATGTCAGTCATCTCGGCGTTCATATACATGGTGGACTTCACTAACTAATTAAGACCAACCGGCCAATGTGACAAATGTCACTCAATGTAAACAACTGCGACCGATAAAGGTGATGATCACTGACGAGACGATATGAAGAATACGAGTGATAAAACAGCCGGTCCACGTTATTGTCAACAATTTTTATACTTTATATACTCATTACTTTTTTATACTTGATAAAACTCATTGGCGTACGACGTACGTTATTTACATTAATGATTTCAAAAAATTTCGAATATGGTTGTCGCAAATTTTGTTCATCTTCGAAACAATGGGGTTTTTCAGAAATCATCATAGGACAAAATATTCTGCGAATAGGCCAAGTAATAAATAGCCCCTTGAATTTTTGCATGTTTAGTTAACACAAAAATTACAATCTTTCGTGAAAAATAATAAAATTATAATGCGTTATGTTATAAAATTTTATTTTAATGCTAACCCGCTATTCTCATAAATATTAATAATTTAACTAACCAAAATAATACGATATATTTGTTTTAATATCTCAAAATTAAATAGAATTATTTATGAAATTTATCAAATAACAACCATTTTTGATCGTAGGGTTGATATTCATATTGATGGATTTTTTTGAATGAATTGTAATGAAATAGCAAATAATACATTTTTATATTTTATGTCGAACGAAAACTGCAAACTTAAGCAAACTTCGAAAACTAATATTAAATGTCATAAAGACTCTCATAATACATAATTTTATCGCAATTAATTAATTTTAAACTACACGTTTCACAGTAAATTATAATCCAGTTCTGCAAATAAATCACACAAACCTAGTTTAATTTAAAATTCATGTCGCCCGAATAATATATGAAACCGGATCAAATTTTCCCTTTTAATTGCTTTATAACTATACGTATCGATTAGATATAATCAGTGAAATTTTACCATTTGTAATTTCTAGTACTAACTCAGTCATTGTCGCCGTGTAATCGGTTTAAAATTCTCGGCCCGCCTCCGCCGGTTATTAGATTATTCAGCAATATACAGAGCTCTGAGACAAGAATTCTAATATTGCATCTGTTGACTTCGCGTCGCGAGACGTTAAGGTCTTCATAAATTTATTGCCGCATTTCATAATGATTTATATTTTCACCTTACGAATCCCATAAAATGAATATGAATATTAAATATATACGTATATACCCCATCCCATAAAGTATTCATCACTTTTCCAAATATATTTTCCTTTCTCGTCCGTAATATTCTACATGAAATCATTATATTAATATTCAAAAGGTTTTAAACAAACGACATAGATTACATAGAACACATTAGAAAAACTAGACAAAACATACCAGATCAAACCACAAAGATCAGACCAAACAAGATGTCTTTGGTATTCTACATAATATCACTTTATTTATATTTAAAACACTAAACTGATAAATTCCCTATGTTTAAACAACACTAATTATGTAAAAATATTATAAAACTTGTTAATCATAGTTACATAAATTTAAACATTTACCACAATTCGAGTGTGATTAAAACATAGTGAACTTTTCAATTCAGTGTAAGTATGAATTACCACGTAGTAACGGTCGCAAGCATCCTATTCATTATATTTAAAACGTTTAAAACAGAAGACATATTCTATATAGACCGCATTAGGCAAACTGGATCAACGAAGCCAAATCAGACCAAACAGACTAGATCAAACAAGATATTGCAAATGAGACTGTACAGACTACATACAGTAGATAGAGCATGCTGCACAAACCACACCACAGGTCCAATTAGGTATAAGAGATTGGATAGAACAGATTCGACAGACATAATCATGTCCCTTGATCTATATCTTAGTGAATTGATCTATCTCTGATCTATATTTGAAATCGGACTAGAGAGATCACACCAAATAACAACAATATACTGGATGGACCAGACTATAAAGTGGAGTAAGTTTTTCTACTCGTAGAACTATATCGTACAGACTAAAATATAGGAAAGTGTAAAGAGACTAGATTAGATAACCAATACTTAGAAATCAAAGAAAGAAGAACAATACCAGAAATCAAAATTTAATGAAAAATACAGATAAGTCTAATACAGATTTATTTAGTTTTAATTGATAAAAACTTCACTACGAATGATACATAAGCCAGATTAAATAGCCAAGACTTGATACACTTGATGCATTTGCTAATTTCACTACAACAGTAGATAAATACATAAATAGCTTGAACAGATAAAACTAGCTATACAGCCGAAATAAACTTAATTAAATTAAACAAATAAATTAAATAAATAAATTAAATTAAACAAATAAAGCTGTACTGAGACTAGTAATATCAGACTCGTTAGATACGACTATTGTTATGTTATATACCTGTATTCTATTATAAGATATATACATCTTATAATAGAATACAGGTATATAATCCAATTCTAGATTTGACTGTAAGTTGTTCGTTTGCATTATTTTCTATGTAATTTTAGTATTGATGTTGAAATGTGTAGGGTATTAGTATGAGAAGTGCGTTTCGGATTTACATCTTAATGGGAAGGGAATTAATATAAGTTTTAATTAAAGCGAGTTTAATCCATTTAAGTTTTCTCCGAATTACGGGGTATCACTGGTAATATCCGGCATTATCGATATTGGATACTAATATTTGAAAATGTTGATATCAGCGTCTAGTATACTTAGCGAATTGAAATTGCAATTGTTTACTGCTAATGGAATTGTTAATTTGTGCAATAACAATTTGTTAATAAATATCTCTATACGTGTTTAATATGTTATTGTTGAAATTGGAAATATGTATTTACGTTTGTATAAATATGTAATAATGAAATATCGCTTAGTTGATTGAATAAATTGTTATTATTCTGTGATGTTACAACAATTTTGTTTAGAATATGTTTTACTGCGGTTATATTTGCATTCAAAACATTTGATGGTTTAAAAGTAAATTTCCATTTTATTTACAAATATTTCCATTGCAAATTTATATATGGAAAAATATATATAATATTTAATACTCAATCTATTTTATATAATGTTATTTACATTTAAATTTATTTGCAAATTATACGATTTCCTTGATTCCGCTTTCTGAATATTCTCATCAAGCGCCCTTACATTTGATTGTGTCCAATTGTTATAAAGTAGCAATAAATCTCGTTACTGTACTCAATCCCGTTCAAATATATTTTTTATTAAAACTCTTACAACGGCCGAAGTTAAAATTTATTCAAATTATCCTGTCCCGACCTGAAATGAATTTAACTGAAAATTATGTTTTAAGATATTCACAGGACATCGCTGTAATTTAGATTAATTCTAGAGAATTTAAATTTAAACCGAATGTAAAGCTTATGTTTATAAATAACACATTTTATTTTTGTATTGTGCTTCTAAGTATTTATTCCACTAAGATATTAGACGTATTAAACATGGGAAATTAATTTCTTTGTGGCATTTCTGAAAATATAAAAAGGCAATAAGAAATTAGAAACATGGCTTTTATGTTGCAACTGAAACTTTTTTATTAGTTACATAAGTATTCACGGCTTGAATAAAATTTTACATAAAAATATTGTGTATTTGAAAAGTTAAGTACTTCAACTTGTTATTTTTTTAACAAGCCAGAAATGTACCGACGTAATAATAAAGTTTTTATTCCAACTTGTCGGACAGTTTCATGTTAAAACTTACTTTTTTACGCATTTCTCAAATTATTTACAAAACAATCAAACATGTTCTTAACATATTTCTCCATCTTATGACCTATTTACACCATAATTAAATGCTTCGTTCCGGATCATTTTATTCGAAAATGGCCCAGATATAAAAATCCACATTTAAACTATTAAATTTTGAAACTAATTTGGTGGATTGCAGCTTTACAGACAAGATTTCAAGATTTACATTTATAAATTCATTTCCAGATTTATAAGAAGTTCCGATAAATTGTCTGTTTGGTTGAATATTTGATAAATAAAATATATAATTTATAAATAACTAATAGTTTTTTTTTTTTCATTAACGAATATGGGGTCCAGGAGGAGTTAGCCCTTAAAACACTGCAGCCTATTGAACTATTGTATTTCCCCACATTGTTCCATTCATGGGTCCAATTCCTGTATTAGGTCTTGGAATTTATGTGTCATGTTCTTGAAGGGGATCTCTTTTGCTGTAATGTTAAGCTCGTGTCTCCTACGTGCAAATGGAAGATAATATGAAAGACCGTTTCGTCCTCCTCATATGCTATGAGGTCTGCATAATGGTTCAATTTTACAGATACCCATTTTGTACAGATCACATATACTACTATTGTTTATTGCACAATGTTAATGCTTTACTAACTCTCGAATAAATAATAAGTCTCAATAATTTCTTCAAATGTTAATACTCTTATTATGCTTATGTATAGTATACAAAATATATCGATCGGTCCAAACAAAATAATATAAGGGATGGCTATGGGAAATAAAACTTATTCTTAGTCTTAGACTTAGCTAAATTCATACATTTAAATCATCTATCACACTTGGCAGTTTTATTGTTGTGGTTTATACCTATGTATTGAAAGTAAACAAACAGAAACAACAATAAAATCGACAGATGTGATTCGAGATGTTTTAATTTTTGTATGAAATTAGACTTATTTTACTTTTCATAACTTTCCCATATATAATTTAGTTTGATCACACGGTTTATATAAATATAAACAATAAACATTTAAACTAGATAATTTATTACATTCGATTATATTTACCATTACTAAATATAACTTAATATATTATATAATTGATATTTTTGTTTGATATTTTAATTGAAATTGATATTTTTATGTAATATATACGGAAACCTCTGATATACTCAAAAATTTGTTTGGCTTCGATGATTGGTATTAAATTATTCGTTTAGTTAAAAAATATCCTATTTATGTACAACAAATGGATCAATTGGTGCTGTTCTATGGAAATGTTTGCCTGGGATTTAATTATTATAAGGGTTCTGAACCTACACGTGTGGAGATTGATGTGGGTTTGACCGTTTGGAGATCGAGAGTTATTTTAATCAAAATTGTTATAATGTAGATTTCAGAATTGTTTAAATTATTAGTTTAAATTATTAGTATCAACATTTTTGTAACTTGCCAACAATATTTATTTCTAGAACCAAAAATAATATTGACGAAAATCACATAATTCACATTTAACTCAAGCAATTTTCGGTTTAATAAAACCTGGAATATTTATTTCTTAGACAAGAATGCTGTCGAACGATAACTTCTTTATATCAAATAGTTCGACAAATTTAATTGATAAATTAAATTCTTTTTTCGTACATTCTTTTTTCATACATTCTTTTTTCATACATTCTTTTTTCAAAGTCGCTGGCGGTCATGTAAAATAGGTCTGAATTTTATCTTTGCCTTGTTTATTTTAGTTCGTGTTTGTAGAATATTTTTTGTTACATTTCATTGTTCGATTGAAATTGTATTTTCTTTTTTGATTACATTTGGACTTTACGGATCAAGTTGCCTAGTCTTTATTATATATTAAACGTTATGTCTTAAGTGAAAGATATTTTGTATTTATTACAAAATAATTAATTTTATTTGTTTTATACATATGTAGTATTATTACATATGTAGAATGATTGAGTCTTATTTTAATAATAATTTCGTAATACATGAGCCTTTTTTTACTTTATTACTTATTTACTTTCGTAATTATTTTCTTATTTACTTTTTGATTTACTTACTTATTTATTTACATAGTTATTTATTTACATACTTATTTATTTACTTACTTACTGACCTACTCAATAACTCTCTTACTCACTTAACCAATTACTGACTTATTCACCTATTCGCATATTCGCTTATACAATTATTCACTTATTCACGTATTCACTTATTCAATTATTAACTTAATCCCTTATCCACTTCTTCACTTATCTACTTTTTCACTTATTCACTCACTCAATCACTCACTGTCGCTTACTTAATCTCTCGTTTTCTCACTTACTCATTCAATTACTTACTTCTTTTGATTGTAGATATCGGTAGTGACTAGTAATTGTTGGTATACTCTTAAATTTGGAGCGCCTACTCTAGTCCTGTTTCCTTCAGGAATTCTAGTATCTGAGTAGGATTCAAGGATTGCAGCTCCACTTCCTTCAAGCAGTGGGCCACAAGGTACATTTGTTTCTTCTGAAGCAGTAATCCGCAGTCTTTGTGCAGATGTATGGGATTTACTTTGCTGAGCTGTAGAATCTGCAACTGTCATCTTCCTCGAGGCCTAGGGTCTTGAGGTGTTTTCTTAGAGTGCAGTGTCTTGTCAGAAGCCCTGTCAGAATACTGAGCTTGTTCCTGTTTATTTTCAGGCTTTTGTTCTTTTCTGGTTAAAAAAACCCAGCATTGCTGTGCATTGTCTTAGCCGTGGAAGTTCTTTCCAGGTTTTTATACATTGTTTACTTATTTCTTCATCTAAAGTTCTTTTGCGATAGTTCCTGTCTAGGTTAAATTGTGCGCATATTTCGAATGCATGTACCAATTCTTCGAAGATACTTGTGTAGATTCGCATTGATTCAAAGTATTTAGTAAGAGATACAAACATTCCTGGTGGTGCCTGGGTGCTGGTGACCTTCGTCATCGATCTACATTCAGTCCAACTACAGCACTTTGCTCAATGTGTTATTTTGAGGATTCGGCATTCCAATCGGCTTTACTGCTGCACATTGCTGTATAGTTTTTATCGAAATGGGTTTTGCACACCATTTCGTCTTTTGATACTTCCCGCCAGGGAATCTTGGCAGCGAGGCTATTCCTGTCTCTGAGCTAATGTAATCGTTTATACTAAATGTAAGTAACCGATTGCAATCCTACGCGTTGCGACACGCGGCGTGGCTCTAATATGACCCCGGCTATACTATCTTCTTGCTCTCAGTAAATATTTTTTAGCTGTCTTGTTCTTCCACTTCTTTGTCTCTTTTCTACATAGCACCTGTCTTAGCGGCACTTTATTTAATATGATTACTAAAGTAACTACTTGGAACTTTTAATTGCTACGCGACTGCTACTAAGCGCCGCCCACCGGTCCCGCACCGCGTGCGTGTTTCACTGCTTGACGCCTGTCACGCTGTCTTGCGAACGTTTTAACCTCACATACACAATATTTTATTTTGTCTTTTACCGCCTTATATGTAATTTATTCACTACGCTTTTTAATAGTTATTGTACCTCTATATTTATATCTCGATAAGATTGCTCCCGATTATTTTACAGCTGCTCCCGATTATTTTACATCTGTCTCTTCCTTCCTTGCTGAACCTTACAATGGTCGATCTGGCAGTCCCCTCCACGACAAGGTGCAGCGGAGTCAGATCGAGCAGCAGTTCCATTGCTGTTGTCATGCATCGTCCCCATGTTGTGGACATATGGCACTCGTGAAATCTGCTCATGCTGTTTCTCCATGGGGACCAGCTTGGTTCTACTTCCCTACTTACATACTTATTTATTTACTTTCTTACTTACTCACTAATGTGCTTACTCAGTAATTTGCTTACTCACTTTCTTACTTATATTTCTTCTTCTTACGCTTACTCACTTGCTTATTAACTTATTTACTTATCCACTTATTCACTCACTCTCGCTTACTCACTTTCTCGCTTACTCAATTACTCACTTACTTACTTCTTTTAGATCTTAGATATCGGTGGTGACTTGTAATCGTTGGTATACTTACAAATTTAGAGCGCCTCTTCTAGTTTTGGTTTCAAAAGGAATTCTAGTATATGTGTAGGTTTTAAGGATTACTACTCCTCTTCATTCAAGCAGTGGGCCCCAAGGTTCATTTGGCTCTTCTGAAACAATAATCCGCAGTCTTTATGCAGATATGTGGGTTTCCTTTATTGAGTTGTAGACTCTGCAACTGTCATCTTCCTCGAGGCCTAGGGTCTTGAGGTGTTTTCTAAGTTTGCAGTGTCTGGTCAGGAGTTCTGTCAGAATACTGAGATTGTACCTGTTTAGTTTCAGATTTTTGTTCTTTTCTGGTTAACAGATCTCTGCATTACTTTGGATTGTCTTAGCCTTGAAAGTTATTTTTATTTCCAGTTAGTTTTTATCCATTGTTTCCTTATTTGTTCAACTAAAGTTTTTTTGCAAAAGTTCTTGTCTAGGTTATATTGTGCGCATATTTCAATTGTATGTACCTCTGCCAGGAAGTTAGTTGCATAGATTCACATGCATTCAAAATATTTGGTAAGAGATATAATCTCCTGGTGGTGCCTGTGTGCTGGTGACCTTCCTTCGTCTTGGAACTACATGTATACTACTGTATAGCACTTTGCTCAATGTGGTATTCTGAGAATTCGTCGTTCCAATCGGCTTTACTGCTGCACATTGCTGTGTAGTTTTTATCGAAATGGTATTTGCATTCCATTTCGTCTTTTGGTACTTCAAGCCAGGGAATCTTTGCAGCGAAGCTCTTCGGGTCTGCTCCTGATTATTTTACCTCTGTCTCTTCCTTCCTTGCTGAACCTTACAATGGCCGATCTGGCGGTCCCGTCCACGACAAGGCGCAGCTGAGTCAGATCCACCAGCATTCCATTGCTGTTATCAGGCATCTTCAACATGATATGTACATATTGCACTCCTTAAATCTTCTCATGCTGCTTCTTAATACGGGCCAGCTTGGTTCTACTTCCCCACTATCCCTCACTATCATGGTATATTGTATCTTCCTTATTATACTGCCCTCACTATCATGGTATATTGTAATATAGTAGGGTTACAACCCCACCTTTAAGATTAGTGCTCACCTTTAGAACGCGTTTGGCTTTTCCTACCACTTACTCAGCGTGCCTGTTCCATAAGAGTTTGCTATCTTGTGTTATACCCAGATAATTTATCTCCTGTTCACTTACTTACTCACTCAACACTTACTTATATATCTACTTATTTACCTACTCACTTATTTAGAGAGTGATCACAAGTTATCTAGATTTAACATTTCCATTTTAATCTGTGTGTTAATTTATCAGCCAATATAGGGCTTGAATTGTAGGAATATAACAAAATTTTGAAATGTAATAAAATATATATTTTCAGTTTATCACTAATAGAAAAGTGGTTATTTATTTTAAAAAAATGAATTTTTGATAATATTAATACGAAAAACATAATTAAGAGAAAGAGTAAAATTCGCGAAACAATTAGTATGTTGATAAAACGAACGATAAAATATAGATATCAAACAACATAAATATATAAATTTGATCCTTTTTTCCCATTACTAATTACAGTGAAACTTGTCTAAGACGGAACCTCAAGGGACTAGGAAATATTTCCGTCTTAATCAGGTTTCCGTTTTACACCGTTTAATTAATTTTTTATTTTATTCTCAATTTTTAATGTATAGACATGTATGTAATACATTTGGTTTATCAAAATTTAGTTTTTTCTTTCCATTCCTTAATTGAAATCGTGAGCTAATTTTACAATATACTGCCAGCCATCCAGCCCTTCTTATTTGCATGCCATGCAATAGGTAAATCATTTATAATCAGTTGATTAAAGCACCTGACTGAAAGATTTGCCAATAACCAAAGGTTCTGAATTTCTCGAATTTTCGTTTCTTTTGAATGCTTACCATCACTTACCACACATTTCTCATTTTTTAGTGCAAATTTTTATTTGGCAAAGCACAAAAAAGCCGTTTCATCTCCGTTTGCTATGTTCTTAGGCTTATATCCCTCAATTTCTATTACGATTATTTTTTTCTAATCTTCGACTGTTTGCTGACAGACCCGCGCTTTCCCCACAAACTGTGCCAAATTTAGTCAAAATTTTGTTTACACTAGCTGTTGGTATCTTCTTTCGGGAAAACGGTTTAGAATGTTTATTAGTTACTCGCTAATCTGTTTGTTCAAATGATACCGACGCAAAAACACCAATTAGACTACGAGAACTCCTACCCCTTTCTTCCTTCTTGGTAGACGAATCTTCCAGCATTGAGAATTGCCTACTACTACCATTAAATATGAGAAAATACGTTTCCGTGTTAAGAATTATTTTCCGTTTTAGACGGGTTGTTTTAAATGGGAAAATGAACGGTCCCCAAAAAAAAAATCCGTTTAACGCAGGTTTCCGTCTTCTACGGGTTCCGTCTTAGACAAGTTTCACTGTATTACAATACTGTGTACAACAGTTCATACTGTGTATAGTTCTTTGATCGAGAATTGGACGCAAGACGAAGGCAATGAAAATTAATTGGTAAATAGTGAATCTACAAAAGAAAATATCTAAAAAAAACATTTTATTTCATTTTTGTCGCAAATGAATATCTATAAAATTGTTATAACAAATTTGGTAAATACATCAATCATAAGTTAATTTAAAAAATATGATAAAAAAACACATGGAATATGTTGCCATTATTCAGAGAACAATAGTATTTTTTAAACCTTTAGAAAAATCAATCTTTTCAGTTTGAAAATTTTCATGTTAATCTCGATTTCATTAAAAACTTAACCAGATAAAACTAGCTCTTTAACTATATAAACTAAGTTTAAATCACTCATACGTTCCCCATTATAAAATAATTTAATAATCTGAAAATATACATTAGGTACTTTCACTAATCTACGTCACGACACCAAAGCAAATACTAATCTTGGAACTATTTCAATCTAACTTAGATTCAAACTAGCACTTGAATGCAGAAGCGCTCTGCAGCAATATTATTTTCTAATTAAAATATATCTTCGCGCCGAATCAAATTGTTCCAACATTAATTTAAATATTGATTCAATTCTTAAATTGATAAATATACATATTTCATCTTCATAATAAAACAAAATGTTTAATCTATATATTAATTCCATTTATATTTAGAACTTAAGTGAAATACATAAAATCGATTTTCAGGAAACTACATTTCCATTAACTAACTTCTTAGATTTCCTAGATTCCTAGATATATAAATATATGTAATAATGGTGTCATTTATATATAATCGAACCGACATTTCTATCAATAAGTAAATATTTAAATAACCTAGTGTTAAGCGATTATACATTGTGTTATTATATATTGACTGGTGCACCAATAAACAAAATTACGTTATTATGGAAAGTTTTGGGGAAAGAATTGGATCAATCCCATGCCCTCATGTTTTATACTACTCCCAATGTTTTAAACTATGTTATTCTAACTTTATGGCATTCTCTGACTTACTTTCTCGCGTGCTTCGGCCGTTGCACGAGACGCATTTCGAGAGTTTTGACTTTTGATATGTGTACGATTTCCAAATGGAACAAGTTTAAAACGTGTTTACAGTTTTATCTACCCAATTTTGTGTGTCTAATCTTATACATCTAGCCTTTCTTTCCTAGTGATACCTCTACCCAGTTTTCAATGTCTTGTATAATCTGTCTAATAATCGGTCGTTGTTCTAATCTAAGTTGTTATAATCTGCTCTATCTAGTTTTGTTAATCTAGTCGTATCTGTCAATTTAGTCTTGTTTGTCAGTCTAATCTTGTGTGTTTAGTCTTCTCTGTTTAAGCTTGTCTGTCTAGTCTTGACCGTCTAATTTTGTCACTAACTAAAATATTATTGACGTAATGATTTTTGTATTAAGTTCTCTCAATATGCTTTTGATTTAGGAATGAGTTTATGGAAAATTGGCAATTTGAAACGAGGATGTAAAGACAATACGTAACACATAGTGCAGTAGTCTGAATTCTAAACGATAGCAGAGTCGTTACAGTTGAAGTTGGTTATTATTTCCCTGATAGTTGCAGATGGTGCCGAGTCGCGTTTTGGCTGTAAATATTAGAATGTTTGTGTATATGACGCCGTCGAGTTCTGCAAATTCCCAAAATGAAACTTAAATTTAGTTATAATTATTTTGGAAACAACTAAGTTTTTTTGTAAAAATTAACAAAACATTGACAAACAAATACATTTTAAAATACAATTATATTATAAGTTTTTATTATAGAATTTGTGACATTAAATTATTTGGATTTTTTAATAATTAAAGAAAATATTTAACAAAACAAACATAGATTAACTTATTGTAGATTATTTTTTTTTTAATTGTTTGATGAAGATTTCTTAATGGGTTTGTTGAATGGGTTATGAATAATTATTTCATTGGTGTCACGATTTATTAATAATAAGAACGTAATGCTTGTTTGCAATTTTCAACTTTACTTACGCCGGCATCAAGCGATAGGGATTAATTAACTTTAGGAATAAGTTTGGAATATTTGCAAACTTGCATTAACATATTAACTATTTGTATCTTTAATGTAATATGTAAAATATTAATATTTATCAGCAATATGTAGAGCCATCTAGTTTAAGAAGTAAGATAAGATTTCAAACAGCGAGCAAGCAGTATTACAGCAATATTAAATTTCTATTATTGTAAGTTTAATAAGTATTTAATATATTGAACAAAAATTAAACTTTTGTCTACAAGTTAATATTTCCTCTCGATTTTGAAAATTACGTGAAGAAAAATAGACTAGAATTTGTTTTTAAGTCCTAGAGGAATAAATTATTAAAATAATATAATTGACAAGGTATTCGACAATATATAAAACAATATTTAAAAAAATTTAGGCAAGGTTGCAATTCAAAGGAATTCAAAAACAAATACAAGATATATACAAGAATGCTAATAACATCAATTTTGTTACTGTTGTTAAAACATACTACATTATAATCGTATAAACTTAAAGTCGGAACACAGCTTGAATATATAACTATATTCAACCTTTACGGAGCTTTATAACACAATTGAGTACTTTTAGGACTACCAAAAAAAAATCACATGTGAAATTTGCCAGTTTTTTATTTACTAGCTTTCAGTCCACCTTCGTGACCCTCAACCAAAACCAGAAAAAATACATTGTTTTTTAAGACCATGTCTTTCTGTTAACTTGAGTGAATAGCCATCTGCAAACGCGTTTCTAGATTTATCTCTCCTTAGTGCAGCTTTGCTTTTTATGAATAATAATTTGTAAACCACTTACTTGAAACCAACGTGGATGACTGGGGTTAGTTATCCAGTCATCCACGTGGGTTTCAATTAAGTGGTTTACAAATTGTTATTCATAAAAAGCAAAGCTGCACTAAGGAGAGATAAATCCCGTAACGCGTCTTCAGATCGCTGTCCATTTTATAGAATATATAAGTTAATAGAAAAACATGTACTTGAAAAAACAAAGTTATTTTTCTGGTTTTCGTTGAGTGCCACGAAGGTGGACTTAAAGCTAGTAAATTGCTGGCAAATTTCACATGAGATTTGTTTTGTTAGTCCTACAAATACTCAATTATATTATAGAGCTCCGGAAAGGTTGAATATATTTATATATTCAGGCTGTGTTCCGACTTTATATGTAAAAATATTATATAATTTGTTATTCACAGTTATATACATTTAAACGATTTAACACTCTAGAATTGTGACTCGAGTTACGATGGTTGAAGGTCATTTTCAAGTCCATGTTCAAGTTCAACCGCCGTGAATTTTTCAATTCCGCGAAAATATGAATTACTACTTAATAACTGTCGCAACCATCCTACTCATTAGTTTTTATCATTTATTTCATACTTTTATTTTAAACTGGAAAAATTACAGAAATAATAACGATTTTTTTAAAGGTAATTTTAATACAATTTTATTAAGTTAAAAAATCCTTTTTTTCTTGGAATAATGGAACATATGAGCCGTTTATTTTGATATGCATGTGGTGCATATGTGTGGTGCATGGTGCAAATGGTCCAGTTTTTAAAATATCAAGTTACCTACCATAATAGTTACATTTTTACTTGATGTTTTCATTCTGAAGTAACTTGTTACTAAAATATTGAAAATCATTCAGATTTTGTAAAAAAACTTGCTGGTTTAATAAACTGATAGAAATGTTTATTTTGAAAGTGGCGTAAGTACCATTGTAAGAGTTTCAAATCAACATGCATTTTTTTGTAAAAACCTTTTAAGTGACTGGTAAGCTTTATATTTTATTATCAGAGTAGCATTTGAATTATCAATGCGCAATGAATTTGTTTTAAACAATTTAATTTAAAATTTAGGTTTCGATCCGCTAACGGATTCATACTGGTCTCCGAATTGTGATTACCATTTTCAGCAATTTTTTAATAATTCGTTTAAACAAATTAAATTGCAAAAAAACTGTATGAGAATATCAATATATTAAAATATGTCAAGAGAAAACTTTTGAATCTGCCGGGTACGAATTTCAATGTAAAAATAAAAAAACTATACAAAAAACGAGACAAATTTAAGAGACAACATAATCTTGTGACTGACAAACCTAAAATTCAAGGACTTATTTTATTACATTATATACCATCTGCACACCATAATTATTTTAAATCCTGGTGAAGATTGAATAACAATTAATAAAACAATATTAATTTTAACATAAAATTTTTTCAAGAACAATTATTTAACTTTTGCGATTTGTAACATTTACTTTTATTTTTCCATCTACTCAATTTCTCTATTATGAACTTGTGCTTTCTTAAGAATGGGAAACGGGATTTCATTGATTTTAATAGTTAAATAACGTTAATTATGCTAATTGGGGTGATAAATTTGGTACCCTTAGAAATAGAAAAACATTATACTACTGTGTTATCCGTTACCCATATTTTTAAATTTTATCCAACGTAAACCCTTCAATATCTTGATTCGAACATAAATATCAAAATGAACGGCTCCTATATATGTATTCCAAAAATTAACCATAAAACAAATATAAATAGTGTTTTCTTCCAGGAGAATAATATCTTACAAACCTACTTTTCATCTGAAAATCCTGAAAAGTTTGAGTAATTTCTTATTAAAATATATGGCGAACTCGCCTGGTTTCGCTTTGTTATTTGAACTTTTTTTTAACTAAATTCATTCATTTCTTTTTAAAGTGACGGTCACGGACACATTTACGTAGAAATATATTTTACTAAATAAACTAATTAACGTATGTATATTTTATTATTATCTCCATTTTATTTTTGAAGTTTCATTTTGTTTATTCGCATTTTATGCTTTTCGTCTGCGAGACGAGGCAATTAAGATTTGAAATTAATTTCGGATATATTTAATAATTAGTTGAACATTAGTAATAGTATAAATTTATAAAAATAAACCGAAAAGCAACCTTATTATATTTAACTATTCAATAACATATTTTTCTTATAGACAGAATTGCTTATACATTGCATTCTAATTTACCATTCTATATTTTCGGAATATTAAATTTGCAATAATTTTTACATAAAATAATTTGATCTCGTTTTATTTTCTTCGTGTCGGTCGTTTCTTTCTGTACTTTACTATTTGATCAAAGCTATTTATCGATTAACAATTTGTATAAAAAGTGTATGCTAGCATAAAGCAAAATCTAAATGTTGTTTGTTTATATTCGGCATATATATGTTACGTACGACTTAATAGAATCGGCATAGAACAACGACTTCGCTACGAGTATCCTGTATACATTATAGAAATAATTATATTAATAGTGTTACGAACTGGTATATGGTATGGTGGGAATAATACTAAACACTATTTTATTTAATTCTTAACTCAAATAGTACAAAATTAATGTTTGACAAACTGCGACCGGAGACTCGAAAAAAAGGGGTTAAACGAAAATTGATTTTACTGATGCGGGAGACTTGACTAATTCTGAGTCTTAATTTATTTTATCTACACCTAATCACCCCTGTTCTGAAGTGGGGTTTCTCTATTCATTCTAATAAAAAAAGTATGAAATCAACCAAGATTTGTATAAGGCCTCGATTATTTCGAATCGAAGCATATATATAGAACAACAGGCATCTATACTAAGGGCTGTAATCGAGGGGTCAAGACAAATATACATAACCTAGACAACAAAAATAAACTGACCCATTACATTAATGCAAAAAAAATGACTTCTAGTCTAGCGTAAATATAATAAACAAATACATGTTTTGATCTTTTTGAAATGACTCTCTAAATGACATATTTAATTTCGAACCAATTGCAAAAATTACTCTTACATTGCCATTTGTAAAAAATACATTTATTTTCGAAAAAATAAACAACTTCGAAAAATCACATCAGTTAGGTTAGATTGGGTTAGGTTAAGTTATTATTAGCGTCTATTTTTATCTAAGCATTCTTGTAAAACCGTGACGGAACTGTCCATACTCCTTTTAAGCATGGCACGTGGAATTCATCGAATTTCTCGCGTTATGTTTTTAAAAAGCTCTCCAAGGGCACGTGGTTGTGTAATGTAAACTTGAGATTTTATGTTAGCCCTATAAAAAGTAGTCACAAGGTGGCAGGTCCGATGACCGAGGTGGCCTCACCATATCTCCACAGAATAAAATAAGGCGTCCTGGAAAATGTTGTCTTAAAAAAGCCAATGTTACTCGTGATGTATGGCAAGTTGCCCCATCTTGTTGAAACCTAACTGTGTTGAATTAATGCGTCGTCTTCTTACTTCTGGCAGGAAATAATCACGCAACATGATAACGTAGCGATTTGTGTTGGCAGTCACTGTTCGTCCGTTTTTCACGGCAAAAATTAAGCCCAATAATGCAAGTTAGAGATATGCCGCACCAAACACCAAAGTTACATTCCCTCTGTGCAGAGAATTCTGATGCAGTTGTTGCGGGATTTCACTTGCCCAGTACCAAAAGTTTTGTTTGTTTACTATCTCGCTCGTGATAAAAACGATATCGTCAGCAGTTCCAAAATCGCATCTGCGAACCTATGTCGTCACATGAAGTCGTTTTGCAGCAGTTTTTGAAATGAAGGTCCAAGTCGTTTTGACATGAAGGTCCAAGTGTAAGATTCTGTGAACTGACCTGTCCGACATCTGAAGACCGCGTTCGTGACGTACCGCCGAACAACGAGGGCTGCTTTCCGCCGCTTGTCGCGCTTTTTCAATATTTTCTGGGGTCCGTACAGTTCGATGACGTCCCCGTGCAGTCCCTGGTCTCAAGGATGGTCTTCATAATGGTATTCCGTTTTGGAACACGACCACGACGATCATCATTATAATGGTTTCGAAATCGTCCCCGTGTAAGCACAACATAACGACCCGTTTCAATAATGATATTGTAAATAAACACATGATATGCTAAAGAGCAAGGCTCCATTGTTACTGAAATGAAGTCTGTTGACGTGTAGATATCAATCATTCCGAAAACTGTGTGACCACCGCGTAACTGTCATTTCAAAACCATCATATCTCTTTGCCGGACTTTTTTTATATACATATTCTTGGTCCACACCGTGAAATAGTCATAATAAAACGTATATAATTACAACAATAGAAAAGAATAAGTGTAAACGTTAAAATAAATTATTATCGTCTTATTCAATGAAGATAATGGTTGCGACCGTTACTATGTGGTAATCCATACTTACTCTGAATTGAAGAATTCAGTTTATTTTTACCAAAAATTTTGTAAAGATATTATATAACCTGTGAAGTTATATAGATTTAAACACTTTTTCAACTATTGAAGGTCATGTTCTAGTGAAAAATGATATGACAGTTGTTCAGCTTGAAAAGGACCTTTAAAAGTAAAAAGTAAGTGTTCAGATTTATATAACTTCACAGGTTGTGTAATACCTTTAAAAATTAGTGGTAAAAACATAATTAAATTTACCATTCAGCGCCTTGTTCGTTTGTTACATGAGATTTGAGAGCACTAATATAATTCAGATTGTTTGAACATTACCTCTTTATTTTTTGTTGATATGATTTCTAGTGACATTTAGTTTTGGAGTGTTTTCGCACGGAGTGAGTTGGCACCTCCGAACGAGTGTCAGTTAGCGAAAAGGAAGACACCGCTTGCGCAGCTGGCCATTATTGTTTTTGTTTTTTTGAAGAAACAAAGAAACCGCTCGCCGAGTTCTCCATTTTATTTTGTTTGTGTTTTCACGCCGTGAAATTTTATTTACCAAATTTGTTGCTTCATTTGTTTTTTTTTTGTGGTTTAATAAAATCACTAAACTATTGTTATTTTTTAAATTAAAATTAACAAACTTTCTTTTCTATTTGTTAAGAAAAAAACACAGATACTTTACACAAAACAAAATTATGCTAAAGTTTAATGAAAAGTTGTTTTGAAATGGCCATGTTTATTACCTTTTCAACAAGATTTCTGTATGTTTAGCTCATAAATAATTGGGATGTCTGAAGTAATTAGAAATTAAATATCCAATTCCCTATTTGCTATTCCTACCTGTTTCATGCAAATGCAATCTGAATATTACTTTATTTGAAGCGTTGGAAAAGCGTGGGTTTAATTAAATATTATTTAAAATTTTATTAGCGCTTGGAAAATCAAAGGCACGAATTATAAATCTCAACTGGAAATATATTTATAAAATGTTTATTTTTAGTAAACGTGAAATTGATTTGATTTTATAAGGCGAAGTAAAATCATAGTTTAAATAAAATTAAAAATATCTTTTCGAATTTCTTATGATTACAAAAAATATTTAAAAAATAAATATGTAGAGAGAAAATAAATATATTTTGGAAACATGTTTACAAAGCACTATCGATCCAACATTTTCCTCCACAGAAATAAACAGTGTATAATTTATACATATTAAAACTATAGTATATTGTGCAGTATGGCTATAAGTTGTCAATTGTCTACCAGAGCGAAATTGGGCGCACAAACCAAGTGAGAGAACCAAGCGCTCATTCGCTGGAGAAGACAAGATAATATTTTTTATCACTCATGCAAGGTGACAAGTTTGGGGTCCAGAGGCCATCCAAAAAAAATATAATCATAAATGAAGAATTTGCTTTTTTTCAGGTGGTGTGGATTCGTCATTAGAACTCTCATCAATCTCCGGTATCACCATAGAATTTACACTCATTTTAAAAAGTTTTCTTCAATTTTTATTTTGTTATGACAAAAAAATATGTCGCTTTCATGTCACTTTTTTAATAGTGGGGTTTTGATTTTTTTAATTTTTTTATTCAATTGTTTTTTTTTAATGTAACTTATATTAATATTGAATATTTGCGTGCGCTACCCAAATTATGTGGTAATACAGCTACAAACAGCTATTTTTCGCACTAAGAACGGGCGCCAATATAGAACTTCCCGCATGAGGAAAATTATTATATGTTAAACTCAAAAATAAGGTTTCTTTCAGTTAATAATTATATAATTATTTTATATTTTTAGCCATTTTATATTTATCAATTTGTTAAGAATTGACTAAAATAACTTGCTCAAAAGATATGCTCAAAACAGTTTCTGAAACTGCAATGCCAATTAAAATTTGAAGGAAACATTTTATATAAAATATAGGAAGTTTTTCTAAAAACCTAGAAAATATCGTACCAAACAGTTTACTAAATTATTATAATTCTAATTGCACATATATTTCTACTAAAACTCCTAATGCTCAAAAAATATCTGAAAATAGTATAATTAGACTATGTGTAATAGCTAGGATTATAATGCTTGACCTCTGATGCCTGGCATATATTATGCCAAACCATAATCTACATTAAACTGCAAGTGCAAAGCATTAGATATCCAATGTTATTGATGGCAGCAACAACCCGACAGCTGTACCTTAATTGAAGATTCTCCTCAAACAATAGCACATAGCTCTGTAGGGCAAATAATTGTTACGCACACAGGATATTACATTCAATTATACATTAAATTGGAAATTGTAATGGCAGCGAGTTCCAGCTAATAATACGTATAACGTTAAGAATTATATTGCAGTATCAGATTCCATACGAATTCAATAAATATGACATTGTTTGCGGTTTTTTCAATACATTGTTTATAATTGAAGGAAATATTATAATTAATTAATTAATGTATTTATGAGATTTTTGAGGAAACTATTTTATTTCAAAATGTTCAATTTTTAGATAATTAAAGAAATAATTAAGTTTGTTCAGGTAAAATAAAATAGATTGTATTTATTTAAAGTTAGACTAGCAAAGATGCGTCAGTAAGTCTAACGGATAAAATCAATAGAGTTAAAGTTATAAAAAGCTTGCAAATTGATTTAACCTTCAAAACTATAAATCAGCAACCTAAATACATTTGGGAAAGATTTGGTTCGAGTATTAAATTTCTAACAGACAATTTGGAATTGGATATTCGAGTTTTTGTGGAAGATTAAATAGGGAAACGTTACGTTGGAAGTGTATAATTAAACTAATATTATTTGCTGTAAGTGCAGTAGTGCAGTAACAAATACAAAAACATAAAAATCGCAAATTATGAAATAACAAATTCGCTAGTAATAATTGGTTTCAAATGATAACTTTTTGTTACAAATTGTTATAATTTAATAAATTACAACCAATTCGAAAAAGTTATTTCTTAATGTATTTTTATTCCCCTTGGACACACATTGTTTTTGAAATGACTAGATTTTAAATGTTTTTATTAACATTAAATGTTAGTTTTCTCCAAGAAAAATTATTGAACAGAACATTTGAAACTACATTGCACAACATTCTGAATTTTCATTATTAGAAATTTAGGCAACTTTGCCAGGTTTTGCTGTTCAGTTACTTTGTCTTCCTAATATCGACGCCAGAAAATAATTGCAAATACGTTTCAGTTAATCATTACTGTATTAACATTTGGATGTAAAATATTTGGTTTCAAACTCTGAAATAAATATCAACAATTTGTTATCAACAATCAATTTTGTCAAGTTTTTCAATCATTTTAAATTCCTAATATTGTAAATTTGATTTACTTTTGATCTCAAATTATGTAAATGTGCCCTGGATATTTGCGTTGTTTAAATTTATTTACTTCTTTGTTACATATTGAAACGAAAACCTATAAAGTTTTAAGGGTCCAGAAGATCCTCTGATTTTTACTACGCACCAGATACGTGCGTTTTTATCTTAAATTGTATTACTGCTTCCACAACGTTTTACTTGCACAGACTTTATTCACTTATGAAAATGGAAATAAAAGAAATAAAACTGTGCGGTCAGTGTTTCATAAATAGTTAATTCACAGGTATTTATCGACAAAACTGCATTTATCTGTCCTAAGCATATAAGCCATAGTAAGCAGCAGGTGAGCTTTAAGTCTTAATAAATATTTATTTTGTAAAATAACAGTTTTACGTCGTATGTCATAATTTCAATTTGAATTTGATTAAGTTGTTTGAAATATGACTTTAAAATATCAAGTAATCTTCTTACATTTGGTCTTATTTAATGCAGTTACTTAAATAGATTTTTAATTTTAATCGAACGTTGTTATTGTAACAAGGCTACTAATTCCAAATGAGATTAAGTAAAACAGATTTATAGTTACACAAATTGCAAAAGCGAGACTTAACTTACAGAAATTAAAACCCTTTATTCCTCGCAGGCTATATATTTTGTCTCGCGCTGTGAGATCGTCCTTTTCCACCTGGTTGTCCTTCCAATAACCTTCCAAGAAATTTGTTGCGAAAACGTCTTACTGTATCAGTTTTATATTTTTACTCCCCGACCAACAGTAAAACACTAAAATAAAAAATAATTTTATTCCAAAACTAAAATCGACATTTATTTTTTATTATAACGTTAAAGGATACTAATTTTGAATTATCAAACTTAATAAAATTTATGAATAGGATGGTTGCAACTGTTACTACGTGGTAATTTATACTTACATTGAACTGAAAAATTCACTATGTTTTTTACCACACTTATAATATGTAAAAATGTTATTTAACTTATTATTCACAGTTATATAAATTTCTACATTTATCACGACTCGAATTTCGACTGTTATAGGTCATTTTCAAGTTTGACTTCAATTTTTCAATTCAATGTTAATAAAATTTACAAAAATTTGACAGGAAAATCGTATGTTTTTATGAACGAGATAGTTTATGCCGAATTTAGATTAAAAATGATAATGCTAGAATTAATTAAAAGTACTATATCTAATTTTCCCAAGCATTTTTAGTTAGATAACTTGACATATTAGGCAAGACAGACTCGACTGAACACGCTATACTAGAGAACCCAGGCTAGACATGCAAATCCAGACAAACACGAGGGCTAGCATAGACGCTCAAGACTAGATAGACAAGGCTAAAGAAACAATACAATTTAGACAAAACTAAATAGACAAATCTATACACACTTATTAAGGTAATGTCTGGCGTTGTTATAGCGTGATCAACCCCAACTGTTGTCAAGTTTTGCTTATAATAATATTCTCTATTAAATGTAATCTATTTCGAAGCTAATTTGTCTAGTATACTCTCAATGTATTCATATTTTTTTCTATCAAAAGCAAGTTGCTTGATTGACAAATCGATAAATGTTAGGAACAAATTTTTATTATATGTGTCACATCGTTCTGTAAGTTATTTTCGATATTGTTATATGAAAAGCAGTTTTTATGTATAAGGAAGGTAAAAGCAAACTCACATTTCCTACAGAAAAGAAATGTTTGCAAAGGCAACCTTTTCTGTAGGGCGAAAAGTTCTCCCTGATATAGTCGCTAAGAATTTACGTTCGTCCATAATAGAGGATGAAATACGTGTATATATGAAAGCATCGTTTCCTAATTTCAATTTCGTCCTCGCCTTAATATTAGGGCCTTTAACATGAACTGAATATACTACAAACTATAAAATATTGAATTTCCTCTTTTAGATTTAATTTATTCCACTAGCAGGTTTAATTATACTTAGTTCGGATTAACGGAGAAGACGTTAAATATATTTATAGTGTAGTAAGATTACTAATAAAGATTGTTCTATCTGCATATTCAACGTGTTAAAGTTTTCATGGTGAAATCGGAAAATGGTTTAATGGAATTAATTTTATTTTGGGGAATTATGAGTTCTGGATTATGAAAATTTAGTTAACACCAACTTTGTTTATATAACATAGTAACTTGGATTCGTCTTTAATTCGAAATTAAACAATAGTGAAAAAGTGGAAATATTAAAATTACTATAATTTTATTATTTCATTTATAACTCGGCGGGATTGTATCCATGAGACTAATCTAACATGAGTATGGAGATTAAAAACGCCGACACACCCATCAAAATATTAAAAATAATAAAATGAAAATGAGAAATTTTCATAAATATATTTATTTTCATTTTTTTAGTAGACATTTTTTTTTCATTGTAAACTCTAATATAATTGAAAAATATGTTTTAAGGATTTTAATTTCCGTACAAAATCTCCATGATAAAATATTTATGAATAATATTTTTTTAAATTGTTTTATTTTTAGGAAATGAGTGGATTTGATTTTCCATAAAAAATCTATTGTATTTCTGTACAAATCTAATCTAGGATATAAACTAAATCCTTTAATTACTCGACTAACGCAATGTAATAAATTTATAATTATTAAGTCATTGAAATTTTTTCAAAAAGAAAATATTAGATTTTCAAAATCAGATTGTAAAGACATTAGGGTACTTTGTGATAAAAGTGTGTGAAGAAGCTTTTGTGCCTGAGTGACGAAGTTTAAAGCACGAGCAAGTGCATTATTCCCAATGAGTGCACAAAAACCATTCACACACGTATATCATACATTATTTTGTCTACAACTACTTTTCAATCTACAAAAAAAATGTTTCTTACCGATACTATTGAAAACTTGTAATTTTGACGGGCAAAATACTTCAAATTACTATCACAATCAGGTTGGAACGTTCCAATCTGAGCCTCCGTGGTAAAAATTGCTAACTAGTAAAAACGCACAGTGACGGGAACACTATTTGGCCATTGTCGATTTAATCTAGGTCAACCTTGATTTAATCTAGAATAGGTTATGGTTTGCCTGGGTTAGTTTAAGTTATATTAGAGTAAAGTGACCACATTTTCATTGAAACAAAGCGGCAAAAATGGGATGAAATGAAAATTATAATTTAGTTTTGAAAGTAGACCAATAATTAAAAAATATATATATTATTTACTTCACACCAAAATGAAAACATTATTGTATGTGAAGGATGCCATTATTATAATCGTGTGTAAAAGTATCCAAATCCAATTCCAATGTAAATCAAATTGAGTTTGATTATTAAATAAATTCTATTTGTTGTTACTATGGGAATAACTTCACTAAACAAAAACCAGACGTAGTGAAAATAAATTTTCTGACGTTTTTTTGAACTTTTCTTATTTCGAATCAAGAGTTCTTGGCCTCCCATTCTGGATTTATCTGGTTCTAATATAACTTAACCTAACAATAACCTATTCTAGATTAAATCTAGGTTAAGCTAGCTAGATTACATCGACAACGACCAAATAGTGTTCCCGTCACTAGGCGTTTTTACTAGTTTTTTGCAATTTTTTCCTTATCCTCATTGTGTCAGTAATTTGATGCACTCACGCACAAAAGCCCTTCTTCACACACTTGTATCATAAACTACTATTATTGTATACATTAATCAGACCCCGGGGTATATAGTGATGGAGGAAACAAAGAGAGATGGAATAAGAATAGAAGCAGGAAAGAGAGCAATAAGTTTTGAGGAGAGAGTGATAGAGAGAGTAGAGTGCAGAATTCTGCAAGAGTGCCTCAAAGAAAAAAGGAAAGAAATTGGAAAGGGGGTGTGGAAAGAGAGGGAGGCATATCTAGAAAGAAACGGTTATGCAGGAGCGGAGATAGAAAGAATGAGAGAGAGAGGCAGAGTAATGACAGAGGAATTAGTTCAGAGAGATAGAGATGTGCAAAGGCAAGAAAGGAGAGCAAGAATTAGGGAGTCTAGGTACAATGGGAAATATGAAAAAATAATAACGGAAGAACTGCCAAAGTACCTAGGAAGAGAAAGTAGAAAAGAGAAAGTGACAATGGCAAGATTCAGATGTGGAAATGAAGAGAGAGAGATAATAAATTTTGGATGGAGGATAGGAATAGAGTATTCAGGATGTGTGGAGAAAACAAGGAGACAATAGAACACTTGCCGAACGAATGTTCAGAAATGAGAGAAAGAGACGAGTGTAGAGAAGAGATTTTAAACGAGGATGGAAGAGGGATAGATTGGATGAAGAAAGTTGAGGAGAGAAGAAGAGCAATATGTGGAGAGGGACGCTGGTAATCGGGCTTTAGGGATAGGAATTTAGTGACTTTCTTTTTTTTGTTTTTAGTTTGAGCAGTATATGTTTCTTTTTTTAAATTTTTATTTTTTCTTTTTCTCTTTTTATTATTATTCTTATTTATATTATGTTCGATGTTAGTTTTAGTTATATATGTAAATTTTGGATTCAATTTATAAACCCGTAAGGGCAATAAATATACATAACACCATTGTATACATTCATCTACTTGTCCAAATAAATATACAAAAATATATTTATTATTAATTATTGGTAACTATAAAAATATTTGTAAAGAACGATAACTTGAACATTGTGGTTTTTAATTAATTTATTTTTTTTATTTAAAATAAAATTTTGATTTTCTTTCACCGTCAAATTTTGATCCGAGTGAATACTCAGATCATTTATTAAAATGTGAAATTTCTCACATGAAATGGTCAAATTATGTTTTACGCTTCAGATTTTAAAGTTTAATGTTCAAATGTTTAATGTTATTTTTCAGTTGTCCATATTTTATTGATACTGGAAAATCACTTTTCGTTGATGCATTTGATCCTGGAAGGGATACTAAGGAATACGCGCTTTGTATTCTAGAATTTTATATAAGGAATATTATTCTGTTTAAACTGAAGCAATACTCCGTCCATTTTGTTGTCTGTTTCCACATTTGCAGAACAGTAACATTTAATTTTATCATCAGTAACGTATCTTTTTACCAATAACACTACATTAATATATTCAAGAGATTTTTACAGTTATTCCCATAAAATTCCTCTCTAAATGTCACCCAATGAAAATTTCAGAACAAGGTGCCAATAAACGACCGGATTTTCTGAAAGAAGTTAGAAATTTTTATAATAACTGCTTTGAATATCTTGAAGAATTGACAGTTCAATTAGACGATATTAAAAAAATTCATTGGTTGACATTAAAAATGGAGATTTTATGGGATTATGTGAAAAAAAATCTTATATTATATATATTACAGCACATTTAAAATAAGAAATGCATATGTTTTCTAAAAAGCGGGACATTTGTAAAAATCGGCGGGACGCGGGTCTTTCCTCCAACAAGCGGGACTGTCCCGCCAAAATTTGGACGTGTGGTCACTTTACATTAGATCCACATAAATCCAGACTGAGAGGCCGAGATTTACTGACTGAAAATAAGAAAAAATAATTTAATTTTATTATACGTCAGTAAATATATTTTTATTACTCATGAGGGATAAATACTATCTTGGCGCCCGTTTTTTAGTGCGACAAATGGCTCTTTTTGGCTGTATTACCACATAACTTGATAATAAATGATATACCATTAAAAATCGCTAAGTTGCATTAAAAAAAAATAATTGAATAAATAAAATAAACACATTTAATTTGTAGTTTATGAGTTTATGAGCGATGTACAGGTGTTGATACAGTATAGGTTTATAGGGTGGTAAAATTTCTTTGTTCTTTTTAATGGGGTTTTAGTTTTAGATTCATACCTTTCTTGCTTATTCTGTATGTTTTGTATGGTTGAGTAATATGCATTAAAATATTTTTAATTATGTCAATAAAGGTTATATATAATAACACAATCAAAACCTCAATAAAAAAAGTAAGGTGAAAGTGACAGATTTTTTTTTCATTACAATATAAAAATAAAAATTAAAGAAAACGTTTTAAAATGATTGTAAATTCTATGGTGATACCGGAGACTGATGACTTCTTATGACAATTGAAAAAGCAAATTCTTTATTTTTTGTTCAATTTTTTTTATGGCCCCTGGACCCCAAGCTTGCAAAATACGTCCTCGGATGAGTTATAAAAAATATTATCTGCAACTCGTGCGGTAATGTCAATTGCCCTCTCGAGCGAATTTCGCTCTCGTGGACAATTGACAACTTACCGTCCCTAGTTGCACAATACATTATTTCACTACGTCTATGTTTTTTATATTGTTTGACGCGAGTTGTAGCCATAGTAACAACAAACAGAAAACGTTTAATAATGAAACTCCCTTGGAATTACATTAGACTTTTACGTATGATTATAATAATGGCATCCTTCACATACAATAATTTACTTATTAAGGTGTTCATTTTGGTGTGGGAGAAGATAAAATTTATTTTCACTAGCAATGTTCTTACTTGCAACATGTAGATTGGTAAAAATCATCTGGTTGCAATTTGTAGTAAAGAAAACACTTCTATTTAATCATAAATAATTCATAAAGTTAACTAGCTTTAATTTTCTTTCATTATATTATATTATAAGATTAAATAATCAATTTATTTTACCGTATCTATTATTGAGTTTCTTATATTTTGTCTATCTATTTGTGACATGATGAACTTGAATTTTCAGAATTGGTGAAACCATCCCACGTTATAGATAATCATACAAACTTAAAACAAACAGAACACAGCCTGAATATATAAATATATTCAGTCTTTCAGGAGCTCTGTAACAATTACTGAGTCTTTTTAGGACTGCCTAGACAAATCTCATGAGAGATAAATCTCGAAACGCGTCCACAGATGGCTGGCTATCCACTTAAGGTATCGGAAAGACATGATCTTAAAAACAATGTTATTTTTTTGGTTTTTGTTGAGTGCCACGAAGGTGGACTGAAAGCTATAAAATAACGTACAAATTTGACATAAGATTTGTCTAGGTAGTCCTAAAAAGTCTCAGTAATTGTTATAGAGCTCCGGAAAGGCTGAATATATTTATATATTCAGGCTGTGTTCCGTTTGTTTTAAGTTTGATTTTTCAGTTTTCTCCACTTAGTTTTGTCTGAATGTTCTTGATCAACTTGTATCCAGTCCCATTTGTCTATTCTTATCTACTTATTCCAAATACTATTGCCTTTGGTTCAATCTACGGATTTTATGCGTATTTTGTGCGGATGAGAAAATGTCATGTTAAGCTTCGCGGTTCGATATCGACCACTATGAAGCCGCAGGGTATTTCAGCCACATTATATATTTTAATGAAGTTTCAGTAACTAAAATTTTTCAGTCGAATGTTCTTAAACAATATTGTTACAATCTTAAATGATAATATGTATCAAAATGGATTTCTTATTAAAATATTTGTTGTTTTAGTTGAAATACCCTGCAGCCTATTACATAGAATAATATTTGTGTGTTAAATATATTGCCTCTCTCTATTTGTTTTTTTTTGACAACAACATATATTTTATTTGTAATATGCATAAAGTACATACGAAACAGTATATATTTGAGATCGAAATTAATTACTTAAATTTCAAACTATCCTATGCAAACATTTTCATATTTGCGATTAAAATTATTATGCATTTTACTTGGATATATATATATATATATATATATATATATATATATATATACATATATATATATATATGTATATATATATATATATATATATATATATATATATATATATATATAATATATATATATATATATATATATATATAGTGCATATAAAATATTGCAGTACATTTATTATTTATTGTTCAAAGTAATTTTATATAATATTTAAAAAAAATTGCAAAGAATGATTAAAAAGGTTAAAATAGAAACTTTATAGGATATGAATAGGATGGTTGCGACCGTTACTATGTTTTAAGCACACTTAATATGTAAAAATATAACTTGTTATTCAGAGTTATATAAAGAAACTTCACACGAATCGAGTTTCGACTTTTTTTCAAGGTCATTTTCAAGTGATTTGAACCGTCGAAACTCGAGTCGTTTGAAATGTAGAAATTTATATAACTGAATAACAAGTTATATAAATTCATAATATAATGATGATGAATGATATCAATTCGGTATTTATATTAATTTAAGACATGTAATAATTACATAAAATAATCAAATACGAAACAAAGACGTCTTCAAGGATATTTTTTTGTCTTAATTATATTTAAAAAATAATCGGAATTTTGGTATCTTTCGTGGCTCTACTTTGTGCAACAGGTATTGACAGTGTAAATATTTGTATTAGTTTAATTAAATTTTCAAATAACGGACTTTATAATTTTTTGATAAGATAATTAGGTGATCTTTAAATACAAACTAATTATATGGGAGCATTTTACAAGAGTTGCAAAACAATTTAAAAGTTATAAAGCATATTAAAATTTTGCCTAATATAAATGTTTTCACACTTAATGTAATAAAATTCCTTAATTATATAAGAAACTGGGGATTTGAGAGTTTTATATTTGATATGTACGGTAGTAAATGCCGGGGATTCAAAATAATTCTGTGCAAACATTTGTTATGGACCATAAAATGTGACGAAGCTGAGTGCATTATTCCAGAACGTGTGTATGAAGCAATATAAACTGACATCATTGACACGGCACGTCATAAAGAAGCTTAGTTCCTGGTAACGGACGTACCATCTAGGGATTTTGACTTTTCGCAGGTCGCCCCGTGGCGCATAGCTTCAAAGGAATTTCAAATCGCGTATTACGTCCCCGACGCCGGCGACGACGCTTCCCGGCATCGAATTTTAATATGTTTATTTATAACTCCAGCCGGTAATTAAAACGATTTTCATGCGAGACGCGTACGTCCCGTAAACTTTAAAATCCAATTAAGGCGAAATTTTTCAAGCCCCACACGACGCGACGTAAGAATATAATTCACGGATGATGAATACCCAATAATTTATTATTCCCCACATTGCATGTCTCTCTGGTATAAATTTCAAACGCATGTTGTTTTCTTCTTTTTTTTTATATATGAGAACTACAACTTAAGATAGTGTCAAAGAATGACATGAACCTCCAGCTATTGTTAACCTTTTTACAGTTAAACATGCCGCCGTGGCGTGCAGCCCCACGATTATGTCCCAATAAGAGACGTGCGTCTCTCACGTAACGATCGTAACATGCTCCGCACTGTTACGACACGAATGGGATTTAAAAATATACTGTATATTGAAATGCCTTACCTGGATATTTCAATTACGGCTAACAGTGAAAATGAAATTGGACCGGAAATGATATTATTTTATTTGTTTCTATAAATTACCATACATTTTATTAATGGGTTTATCAACAGTTTTGTTTCTCTTGAATTATCAGAATATCGCATTGAAATTATTTTAATAATTTGATGTTATTACTAATGAGTAATTTAATGCAGAAAAATACTTTATATTTAAAAACAAACGTTGTAAACTAATGAAACAAATATATTCCATACAATCCATTTAGACATTTATTGTGATTTATGGATGTAACAGTAATATTTATAAATGTTTGAATTCATTGTAAATAAAAATACACGATTTACATTCGTAGTTCTAAACAACTTCCTTTTTTCATAATTAAGATTTACATGAATTGGTAATTAAGTATGTCCTTGTTAACAATTCTTATTCAAATTTGAAAAGGTATAGAATACCTTAGTTACTTTAAAACTTTTTGTTAAAATAAAATTACGTCAAATTAACTAGATTTGTTTAGTAAGGCCACTACACAGTAGTCAGCATGCTTACAGAGCAGGAAAATCTACAGAAACCGCCCTGTATCAGCTGAAAAATGAAATAGAAGCTGCACTAGAGACAAAGGAAGTAGCGATATGTGCCTTCTTGGATATAGAGGGAGCTTTTGACAACACCTCACACGAGGCTGTCAAGGCGGCCCTCGAAAGAAGGAGTATCGACAGCAGTATCTCAAAGTGGATGGGAGAAATGCTGAGAACTAGAACAGCTAAGACACAAGCGGGAAGAGACACCATTAAGATCCTTCACAACTCGAGGGTGCCCACAGGGAGGTGTACTATCACCGCTAATGTGGAGCCTGGTAGTTCTTGTACTATTGGTTAGACTAAACGACCTAGACATCAAATGTCAAGGTTACGCCGATGACATAGACATAATGACCAGAGGGAAGTTTGAGGGAACGCTTTGTGAAATTGTTCAGAGAGGCCTCAAAGTAACTAGTAGATGGTGTCAAACAGTGGGACTGAGACTCAACCAAAGCAAAACCACGGTGATACCATTTAATAGAAGGAGAAAACTAAACTGCCTACATTCTATACTCTTAGATGGGAAGGCAGTAGAATACCAACAGGAGATAAGGTATCTGGGTATCACACTAGATAGCAAACTCCTATGGAACGGACACGCTGAGGCAGCGGTAGGTAAAGCCAAACGCGCCCTGGTGGTGTGCAGAAATCTGGCAGGAAAAACGTGGGGTTGTAACCCCACAATCCTGCGATGGATGTACACCATGATAGTGAGACCTGCAATCACTTATGGCGCAGTTACGTGGGGAAGTAGAATCAAGCTGGCCTCTATGAGGAAACAGCTTGAGAAGATTCAAAGACTGGCGAGCGTCTGCAACACGGGGGCGATGGGGTCGTGTGCGATAGCAGCATTGTAGCTGCTGCTGGATCTGACTCCGCTGCACCTTGTGGTGGAAAGGGCCGCCAGATCGGCGATCGTAAGGCTCAGCAAGGAAGGAATGGGCCGAGGTAAAATAATCGGGGACAGAAACCGAAACAGCCTCGCTGCCAAGATCCCCTGGCTGGAAGTACCAAAAGACGAAATGGTATGCAAATACCACTTCGAGAAAAACTACACAGCAATGTGTAGAAGTAAAGCCGATTGGAGCGACGAATCCTCAGCATACCACATAGAGCTAAATGCCATCAAGTGGTATACAGATGGTTCGAAGACAAAGGAAGGTACTGGCGCAGGAGTGTTTGGACCTCGTACCAGGTACTTCGAATCCATGGGAACATCCCCAAGTATCTTCCAAGCAGAGGTACACGCAATCGAAAGATGTGCACAATTTAACCTCGAAAGGAATTATCGCAAAAAACGAATTGCTATCCTGTCAGACGGCCAAGCAACCATTAGGGCCATTAGCTCATATACCATCAGATCCAAACTGGTATGGGACTGTGTGGGAAAGCTGAACAAGCTTGGCAGGGATAATAAAGTAACGCTATACTGGGTTCCAGGACACACTGGTATAGACGGAAGCGAAGAAGCCGATCACCTAGCAAACAAGGGATCCAGTAGCTCCTTTATAGGTCCGGAACCCTTTTGCGGCATGAGTGTGAACACCATCCACAAAAGCTTAGATGAAGAAACAAGAAGAAAATGGATGAAAACCTGGAAAGAACTTCCAAGGCTAAGGCAATCCAAGTGATGCTGGGATCTTTTAACCAGAAGAGAACAAAAGCTTGCCTGAAACTAAGCAGGAACAAGCTTGACGGATGCAGATTCTGTGGCTCAGCAGAGGAAACCCCCATACATCTGCTCAAAGACTGCGGAGCCTTACTCCGCAAGAGACAGATGTACCTTGGGGCTCAATGCTTGAACACAGAGGAGCTGTAGGCCTTTAATCCCCCCAAATCCTGAAATTCCCTAAGGAATCAGGATTAGAGGAGGCGCTCTGAATGGGTAAGTACACCAACGCTTGAAGGAGGAGGGTTGGATACAATAGATCTATAATGGTCGCAGTACAAGTCGTCACCACCATATCTCCAATCTACAATCTTAGTAAGGCTAGTCCATTAATACTACATGAGGTGGATAATACCAGCTTAGAAATAATATATATATATAAATATATATATATATATATATATATATATATATATATATATATATATATATATATATATATATATATATATATATATATATATATATATATATATATATATATATATATATATATATATATATATATAAATTAATATTTTTATAAAACCATCGAAATGTAATTATTGCAAACACAAACTTCGTTTCCACATACACTTACTTTTTATTATCAGTATTATTTTCAATCCTCTTTTTGCGGATATATTGCAATAAAATCTCTTCTATTTTTATATCACGTATTCTCTACCTTGCGGCATCTGCACTGTTATTAGTGGTATTGCTTCCCTGGCCTTTTGTCCTGTCCGCCTACTTTTCTTATCCGTCTAGACCTGTCTGCTGAATCTATCTAATATTAGTTTGTCCACCATTAATGTCTTCTCCACAGAAATTTGTCTAATTAATCAAGATAAATTAATTTACTCCCAATTATTATAAACAATTCGTTGAATTGCATATTTTTATTTTACATATGAAGAAAATGTAATATAATATATCTGTTCCAAGAAAACTAATATTAGTTCTTGAGATTTTATTATTACATGGGGAGAATAATTTTATAATTTATAAGAAATTTATTGGCTTGATACATTTGTAATATATTTGCATAGCTGTGGGGAATCTACATTAGATGTTTTTTCTTTTTATTAGGCAAACACTAAGAGAAAGTAGGTTAATATAGTTATTTATGTATAAAGAAATTTAGTAGGAAAAACACAATGTCCTATAAGTATTCTCCTTTGAAATTAAAACGTCAGGGCTTTGTTGGTATAACATGTTTACATGATAGACGGCGGTTCTATTTTGGTTTCTTTCTTTTTTGGTACTCGCTTAGAAGATTCCTGTAGAGGCTGGTATGCACATATAGCATCACTAATCTTGCCTTCGTTTTTTATATATATACGATAGTCTTGTTTTCAGTCGTCTAGTTGCCTTTTCAGGCCTTGTTCCAAACATTTGACATATGAGAATTTTCAGACATAGAAACCTCTCTTTCACCTTTTGCTCCGTCTCACTGAACTAAATACTATATTAGTTTTTAAAAATTAGAAGTTGGCATAAATAATGAAGTAATTTAGACTTGTTAGTAGGCTCTTTTTCTTAGCAAATAAAGCAAATAATCGTGAGTTGATTGCTTCTACAGATTCTACCGCAAGAGTTTCTTAATTAAATTAACGCTCACTCTAAATACTAATTAATTTTGCGAATCGCTCTTAATTCCCCCGCCCTCTCTGTACACTTTAAGAATGTTTTCCCTTCGTTCTTTTTTGCCTTCATCTTCCGTTGATTCTCATGCAAATTCTCCGCTTCGTCTTTACGCTTTTCGTTATTTTTCGTTGCGTGTGCGAAGCTTAATTAGGATGTTTTAAAGCTGTTTTCCCCAAGACAGGCTCTGTCAATTCGTTAAAAAGGGATTTAAACAACAACAAAAGCAATAACTTCCACTCCAATTTCAATACAAACATATGCTTTTTTTAACAGTGACTTCTTTAGACGGAAAATACAAAATGGATCGAAATATTTCTACAAATTAGATAATCTTAAACTGAACGAACAATTGCCTATTAGGTAATTGCATTTGACGTATACAATAATTTACTAACACGGTTAACTAGTGGTCTGTATAGAAAAATTAATATGATTAGGGGTCGTCCATTAATCACGTGATGCTTTTTAGCAACTTTATAAGAACCCCTTCCCAACCTCTGGTGTTGTATGCTCCGGTCTGTTCTTGTATGTATGTATCTTGTTTTGTCCGATCTTGTCTGGTCTTGTCTGGTCTTGTCTGGTCTTGTCTGGTCTTGTCTGGTCTTGTCTGGTCTTGTCTGGTCTTGTCTGGTCTTGTCTGGTCTTGTCTGGTCTTGTCTGGTCTTGTCTGGTCTTGTCTGGTCTTGTCTGGTCTTGTCTGGTCTTGTCTGGTCTAGTCTGGTCTTGTCTGGTCTTGTCTGGCCTTGTCTGGTCTTGTCTGGTCTTGTCTGGTCTTGTATGGTCTTGTCTGGTCTTGTCTGGTCTTGTCTGGTCTTGTCTGGTCTTGTCTGGTCTTGTCTGGTCTTGTCTCGTCTTGTCTGGTCTTGTCTGGTCTTGTCTGGTCTTGTCTGGTCTTGTCTGGTCTTGTCTGGTCTTGTCTGGTCTTGTCTGTTCTTGTCTGGTCATCTCTGCTCTTCTCTGGGCCTGTCTGGTCTTGCCTCGTCTTGTCTGGTCTTGTCAGGTCTTGTCTGAACTTGTCTGGTCTTGTCTGGTCTTGTCTGGTCTTGTCTGGTCTTGTCTGGTCTTGTCTGGTCTTGTCTGGTCTTGTCTGGTCTTGTCAGGTCTTGTCTGGTCTTGTCTGATTGTGTCTGGTCTTGTCTGGTCTTGTAATAAATATTGTTGCATGTTAAAAATTATTTGTAAAAGAAAAAGATAAATATTTTTTTAACAATAAAATTCCTTGATCCTTATTTATCATGTTTATGATAGTAAAGCATGTTATATTATGTATGAGTAATCTGCATCTTTTGCTAAAAAATCGAATAAAATTTTGTGGAATCAGCGTGTGAACGATTTGAATTGTTTGGCAATTAATTAAATGTTTTCCGTGAGGCGAATTAATATAAATTAGCAATTAGCGATAGAATTCTCTTGAAATTATTGGGCCGTTTAAATCATCAACAAACGAATCCATTCTGTTCTTTTATACCGAAATTTTATTGTTCCGTTATCAATTAAATGAACGCGAAACGTTATCGTTTCCCCGCTTACCGACCCCCACATCGCAGCATATAAAACGGGAAATACGTGATATACAAAACGGGTATTAAAAATGATATATAAGGATCAAGGACTTAACATATTGGGAAATAAATAGAATATTCGTTTTGTTTCTGTAAAACCTATCTGAGGCAGATTGGTAAGAGTGGGGGTCGATAACCGGTTGACATTTTACTATAATCTTATTATTATTGTTATTTTCATTTTTTGTTATAAATTAGATGATTATGGCTTTTATATGTCATACAACCCAGTTTTAAAATATCTATGATCTCTAGCTGTTAAGTTGGTGAGGGGTGTATTCTGTTTAGGGAACATCCGTTAATGCTTGGCGAACTATTGTATAATTAAACTGCCACAGTGCAAGATAGTTATAAACAAATATATAAATTATAAATTAAATTAAATGAAGCTTCGGTCACCATCAGCAACTCTATAATGTGTTGAAGAATCTTGTAGGCACACAGTCACAGTTAGGAAACGGAATTTTACCCCATGTGTGTAGCAGGGAATAATATTTGTAGGTTCTTTTTCTAATAAGTTCTGACAAATTTTACGAAGATCCAAACCCATGTTGTTTATTTGTGATGCAGGGCATATTATGATGTGAATGTTCTTTGTGAGTTACCCCTTCTTCTTTTCATCGGTAAAACCATATTTTATGAAAACATCTTCATGCAGGATCTTTGGATTTAGAAGGAGGCTGTTCGGATGGGAATCCATTTCTTTTAGAGTCAGGGATTTCTAATGAACTTGTAGAAGAGGATGTTTATTGATATTTTATAATTCCTTATTACTGAATTCTGTCAGCGTATACGCGAAGGAGCAATACGACTTAATGTGGGATATATCCAGAAAGTAGGCGCAAGTTTTGTTTGAGCATCGGTTTGCACCAGTTGCATGTAAATTGTTCCCTGAAACATATGAAATTTTGTCGAAATTCTTGATAAAAAAATCAGAACTTTATCTAAAGTTTATCTCTTATCAATCTGGCGAAATAACATTTAGCCCAAACATATTTGGCGAATATTTTTATACATTTTTAAATATTATATATTTATCTCTGTTTGTTTATTCAAATGTAATATTTAATACCATGCATTCAAACATTAAATATTCATAACCATTTTTGTTTATCGTTTTATAAACGTTTACTTAATAATGAGTTGAATCTTTCAATTTTGTATGGAAATATTGAACATGCTTATTTTATAAAAATATTATAATGTTGTTCGCGAAGTATTAAGTTTTTTTGCAGACGCGTGTCTTTAGTATTTTTTAAATGAGTTTGAGTAAGTAACATCATTTCAAACCATATTGTTATTATTTAGTTCAACAGCAGAGATTTCAAGTTTAATTTATAATGCTGTTCAATCAATAAAAAAACTATGTGAAGTCTGCTAACAGACCTCTAGTACCAAAACTGGTATACAAAATTTCGTTCTCGCAATTTTATTATAAAATATACATAGGATGATGACATAACGAATGAAAAGCTGAAGCAAAATCTTAGGAAGTTAATGAAGACAAAATAAATTGTTAAGGATATTCATTTGTCGAATTCTACCGTTATGGTCATTTTAAATGTATTGGTTTCGCGTCAAAACTATGCATTATATAAATCATTTCATCAATTTAATCAATTATTGATAATCAATATAATTCATCATCAATATAAATCTCAATATCTCAATATCAATCAATATAATTATTTATATTATGCATTATATTGCTTTCTTCATTTCATTCAAACAGTATAATTAATTGTTTAAAATAAACATTTAATAAACAAGAACTACAAATTTATAAGTTTAAACAAATAACAATTTAATAACAAAAATATTTGTGGTTTCGTTTCGTAAGACAAAACTTTTATTTTATTTATTTCTAATATTGAATACAAATATAATTAATACTATATTTTAATTAATCCAAAAATTCTTATCTAAATTACTTTATTTTTTAATCCTTAAATAAAATAATTTATAATTCCAAATTTAAACAATTTTTCACTAGTTGAAACTAGTGTAAAAAAAAACTATATTGTAAACATGTACAAATCTAAGTTGATTCATATAAATTTACTACCCCATAGCTTTGACTGAATTTTACATCAATTTCTTCAGAACGTAGCTTTATTTCGAAACCTTTAACTTCCTCCAACGAGAGAGTTTGAAAATAATAAAAATGTGCTTTGCATTGATTTTATACCCGTAATGCGACTTCATTCCAATACCGTAACTAAACTATTTAAAAAGTTATAAATTGGAAATTGAATATTCGAGTGGTTTATATAACTAGGCAAATATTTACAAAACGATATAAATTACGATGAAAATGAAACGTTTTATATAGTAGTTGGGTATCATTAGTAGGTACTCATTACTAAATAATTTTCGTAAGGTTATTGTAAACAGTAAGTGTACAATAAATACTATTTTGAGTTGTGAGTTTTTTTCCATGTATTCAATTTGTTTTTCTCATTTGAACTTCGAGATATTTTGTGTGAATTTTATTTAAATTTTCATATGTAATGCATAAGATTATTACAACTTTATTTACCGCACCACGTTTAACTTATTCGTCTTATTATATATCATTAGTTATTTATAGACTTATTATATATTTCAGTCTCACAAACCTAGATGAATCATTAAAAAGTGTTTTAAAACTTTTCTATTCGAATTAGCTTTATTGGTCTATTCTAATGGGTAAGCAAGACTAGATAGCTAGTATTAGCTACTTGCACTATGAATTAGCTCGGTTGGCCTATTATACTTGACAAGCAGAAATTGATACGACACACGATAAACAAAGATAGACAGCACTAGATACTGAAGACTAGAAAGTCGAGATTGAATTAACAAGACTAGACAGATAAGGCTAATCAGATTAGACAGACTAATCATACAAGGCTAGATTAAACACAAGACTGGACTGGATAGACAAAACTAAATAGTCAACACTACATAGAGCTACACAAAGATGACAAGATACGCATGCCCATAAATATGTCATGTCCTACTAAATATTTACTTTACTTCGTCGTATAACTTTATAAAATTTCTGCCTACATATGGTAAACTCTGTTAAAAAGTTTGATTGATTTAAAATCAGTTAGTTAGAGTCGTCTGTATAATTAACAAAACAAATATGTACAAACTAATTAATTTATTTTAAAAACAAACTTTTCAAGCGCTTTCCATTTCCTCAATATTTTCAGTGAAGTTGGTATTTCGTCTAAATTAATTACACACAGATTTTATTTCTCATTTATTTATTTTTAGGGAAAATGTAACAGAATTATCATCAAATCATATGAATTCAAATGGTAATAGAAAATACTATTGATATCTCATCTTTTATTATTTGGTTGCCGAGATAAATGCGTTCGTTACTTCTTCGTCTAGACAATAAAAGTATATACCTGGGAACAAGAACACTTTCTTGTTTTTTACCTTAGATATCAACACATTGACCTTGGATATCAATAATATCACACAATAATAGTTTGCAATCAATTTAATAGTTGAATGCAATTACAGTCGAACTTCCTTAAGTCGAATTGCCATAGTTCATGAAAAAAACAATCGAGTTTTAGAAAATTGAAGTTATAGAAATATTAGGGTTACCGGAAAGTAATCCTTTTTTTACAAGAAAGTTAAAAGTCATTTATTACAAAATTTTATTATTAACACAAAATATAATTTCCATCGTTTGAAATAACCTTTTGCCAACGTTTACCCGATTTTGAATACCCTTTTTGAAAAGTTCAGGTGTCTTCTGAAAAAAATGAGTTTAATTCATTTTGGATGCCATCTTTATTCCTATATGTTTTGTTACGAATATGATGTTCTAATGATTTGAATAAGTGGTAATCCGATGGCGCCAGGTGTAGAGAATATGGCGGATGTGGCAAAACTTCCCAACCCATTTGTTGGTCTGAAGGTGTCTTTCGCAGAATGTGGTCTTGCATTATCGTGAGCAAGATTACGCCTTTTTTGTTTACCAACGCCGGACGTTTTTGACTTAATTTCTCATTTAACCTGGTCAATTGTTCTCGGCATAATTCTCCAGTTATCGTTTGACCAGGTGGCAATAACTCATACTGAAGAAGAAATCATTCGACGCTGTTGTTTGTGAATTTCGTTTAATTCATGCGGAACCCACACACCCTGTCTATTGATTTTGCCAATCGTTTTTAAGTGTTCCTGAACAGTTGACCAGGATGCAATGAGCCTTCAGACATCCCTTGAATTGTTAGTCGCGGATCTGAATGGGCTCAGTTCTTTTGTGGCCACTCATATTTGCAATTGGTACGGCAGAGGTAAGAAGCAACAATGTGTTTAAACTTTAAAATTTTATTAATACATAGCACCTTTTGGGTGATCTTAGGATATATCGTCTATTTTTGGATTACCGGTTCTCGGGAAAATAATATCCTGTCGTAATCTTCCTACAGCACACCCGCTGCGAAATTCTTAGTTTTCATTTTTTCGAGTTTTTGGTGATCATAAAATATAAAAAATAAAATGTTAGTTTGTGTAATTGTTTGAAAGTGTAATCTGCGCAAGGATTAACATTATCGGCGACGGTTTATGGCAGGCAATATTCGGCATCATAAATTTTGGAAAATACGCGGCGGTTAAAATTTGGAGTAAAGAGGAACAGAAATTATTTTGTATGTAAAATTTTACCATTGTACAGATGTATACTACGAGTTATGAAAAAAATCGAGTTAAGGGAAATTCGAGTTATGGAAGTGAATTTATATGTAAAATGTTATCTAAACGTACGAATTCTTAAAAATATTCGAGTAATAGAAAAATTGGAGTTACAGAAGTTCGAGTTATGGAAGTTTCACTGCATTTGAGGACAAAATAGCATATGCTCTTCGGTGTGAAAGTAGTTTTGTCTACAGAGTGTTCATTCTACACCGAATAGGGAACGTCCGCGTTAGTCAAAGAGCCACTAAGTCTATAATATGATGAAGTTAAATATATCTGCTTCTTAGCTAAATGAATGCAAAACGTATGAAGTTGTAAGCATTTGATATTCGCCGGAAATTCATTAAACCATACTCCTGCTGATGCAACTTGACAGAATATTCCATTGTTACCATATTATGATGCAACTGTAAGCTTGAAAGTTCGTATATAGGAAAGTGATAGAAGAAGATGTATAAGTTTTCTGCTAATGTTATAAATTCACCTTAAACTAAAAAGCTTATAACTAAATTGGGGGAAATAATATTGTTTTTGTACCAACGTTAAATAATCTGATATTATCAGACTGAATTTATCAGTCAAAATTTAATGAGAAATAAGACACTAAAGTTGTATTTATTTTATTATTTCTTTTATTACAAAGATTATTAAAAATTACATTATTTACATAAAAAATATTTAAAATGTATATATTTATTATATTTAACATTTATATTCATTTAAATTTTAACAAAAAATATTCACAAATATTGTGAAAACTATACAATAATAAAATAATTAAATATACAATAATATATGTATTAAATATGTATACAGTGGAATAAAATATAATTTATTATAGAAAGGATATTAATATGTTCAAATCACAAATGCATACACAAAATACTGTGGACTTTTTTTACGTATAAAATTAATTATAATTTTGTTTTGATATTTCCAATAAAATTTTCTAAATAAAAATTTGTTAATAAAAATAAAACAGTTTTACACAAAAATTAATTTCTTTATATTGCCACCAAACATTTATGGCGAACTTAAAGAATTAGTTGGACTCGTATCAGATTTCAGCGATGTTTTTATAATGAAGTTTAACAAGTTTGTAAGTATAAATTGGTCACGGTTTCAATGTTCGCCTATTCAGAGATAAGATTATATGTAATTATGTCGTGCAAAACAACAAAAAGTTTTTAATATTAATTCAATATCTGCGACGACACGTTATATTGTATGAGAGCTTAGGTTCCTGATTTTTTAGTTTCACTTGCAGTTGCCGCAGACCATTAATGCGTGCTAATGTAATTATTTGCAAATCAAAAATTGAACTATAGTTTTAGGTAATTAAAATTGGCACAATTTACAGCTTTTGTTTTAAAATGAGTTTAACAATTCGTAATACGCTCAATATTTATTTTCTATAAACAATTATTAACAATAATCTACAAGGTTGTTTTAGCAAAAGCAAATCGATAAACTAGTGAATTAATAAATACTAATAATTATATTGCAGAACATATAATTTTGGAGAAAGTTAGGGAATTTTTCTTAATGTGTGTGATTTAGCAAACGTTCAGTTGTCGTGGTCGTCGTAGTCGTCGTCGTCGTCGGGATTTCTTCGTTGCCGATTATCTATCCCTCATTGCCATCTTCCGCTCATCAGCTTCCGCTCATGGGCCTGTTGGTGGCTCCAGAGACCGATGCGAGATCCGATGGTACGTTAGCTTTGAGAACATACAAATGTCTCGATGCCTTCGTTGATTGTGCGAAAACCTAGGAAGGGTTTCCCCGCCGGAGATCCGACTGGGGGAATTTACTCCGGAAACATTTACTCCTGTCAGGTTCATCATATGTAGTTTGCTGGTGAAGAAGGGGTGGGGATGGTTGATGGTGAAGGAGGGTGACTGTGCACATAGTAACAGGGGGGGCTTGCACTTAATGGTCCGCCTGCTGCTAGATAGCTGAGGCACAGATAGCTGAGACAACTAGTGAGAGTGAGTATCCTTAAGCAGCAAAGACAGTAGCCCAATCTTCAGGGCTGAGGAGCGACGCCTTACTTATGAGAGCCTGACTCATTCCGCCGCCGTCCATAGAGTAGGTAACCTGTCCCGTCTCTACCTAGTCTAGGAGGCCATTCCGCAGCTACGCCAAGTACTAGCCCTACCGAGACCGTAAACACTCTTCAGCTTGCTGACCTGGTTTCCCGATGGGATTGGTTACCCATACCTTCCACCAGGTTGCTCAGTGTCACAGCGTATTGCGCATCACACCCAAGACCCCCAAACGTTCATTATAATAAAGCTGTCAAAATTGTAATCATTCAATGTCAAAGTTCTTATAGATTGTAATAGAAGGTGGAATCATACGATACTTTTTTGCTAACCATTGAGGTAGCTAACAATAAGTGCGCGAGAAATGTCGTCTGTTCTAACATTGCGATTTCTTGTCGAAGTCGAGTTTAATGAACAAAACGTTCATTAAACTATTATTATATAATTCGCATATAGATATTGGTTATTTCTTTAAATATTAATATAAAATTTCCGATGTAAATAATTGTAAGGATATGTTCGAATTTCATATATATATATATATATATATATATATATATATATATATATATATATATAAATATTAGTTTTATCTCATATATAACTTATCTTACACCTTGATTCTTTTCTATCACACTTAATAGCAAGTAAACTAACTCACTGAACCGAGGAGTCTATAAGAAAAGCGAAATTTTCGCGTAATTAAACACAAATTATAGCGGATAGTTAATACACTATGCGGTCATTTGTGTTTTGCCGAAAAGAAAATAATTTCGGATCCATGATAGATAGTCATAGTGGAGCGAGAATCAAAAATTTTAGAGCTAGATATTGATAAATAACCAAACCTGCTATTTTCTGTGATTGTAAAATAGCATCTGTACAGCGTGTTCAGCAATAAATTAATACCGAAAAGAGAATTTATATCATGAATTTTTTAGTTTCAAAGTTTTTTTTTATTCCTTTTATAATTTATACATGCAGCTAATTTGTCTCTCGTGAGATTTATTTTCCTGTGCATTTAATTCATTTGCAAATTTTGGAACCATACACCGACCGCACAAATAGGAATCTGATGTATTTATCGTGTGATCCGGGAACTTATGCAATTATGTAATGGTAAAGCTGCAGGCGTCGCGACGCAGATTCTTCATTGAAACCAGTGCCCCGTTACATTTACCCTAATTTATATGCTTTTGCGTTCGCCCCATCATTACGTTTGAGGAGATTGCCCATAATGCTCCCCCCATTATATTGCCATTAATAGGAAATATGGTGTCTACAAATGCTTTTACTGCTGAATATTGGTCGATCTCCATTAAACTCACCGCAGCATTATAAAACGGGGATAATGTAATCCATCTCAAAGGCCATTAATTGCACTCCGTGATTTAACCACATTTATATATTTACCAAAATATACGTTATTAACGCGAAATCTATGTTAATTTCTTTGATGGATCGCTTATAGTAACAAAACAAAGTTCATGTTATTTCCAGGAAAGTGTAAAAAAAGTAAAGTTATTACGCAAGGTTTTCTTTTCAGGAGATAATTGGATTTTTGTAGAAACTTCAAAGGAACCACCAGAACTGAAAATTTAAGGAATATTGGTGTTTGTATTTGTATTGTTTCCTTGAAAAAACGATTTTAATTATTTGATGCGCATAAATTTCAATATCACAATGAGTCTGTGTTTTTAATGTTGTGTTAATTCTATTTTTCAGCTTAAGAATTCTTGCGCTAATAAATGTTGTAATAAATATGGAACTAGAATACATTCCAATTGAACCGGTCATTTCGAAAAGGGCACGAGTCACACTTTTTTGAAATATCACTCTTTTACGCCATTTTATTAATTGAAGCGTTTTACATATTCCATGCGAAAAGAGTACAGTGCGAAAGAGTGCGTGTATGTTTTTTATTTAAGAACCTCTATTATCAGTTTCTTCAGCATCAATGACTTTTTTAACAAAAACATATTTTTGTTGATTCTGAAAAGTTTTAATTCATGGACTTATGCCCTTTTCGAAATGACGGGTTCAATTAAATTTCCACATATTTCCTATCTTTTAAATATATTTAATGGGCTGAAAAACACTTTCAAACCTGCGTTTTTCGTTAAAATTAATGTTTCAAATATTTTTGGAAACTGCTAATTATTCTAAAATTTAAATTATAAATAAATAGTTATATTTTTCCTTATCGCCGAAGATATGAGGAAACAATAAGTATCTCAAGAATAGATACATAGCAAATATACTAAAAAGACGAAAGCACAGCGGAAAGATATAGTCAAGACTAGACTGTCAATATGTTCTCTTGTGCTTAACCCTCTCCGTTTAGCATATCTCCAATTATTTATCCCACTCTTTCCTAGGTCTTCCTCTTCGTGTTTTGCCACTTTTCTTTGCTTCCCATACTTTACCGACTTGCCGGTTTCTGTCTAGCCTTTTTAGATGCCCTAACCATCTCAGTTTTGCCTTTTGTATGCACTTTCTAGCACTTTCTACTTTTAGGTCCTCCCGCACTCTTTCGTTTTTTATCTTTCCGAGTAGTGTGGCATTTGCTGTTCTTCACATATATTTCATTTCTGCTGCTTGTATTTTCTTTTATATTTTTTCTGTTGTTACTAATGATTCACATTCATAGAATAGGATAGGCATGAAGATTCCTTTATATACTGCGAGTTTCGTACTAACACTTATTTGTTTTTGGTTTATAACACCATTTCTCATGTTGTGATATTGTTAGGGTCTTGGTTTCTATTCCACTATTTAATTGCTATTCCTAAGTATTTGATGTTATGTAATTCATAACATCAGGCCTCGTAAACATAATAAGCATGTCATAAGCATGCTTTCGGGGTTTTTTGTGGCTTTGTTTATGTTCGAATACAAATTGAGATCATTGTGGTTGCTATATATAGATAAATTTGTAATTGCTTTCTCAGTGAAGTAATATTTTAGACACAATCAGAATTAGGATACAATCACAAAACTAACATTTTTTTTTTTTATTATACATAGATATTTTTATAATTAAAAAAGTTTATAAAATGCTTCACGGGCTGCAGAAATGGTCGGCGCGGGCCCCATGTGGCCCGTGGGCCGCTATTTGCCCGGGCCTCCTTTAGGTACTTTTCTGTCAAGTTTCTTGTTGTGAATATGTGATCTTACACACTATAACCGGACCGAAAATCGCTTTGAGCTTCATGTAGTTCTCTTTGCGTGGTCATTCCTTAGCCTTTCCTCTAAATTTTTTCACATACTTTGTACGCAGTGTATAGGAGAGGTATCCCTCTGTAATTTTCATATTCTCTTCTGTCTCCTTTTTTATATATGGGTATTATTACTGAGCTCTACCAGTCATCCGGGACTTGCGTTTTTAGACCATTTCTATTATGTCGTGCAATAGTTCAGTGCCTTTTTCTCCAACATGTTTTTAGCATTTCGGCTTTAATGTTGTCTGTCGCCACTTCCTGTACTTCATATAGTTGTATCCCAGTATTTGTGCTTGCTGTTGCATATCTTGTTTCTGTTTCAATTTCTATTCTTTCTTCATTAGTTGCCTCCAACATTTATTTAAAGTATTCTCCCCATCTTTCTATTATTTTCGATATTTTTTTTACTATTTGGCTTTCTTTATCTTTAATCTGTTTAACTGTTTCCACTTTATCTCATCTCATTTGCTTGAGTACTCTGTAGAAGAGTTTTTGGTTGTTCTTGCTATTATACTTAATTTTTTCTAAAAATCCTTTCCATTCCTTATTTTTAGCTTACCTTATGTTTAACTCTTTCTTTTAAATCTTTCCTTATAGCTTTGTATGTAGCGTATGTTTTTTTCTGTTTTTCGGCTAAGGTATTCTCTACAAGCTTTTTCTTGACAATTTGTTTTATTTAGAGTATTTCAGTATCTCTTTGAATATTTTACATTTTTCTTCTAGAGTTCCCTTTTGTATTTCGGTTTGTCTTTTATTTATCTTTTCTTGTATTATTTCGGAGTATTGTTTCCAGCCGTCCCTGTTTTCTGATTTGCATGTTCTGATAGTTTTTATTTCCTTACCTATTCTCTTAAGAATAATAATTCTTTTACTATTCTCTTTGACCAGACTAGAGACAGGGCGTTACATAGATAAGTGTCCATATGACAGACAAAACTGTAGAGTGATGACTGGACAGTGAGATAACCACATTGAATAGACTGGATCAAAAAAAAATACAGAGACATATCTAGAATGACGGAACTTGAAAAACAAGACTTATATAGACAAGTATAGGAAACTTAATTCCAGATACACAAGACCCAACAAACAGGAGTAAACATTAAATGCTAAACCAAAATTTAAAATATAGCTGGGCAACCAAGATCATACTTTACAATTTTAGACTAGTAAAGAAAAACTATTTAGTTGCTTAATCTAATATCTAGTACGGTTGCGACCGTTACTATGTGGTAATCCATACTTACACTGAATGGAAAAATTCACTGTGTTTTAACCACACTTAATCACAAATCACTTAATCACATAAATTAAGTATGATTAGTATAGTGATTTTTTCAAGTTAGGGTAATCTAATGTCATATGCTATTTTAGCTTAATGCCGATTAATTCAGCTATTATTTTTTTCATGAAGATTTTATTTGGATTAATGGTTTAATTATGGGATTAGAACCGCGCAAAAAGTGTCATTAATTAAAAATTCTCTTTGTATTAGTGATTTTGAAAGGAAAATGCTGCTTAGGCCTGCTTAAGTATGAATTATTAATAAAAGTAACTTAGTTGATATTATGTTTCAATAAATAACAAAAGGATTTAATAAATTTGCCTTGAAAGTATTAGATAAATTTTATGGGGGAAATTAAATTTGTGTATGTCTTAGCAAGAGTCTTCTTAACAAGAGAATGTCTTAGCAAGAGTATATATCAGGGATAATAAGACTGAATAATTCATTCTAATTAGTCTTTAGAGCTAAATAATTTTAGTAACTGCAATTGACAAATAAGACTAGGCAAACAAAGCTTGGCAGACATTACTAAACTGACAATATCTTTATAGTATTAAAGATCTATAGTAATTAATATATTTATGTTCATGTTATAAACTAGCAATATCTCTATATAGTGTTAATGATTTATAGTAATATACTCATCTTCGTGTTATATATCATTTACAAGTAAAATTACTACATGAAAGTTTTTAAAAGCCTAATGAGATTAACGCAATACATAAATTTAGTAAAGCAAAATTGTTTGGGCTTTTTGATCGGTGCAACTTAAGTAATACAGAAGTTTTAGTGAAATTAAATTGAAATAACGCGTCTTTAAATAGAAACGAGAACGCCGTACAAAGTGTAGTAAAATATACATTTACTTTTAAGTAGTAACAGGATAGTAAGTGCTCGCTTTGTTGTAGCGGTGATAAATAATTAAAACACTGTGCTCGAGAAAGTTAGAGCTATTTAGTTTGCGGTGCGGCCTGACCGCGACGACAGGGGGTGAACAGAGGGCGTCGAAGGTGTCGCGTTTTAATCAGAACTATATCGATTATAAAGTGGAGCTATATTCAGCAATGTTCTCACGGTGTGTCAATTTACTGAACTTGCAAAAGTTTGCTCCAACTTGAAAGCCATTCCGGCACACTCGGCGTCGTGAAAGAGGCTTCACTGTAACGGGGATATTCTACGAAAGACTCTGCGCAGCAATCTATTATGATTAACTCGGTGACAGAGTGTATGAATATGTTGCAAAGTTTCGGTCGATTTTAAACAATCCGGATACACGCGATATCTTTCACTGGCGCAATTTCAGTAAACATACGGATATGCTTTACCTTCAGTGCGGCGGCAATGTCGAAATCCTATTTAAATTGAGGAGTTTCTATAAATCATTTGAACTACTATAGCAACACGTTGCTATCTCACTACTTAATATATCATAGGCATTAGACGTAATCTATTAACGTATTAAGCTAGATTTCTGAAATAATACGACACAATGGACATTCGAAACATTACACAATGCGACCGTGATTACTGATTTACTAAACTGATTTCTAATTATTCCAAGTTACTTCAAATTCTAATTATTCAAATTAAATCATTCACATGGTTATTTTATCATAATTACTTCCCCGTTTCCAACTACACCTCTACATAAAACACTGAAAGATAAAACATTTATATTGACTACTTTCAATGTTATGCAGAATTCAAATATTTTGTTTAGAATATCAACAATTTAACTTTTAAACAAAAAAAAAATACGCGCGATTTAATGAATTTTGAGAACAATTTGAATTTATCCCATAGATACGCAATACATAATTATTCTTGTATTGGTCTCTATTATTTAATTGAAATCTGAAATTAAATGTATTAAAGCATCCTTTATTATATATTATATATACCTGGTAAGAGTAAGGCTATCGTCAATTGCAAAAAAAAGCGCATCAGTGAACCCCATCAGGAACGAGTTTTCTCGTGCATTTTTTAACTCTGAATGTAATTCAAAATAAAATCGGTATAGTTAATGTATTTTTTATTTTATATCAGTTTTTCATTACAAATAATGTAATAATGAAACCTTAATAAAACACGTTAGTATTATATTGAGGCAAAATTCTCCATTGAATCCTTGAAAATGACACGCATAGGTCGAAACTCGAGTTTTTAAATTTAGTGTGGTAATTATCGGTTTAGGGTAACTATAATAAGATACATGTGTTTGAGATTTTATATTATCCAATTTTCCTACAGTTGTTTATTGTGTACAGCACTAGGTGATTATCTGATTATTCATTCTCAAATCAAATGCTTATAAAATAAATCATTCAATCATTCTTATAAAAAAAACCGGCCAAGTGCGAGTTGTGACTCGCGCACCGATGGTTCCGTACAAACTTGTATAGTATAGTATTATTATGTAGATTATCAACATATTATGTAGATTATAAAGAAAAATTAGACGAAATATAATATATACAGGATGTTACGGGACTTGAGTATGTCGCATGTCGGTTATAAACAAGCAAAATATAGACATAATATATACCCTGTATATATTAGGTATATAAGGCGAACGTGATGAAATGCATAACGAATATAAACAAAGAAAATTCAGAATAAACAGCTTGGCGCCAACACACACTTTTTAACCTTCGGACCTAACCGAATAGGACCTAACTGTATGCAACCCATATCGCGTTTCGCGAATCGCGAATCAAGTTTGCAGAGTTTGAGGGTGTCCCTTTTGACTATATTTCAGCTGTGCGCGAGGTTTATATCCGACGCGAGACAGCGGAAAGAAAAGACACGTGTATCCCCAGAGCGCCGGATTACTGAACGTACCGGATTAACCAACCGCCGGCTTCTCAAGATAATACTGTATACAACTACGACATATATAAATATAGTAAATAGCAAACAGTCGAATTAAATGTACAATAGTAAACAATTAGCAATTGGTTAAAATTATACAGTTTTATTTTGATTATACAACTTACGTTTTTCAGTATTTTGTATACTTTCTTAAGTTTCCATTTCTAAAAAGCTAATTAAAGTAACGATACAATATAACTCTAGTGTGATTTAAAACAAGAATCAAATACGTTTAAACAATTTTTTTCGTGTTTAGTTTTAAGGTCATAAAATGACCACTTTCACAAATAAAGATTTAGATCAAAAACAATATACTGTTGTAAATATAGGAACCAATAAACTTAAATTCAATAAATCAACGAATTATTTAACAAATCTTCAATGAGAAACAAAATATTATAATATAAAAAAAAGTACCAATATATTTCACATTTTGTGATATTTATATTCAATTTTTTGTTTTCTTTCTAGCTAAAATATTAGAATATTAGAGTAACTTCGAGCAAGAACAAAAACAAAATATTTGGTCAAAAGGAGGTTTAAAAAGCTCTACTGTAAATTAGATTATTTGATCATTTTCATTGTTCGCTCTTATACATTTTCAAATTTCTATAAAGCAATAAATTTAGGATAATTTAACGTGATTTACGTTTTATATCCGCCATTTCAACCTAAAATACAACTATAATTTATATAGCCTTGGATATAGATTCCCAAAACTGATTTGAAATTATACCAAGTTTCTAGAAATTGAAATTACTCCAAATTAAATCGTTTTATTAGTTATTTTATCGTAATCGTTCAGATTGTGTCACGACATAATTTATTCACTTATAATTGCGTTTTAATTATAGCCGCTGCCCATAATTTTTGAAGGCCTTAAATCTGATAATTTTACAAATAATCAGATTTGAGAAATTTACATTTCATTTGTTGTAATTTAATAGACTCACGAAAAAGAATATGTAATTTCGTTTTATTAACATTTTGTCAAAAGATTCTTAATATAAATTAATATTAATCAGAATATTCAAACAGATTTATCATAAAATGTAATTATAGCGATTTTTCACTAAAATCTAAATAATTGCATATTTTTTCTTATTTCTGGAATTTAGTTTGTTTCGTAAATCAACGGACGTTATATTAGCCATGATGAATTTGGTAAACGAAAAATGGTTGTTTGATAATTAAAGTGTGTTTGCACTATCTCAAAATAAATTAAACAATAAATTTATTGTATGACTAGAGCTTTATAAGTTACGATAGTAGGTTCAAGGGTTTAAGTCCTGCCTAGCCTCGAGGCCTTTGTCCTTCGCGTCCACTGCATTCAGCTCGAATCACAATGGTAGAGAAGGGATCTGTTTTGTCCTATACGAGCTCCTTGTGGGCGAAGTGTCTTCTGCGCCACATTTCCTTACAACTTCAAATTTATAGTTCTACTACAGGACTAACATCGAACTTTCTTTTAAAGTAAATTATTTAATTTCCCCACAACAAATTATAATATGTATGAAAACAAAATCCTTTGATAATTTCGTTTAAGCATACCTGGTTTGTACTAAAAATCTGTAGTGCAGATTATAAATTATAAAAATCTTTGTCACTTTTATAAAATCTTTGTCACTTCAAGTTATTATTATTATTATATATATATATATATATATTCTCAACAGCTCCATATTTAATGATTTTTTTTTATTTGTTACGAAACCATCCAAAACACAAAGTTTTCCAACCAATAAGGGTTAGATTTAACAACATTTTTTATTTCTATTGATTTTCTTGTTAAAAATTTTTATACCAACAACCAACTTACATATCTTATATGAACTTTACCTTCACCTAGTTAATGTGCTTCAGCGTAGAGGAAAGATCAAATTCATTCGTATTTTGATAGGTCTTCGATAACAATTTTTTAAGTATGCAAATGCAATACTTTGAATCTTCTCTTCAAATGTTATATTTTTGTAATATAGTTATAAATTTCGCTAAAAATGTTAACATCAGTATAACTAATTTTACAAATTGAAAACATAGCTTATGTATCCTAATGGGCATAGACAAAGATTAAAAAGGTTACTGGGTTTTTCACTTAACAAAAAAAAATTAAGACTTATTTTTTAGGGATAATAAAGGAGATTTTTATATCTGTGCATAAATGGCCTGTAGTGCATCTAGGGGTTTTAGAATTACTTTGTTTTAAAAGTATTATTTGTTTTGGACTATGACCGATTTCTTTTTTGTGTAATGCAAGTGATGATTTATATGTATTTTACCAGATATTTATATTAATTAAACCTGGTTCCAATATTTTGTTGTGTTTGTCCGATATAGATTTTGTGAACATTATTACAGGCTGTTTTATATATGCCGAATTTTTGTAGTTTTTCTATCTTGTCAACAGGACGGAAAGCGTTCTTTCTATTTTAAAAGACTTGTTGAAAACAAGGCTAAAATCAAACTTGGTGAACAATTGTTTTAATTTATGATAAATTTTGGATTGAAAAGTGAGTTTAGTATGTTTTCTAGAATTTCTCATTAAAAAGGGATAGTGTTGTATGTTGTAGAGTCACCTAAAGTTTCTAAATCTGTACTGATTTAAAATCTTATTTATTACTCCTACATTTTTATCTAACCATTTTGTTCTACAATTTCTATAATTTGCATTATTTTTTATGTTAATTAACTAGGAGATAATGGAATGTTTAGAATAGAGATGAGCATGGGACGAGCTTCTCTTTCCAGATCCCATCCCGTAGGGCGGAACCCTGTCACTGTCCCATCCCATCACATTTTTGTCCCACTGTCCCATCTCACAAACCTAAAATTTTCATCCCATCTCATCCCATTCATCCCATCCCATCCCGGTTGCGTGGCCCCTTTCATTCATCCCATCTTCCCATATACCAAACTTTCTTTTCGGTTCAGACTATCTTAACGATAATTCGTTCAAATATAATTTTTCCGTAATCAGTTTAGCTGACAGTGAGTAAACCTTTTTCGTCGCAAACGAATCGACGGAATTACATCGTTATTACAGAAATCTCCTGGGCTAGACATATTAAGGAAAATGTGCATATTGGCACGATACGCAATTCATTATGCACGAACTAGATTTTCTAGATTATCAAAACTTGTCCCACTCGGTCCCATACAAATTTTTCGTCCCATTTCATGCCACGCAACGTTCATATCACTCGTCCCATCCCGTGGGACGATGGGATAGGATGAGAGATGTCGATGGGCTCCCATGCTCATCTCTATTTTAGAAGCCTATGAACCAGAGAGTAGAAAACACATGATTATGTTTTGTTGGTGTTCAAGAAGATGAGTGTATGTAATAATTTTTTTTTTTTTTTGTATAAATGTCGAATTCGATAGGGTTGTTGCAATTTATTAACGTAATTAGGATATCTAAGAACGGGTGTAAGTTGTTTATACAGGGTGTTTGGTACACATTTGGCAAAAATTCAAGGGATTATTCCTTGGCCTGTTCTAAGAATATTTTGTCTTATGGTGATTTCTACAAAACCCTATGTTTCGAAGATACAGGGTGAACAAAATTTGCGACAGTAACAACATTTTATTGTCAAAAAGTTCATGTTGTTCAATCTACAATAAATGTTCGAAATAACTTCTTAGAGTCTGCATACAAGAATTCAATCTTCTCGTCATTCAGTGCCGAACTCTTTCAAAGACACCAGGGTTGTTTCTAATTGAGTTACACCGAGGAATTATCCGATTTCGCCATTCGTCCAAATCCCCCACTGAAGTAATTCGCGTAAACTAATGATTTCAAATCCAATTTATTTCCATAATCAAGCTATAGAGCTGACTTCAGATAGCACCATAAAATATAATCCAGTGGGGTTAAGTCTGGGGATCGAGCAGGCTATGCGTGTGGCCCACCTCTACCAATCCAGCTGTTGCTGTTAAAAAATCACGAGCAACCATACTGAAATGGGGTAGTGCACTATCGTGTATAAACCACATTGCACTTCTTGTAACCAATGGTACATCCTGCAGAAATCCAGGCAGTGTTTCCAAAAAGTTGCGATACATACATGCGACACAAAAAATATACCGAAAGAAATACCGGTCCAATTAGATAGTTTCCCACAATTCGAACCCATGCATTCAAGAAGAACTGATGTTGAAATCGATCTTCAAATATCTCATGTGGATTTTCATCTGCCCACACATGTAGGGATTGCTATCCGGAAAACAGGACCCGGAAATCCGGCGGATCCGGAATCACTAAACTTTTAACGGATACGGTACTAATATACCGGATCCGTTACCAATATACCGGATCCGGTCGCCGGATCCCGTTATGATAATTTTTGGTAAAATTATCGCGCTGTTGCATGATATTTTGTGATAAATAATGTATACTTAAAATAATTAGCGTATTTGCTGTGTATAACGCGCACCTTTTTTTCCAAATAAATTGCCTCTAAAACATAGGTCCCGCGTTATAAGCGCACAAAAAGTAGGTTGAATTTTAGGTTAGGTTAGGCTCACCCTTATGCACCGGCAAGTAAGGTATTTATTGTAAGTTGGTTAAACTAAATAGTTATAGATTCATCATTTTGATGATTGTGCCATTCGTTAGACAGATTCATCATGCTGTCTGTCAAAATATAAAAATAAGACTTGTTAGCATGCACAAATACCTAATTGTTGTGATCTCAGTAGATTAAGAAAAGTTTATTCGATTTATTTCCATCAATCTGACCGGATCCGGATGAAGGGTTTTTATCTTTTGATTTCAATTTTAATTTTCCATCAATTAAAATTGGGCAATCGGATAGGATTTTATCTACATTTTTAATATATTTTGGTAATGGTGACATGAATGGATTCACACAGGCCCGAATTTAACATTTGTTCCACGTCTTTAATGTAGTCTTTTTTTACCACAACAATTGGGTTACCCTTATCGGCCTTAAGGTAATAAACATCTTGTTGTGGAGAAATTTTTAATTTCCGGTGTTCTCTGACACTTTATTTGTTTAAAATTATTTTTCTAAATTGCTTTACTCGCGTATTGAATTTCGTGGGCCACTTCCCCGTTTGAATATTTTACGGCGGTTTGGATGTCGTTAATTATATCTTCCGTACGAAATTTTGATGGAGTTAGTGCGTATTTCAAGCCTGTATTAAGAAGATTTAGTTTTTTTTCATTAAATTTAGATAAATTTATTGCTTTTATTGATTACAAAATTATTATTTCTTATAGCATTATTGGTTAGAGTAATTTCAAAGTTATTTGACATTTTTAGTTTAAATAGTTTTTTTATTAACACACCTGATTTTTAGCTGCATCTTGCGTTGAATCACTCGGCTGACTTCTTTTATTGAAAGTTTCATTCGATTGGCGTGAAGTGGTTGGTTGACTTGAGGTGTAGTGTGTATGTTTTCCATCGAAGATATTGCCGTTTTTTGTATTAATTTTGAAGACAATAAAAAACTGGCTAGCTGGATGGGATGGTACATTCAGGATTGTTTCGAGGAAATGTATCTATATAATACCGCTTATTCCTATAAAATACAATTTACACAACCCACGTTTTTTAATACGAGAAATGCCACTTTCTCTTCTTCTATTCAATTCAACCTAGCGATGTTACATTAAAACAAACAAATAAATAAAAACAATCAAGACCTCGATGTTAAAAAAGTGACGTGAAGTGTCATATTTTTTTTTCATTACAAAATAATATTAAAAATTAAAGAAAACGTTTAAAAATGAGTGTAAATTCCATGGTGATATCGGAGACTGAGGAGAGTTTTTATGACGAATCCACTCCACCGGAGACAATTCAAAAAGTAAATTCTTCATTTTTGTTTCCATTTGTTTTGGATGGACCATGGATCCCAAACCTGTAAGATACATCACCTCGCATGAATAATAAAAAAAATGTTTTTAACACGGGAGGTATTGTTATTTTCGCTCTCAAGTGAATGTGCGCTATCACTTCGGTCGTGCGCCCAATTTCACTCTCGAGTGAAATTTACAACTTTCTGCCCTAGTTACAAAATATACTAATAAATATATTATTTAATAAAATTTAAATAAAATTGAGAGATAAATGCGCACGGAAGAATCATAGCATTGGGACCAGTGTTTTAGATTCAAATTTGTAATAGAATAATTGGCTTCCCTCAAATTTTGAATATATTCTTGAAACTTTTCATGAAAACCGACATTAAATACAAAAAAACATTTTTTTGTTGTATCTTTTATAATTGCGTCTTTCTGATTCGGTTTATCAAAACCAATATTTAGTAAAATTATATATTTATTAAATGTAATTTTCTTCGAAGAAGATACATAAAAATACGTTAAATAAGAAAATATACATAAGAAAGCAATAAATATGGAAATTACGAAAAACAGGACAAATCAATAGTAAATATCTCAATCTTTTGTGTTACCAATTCAATAAGATTATACAGTAACACATTTTTTCATTATATTCTGTATCTAGTCTTATGTAACTACTCTATGTAGTTTGCCTATAAAAAAACTAGTTAGCCTAATTTTCTATCTGTCTACCAACTCATTCTAGTTCCATTGGACTAATTTATTTAGTTTGCCAGTATCTATCAAAACTTGTTTTGCAAGCCCTATCTTCCTAAACTTTCTATTTTAGTCTTGAATGTGTAGTCCTATATGTCTGCTAATATTTTACTGCAATTTCTCATCATTTCTCATCGAGAAAAATCATGCTTTTTCGCACTCACTATATTATTTTGTATATATTCTGTTATTCTAAAACTTGTGTCTCTCTACTGTCAGCAGTTCACTCTTTAGTTTTCCCTGTCTTAATAATACTGATTGTTTAATCTTGACCGTTGAATAGTGTATGTCTTACCTAATTTATATAATCTTTTCTGTTTTATCTTTCTTGTTCAATCTGTTTAGTTTTGTCTCTCCAGTGTTGTCATTCTAGTTTAAATTAATTATAATTGTAGATCTAGACAAATTTAAATTTTAACTGCCTAGTCGGTCAAATATTTCATGTATTTTCTATCTTTCGTCTTTCGTTCTTGATTGTCTGTTTAGTCTCTGGCTGTCTTCGCCGTCACGTTTCCTTGCAACTTGAAATTTATGTATTTTTAAAATTATTTTCTCACACAGAAATACTACCCGAACAATATAAATTTATCATCCCTTCGCGCATACATTTACTGTGCCCATTTTCACGGACCTCTGCATATAATACGCCCAAGTGGCATGATAAATTTTTACCGACTAAAATTTATCAAGAAAATATGGAATAAAACAAACAATAAATATGGTCCAATGCTTAACACCCTTTCATCCCCTTTAATACACACAATTGGTAAATACACAATTTAAAATACTTCTTCATTTCTCTTTACTATATAATTTTTTTGGTTGTTCAACGCATGCAATAAAATACCTTAAAAAATGAAAATATCACATGCCACATATAGTCATTTTTAGCTGCGGTCTCACAGAATATTGCACTCACATGCAGTTCTGGCTCATTCACTTTAGGTGCTACACGAATCAATCGTATAATTATCGGTTACCGCGCATCGTTCGGCCTATTTGTGTCTTTCTCTAAATATTTTTGTGCGTTTTGAATCATGGCTTCAACATCAAAGAACAGAAAACATGTGACATTGACAATATTGTAAAAGTTGGAGATATTCGACTAAATTAAAGAAGGTTTCTCGTTAACAACTCTTGCACAGCAATATAATGTTGGAAATTTGACTATTGTTTATATCAAAATCAAGGAGGACAAAATACAATCCTTTATGATAAATACAGTAAAGGCGCTAGTAAAACTTTTAGGGTTGCCTGAAACCCCCCAGCTTGAAGATGCCTTATTTTAGCATAAAATAGCTAGGTGAAATAGTGACGGAAAATCCAAATTTTTCCATGAAAGACTTGAAAGACAATTAAAGGAATATGAGAGTTTGTGCTAGTACTGGATGGTTAGACAAATTCAAGAAAAGACATAAATACGATATAACTCAAACTTAGTGGCGAAAAACTGTCGAGTAACGTAGAAACTGTGAAACCATTCCAGGCGAAATTCATTGACACAATTAGGGAAAGACTTAACTCCCGATCAAATCTATAACGCGAATGAACCGGATTTGTATTGCAAAGTGTTACCAGATAAAACTTTGGCTTCTGGATCAGAGAGAAGTGCATCAGGTTCAAAGATGTCGAAGGAAAGCGTCACATTTATGGCATGTGCGAACGCAACCGGAATACACAAACCTCCCTTGCTGTTTGTTGGCAAAGCACAAAGTCGAAGTGCATTTGCGTCAATTTAAAAAAATACCAGTTCATTACGCTAGTCAAAGAACTGCTTGGTTTACAAAAGCAATAATTTTAAACTGGGTGAAGGTGCATTTTATTCCCGAAATATTTATAGAAAAAGAACTTGCCGCAAAGGAACTTCTAGTTAATACACCAAAACATCCACTAGAAGAAGATCTGCAGTTGATTGCCGAAAATTTCACAGTTCTATACAAGCCACCTAACTGTGGCCTTAATTCAACCCAAGGATCAAAAGGTAATCTGTAACATTAAATCGACATACAAAAAACACTCCTGTTACAAGTTTTTGATTCAGAATGCAGATTATCTGAAATCCTTAAAACAACATGAAATATGTAGTATTTTCTCTGGCTTAATGTTCGAAATGAGTTTCCTCAAATCTAATCAAAATATGTTGGACGCCTCTGTAGCTCTCGTAATTCAAATCAGACGAAACTTATGGCCAAAATTTGAATTACTTTGACAAAAAAATAATGAACATTTTCTCTAACGGTGACTTTTCAGGAGAGGAGATTAACAATTTCTTATCAAGAATGACAATATTGATTGTCAGGGGCCCTTAACTGATGAAGACATAGTAAGACAAATATTACTAAATGATGAGACTGATAGCAAAAACAAAGAATTATTAGAGGAATCGTAAGCAATTACATTAAGTTAGATCAAATAGATATTTCAATTTCAGAAAAAAAAATTATTGCGTAAATTGAGGGATAATTGATGATATAAGCATTTTCTTTATCTTTAATCACCACTCGTCAAAGTACTATAATAGATTTTTTTAGTGTAATACATACTTAATTATCAAATATAAAAATCTTTGTTTCATTAATTGTAAGTTAAATTAATGTTGTGATCTTGTGTTGAAAGTTATTAGTAATGTAATTTAGATTAATCTGAAAACACATTAAAATATAATGCTGTCGCATTATCTGAGACGAATACAATTATGATTGTCATGAAACCGTAAAGTGTTCGAGGCTGTTTATCCGGCGAAGAAATAAATTTACTTTCTCCTATATATAGGGGAATTCGTTCGTTCGCCATTATCTGTACAAAATTTCTTGTTATAATAAGATTATTTCGCTCGCTGGAACGAAGTAGAAATACGTAAAAGATCCCTTCCGCTTAATCCTGCGGGGTTAATTATTATGAAATTAATTACTAGTCGAGCATCTAGGAGATTATGCTGCTAGTATCTAAGGAATAAAACTTCCTCGAAAACACGCATTAGTTCTTTGCGTTCATACACGGATGAAAAAGTTTCATATATCTAATGAAACTTAGATAAGTAGATTTTAAAAGTATTTTGATTTTGTTTACTATATTCTTTGGATCAAAGCTTCTTGAAACTATATACATGAACCAGTAGTCATAGAAAATAGGGAGTTATATTTTAAAAAAAAAAAATTAAAGCACGACCATTCCAAACGTTATATGTGCCATTTACTAGTTTTTGCAGGAGGAGCTTTTTCAAAATCGTACCGGTCAGTTAAATCGTACCACCCTCAAATCAGAAACAATCTATGCCGATATATCGATGTAAAGATATATATAACAAAAAATAGATAACAAAATTGTAATTGTAAAGTGTTGTAATTGCGGTGGCCATACTAATGGTATATATATATATATATATATATATATATATATATATATATATAAAGATATATGTATATATATATATATATATATATATAAAGATATATGTATATATATATATATATATATATATTAAATATTTTTGTATTAAATATAAACTCACATGTAACGCTATATGTGACAAGTGTAAAATTAGCTGAGAATACACTCTGAAAGTAAACTATTTCCGAATATCAACAACTTCAACGGGTTTGCTAAATCGTACCTCGATAAGATTTCGAGGCAAGCTCTCTTTTCAATAACCCACAAACTATAACAGAAGATGTCAATAGCAATGTATCTATAATAAATGAAGAATTTAACACTCCTGCTGAAACTGCAAACATTTACATTCATGATATTTGTGCACTTCCAATAATTATACAAAAAAAAAAAACTGAAGTTCGACTAGAGGATATGATTCAATGCGTAAAATGTTTTCTCGTATGGGTAATGGATATATAATGGGTATCTCATGACTCATGACTGGGACTGCGAAGTCTCAAGTGCGCATATTATAATAGCTAAAAAAATATATTATTGTCCAATGTTTAATGAACGAGAATGTTAAAAAAATCTAACCGGTACGATTTAAAGTACCAGTTTTGAATTTGTTTCTTTGTGCTAATTATTTAAAAAATAAAATAAAGTTATAGTTCTTATGTTTATAAGATAATAATTGATAGTGTACCCATGTCTTTTAAATGCCATTTTATAAAACTACTAATTGTAAGCTAAACTCTCGGAGAGACTTAACAAAAGTGTGCAATATACAAACTTAAAACAAACGGAACACAGCCTGAATATATAAATATTCAGCCTTTCCGGAGCTCTATAATAATTAATGAGTCTTTTAGGACTACCAAAACAAATCTCACATGAAATTTGAAAGTTATTTTACAGCTTTCAGTCCACCTTCGCGGCACTAAACGAAAGCCATTTCCGATACCTTAAATGGATGGAATCTGTGGACGCGTTTCGAGATTTATCTCTCATCGGCACAGCTTTGCTTCCATGGACAATAATTTGTAAACCACTCATTTGAAACCCCATGTGGTATTAAGGGTTAGATGTTTATTATTTTGAGATTTTGTGAGAGAGACATGAACTTGAAATGCAGGTTATTTATTGAACTGATAAGATAGAATTGGTGAAACCATCCTACGTTATAGATAATCATACAAACTTAAAACAAACGGAACACAGCCTGAATATATAAATATATTAAGCCTTTCCTGAGCTCTATAACAATTATTGAGTCTTTTAGGACTACGAAAACAAATCTCACATGAAATTTGTTAGTTAAGTAATTTTTAGTTAAGTTATTTTACAGCTTTCAGTCCACCTTCGCGGCACTCAACAAAAACCATAAAAATAACATTCTTTTTAAGATCTTGTCTTTCCGATACCTTAAGTGGATAGCCATCTGTGGACGCGTTTCGAGATTTATCTCTTATCAGCACAGCTTTGCTTCCATGGACAATCATTTGTAAACAACTCACTTGTGACTCAATAATTGTTATAGAGCTCCGGAAAGGCTGAATATATTTATATATCCAGGCTGTGTCCCGTTTATTTTAAGTTTGTATGATTATCTATAACGTAGGATGGTTTCACCAACTCTATCTTATGTGTGCAATATAGGTTAAAAGTTAACTGGTACGATTTTACCAACTCCTCCCTATATATATATATATATATATATATATATATATATATATATATATATATATATATATATATATATATATATATATTCAGGCTGTGTCCCGTTTATTTTAAGTTTGTATGATTATCTATAACGTAGGATGGTTTCACCAACTCTATCTTACACCTATCTTATGTGTGCAATATAGGTTAAAAGTTCACTGGTACGATTTTACTAACTCCTCCCTATATATATATATATATATATATATATATATATATATATATATATATATATATATATATATATATATTTGCTACATTGGCAGGTTAAATATTTTTATATGTATGTATATATACATATATACCATGTACCATATAAGGTTTGAAAGTTCCCCTGTTCATATAAACAGTAGTAGATATATATTTTCGTAGACCAAACAACGGCGAAGACAAAGGAGACAAATGTTTTTGCAAGTGTACGTATTAGAGTTTATTAGTTTCACTAGAAACGACCAAATGTGTCTCGACCAGTTTTGATGTCGTTGGATTCCCTTTGATTCAATACCTTTGATACTGTGGGTAACAATAACATTGACTATAGGTATATTATCCCAAAGGAATCAATATGGAAGAGAGTAAATGCTAGTAACATGTACATTTTGTCCATGTCGTTTTTTATAGATTACACAGAAAAACATATTCTTATTGTATAAAATATATATTTAGTTCTTTCGTCTTACTTCAACATTGCTTCTATTGTATGCATGGTCAATGGATAGTGGATATATCCATGGACTTCTGGAATCATGGTAAATTTCTTATGATTTGTACCTAAATTTGACAAAATTATATCGACTAGTTACACATGTTTGCATCTGATGTGACATCTGTCTCTCACACCAACTTGAAGGTTTTAAATACATTTAAAATTAAAACAAAGAATCAGTTTACTAATTTAAAATTAGTAGATGTATCAATTAGTACAATGAAAATTACACTATATCAATATACTCGCGGATTTTTTTGGTAGAAATATTTAACCTGCCAATGTAGCAAATATTCGTATTCGTGCAATATTCGAGAGGAATATTTTTGAAGAAACATATTTTTAAAGAGTTAATTGTTTTAGTCTTAACTATATGAAACGACATTTTAAATTACTTGAATAAAACTATTTATGCGATTTGTTTCATGCACTGAAAAAAGTACACTTTAAAAATTACAGTTTCAAATGGTTGCAGCGGCCTTACGAATTTGGAACTGTAAAAACTTGAATTTGCTTCTGTTAAAATTACAGTTTCCGATATTATTAGTAAATAAGTTTTAAAAATTACAGTGTGCGACTGCAATCTTTACACATTTTTATTCGTAAGGCCGCTGCTACTACTTAAGCTGTAATTTTTAAAGTATACTTTTTTCCGTGTGTGATCATTTATTTATAACTATAGTTCCACCAGCAAAGTGGCATCTTCAGATCAATTACAAACATTTTATCTATTAACTCTTTAAACGCGTGTTTCAAAAATTCTTCCAGTGTGTCCTATGTAGGTTCCATTACATTCATGGCAATTTAGTTAGTATACTCCTGATCTATTTAGCGGATTTTTTTTTGGTTTGTGATTGCATAAAATGTTTTGTAGGATATTGTTGTTCCTCCTGTAGGCTTTTATTATAATGCTTATTTTTTCTTATATTTCCCACACATTCCAAACAAAAAAAAAATATTTGCCGAGGCACAAAAACGATAGTTAATCCACTTGAATCCACAACTACCCATACTTTATAGCTCACCTAAATTACAAAAGAAAACATCCCTAAAAATAGCTAGAAAATTAAATGAAATTTTCCATATTTTCACTAAATTTAAACCAAAAAATTCCAAACGTTATATGTGTCATTTTACTTTGGTTTCTGCAGGAGGAGCGTTTTCAAAATCGTACCACCCTCAAATTTCGCTTAACAATTTTTGTGTTGCCAGCAAGTTCGTTTTTAAGTTCGATAATTGAAACAATCTAAGCCGAAATAAAAAATTGATAACAAAATTGTAATTGTAAGTGTTGTAATTGCGGTGGCCATACTAATGGTATATACATATTAAATATTTTTGTATTAAACATAAACTCTTCACTAAATTTAAACCATAAAATTCCATCAAAAACTCATCGGAATTGTGTAAACAAATTGCTGACATAGAAATAAACGAGAACGACAAATTAGTATCATTTGACGTAGTGAACTTATTCCCAAGTGTCCCGGCTGAACATTGTCTCCCACTTATTAAATCTTTTCTAGATAAAAACAAGACTGACCCCGTTGTCTCCAACGAAATGTTAGAATTATTCTCCATGTGCATAAAATAGAATTACTTTAGGTTTAATAACAACTTTTATAACCAAACAGAAGGTCTATCTATGCTAGCTATCTCCACTTGCCCCCTTACTAGCGGATATTTTCATGGACAATTTTGAAGAATCAATTCTAATCAGTAAAAATTCTCCCCAAATGAAATACTGGTACCGATATGTAGACGACATCTTAGTCTGTTGATCAGAAACCAACAGACACTTAAACAAACAATTCAATTTCATGACTGCACTACATAATTCAATAAAATTCACCATCGAAATATTCAATAAATTTCTTAAAATTTGTTTCTTAAAACAATTCAATAAATTTCTTGGACTTACAATTAAATATCAGCCGTTGCAATAAAAAACGCTTATTCAAAATATACAGAAAACCCACCTACACAAATACGATAATACACAACACAGGAGGTCGTCCTTTACAAAATAAATTAGCGGCATTCCATACTATGGTACATAGACTACTAACTATTCCGCTTAATCATTCGAACTTCCACACAGAATTAAATACAATAAAACAAATAGCCAATAATAACAACTACAACCAAGATATCATCACACAAATACTAAGGAAAAAGTCAAGACATCATTCCCTAAAACTATCTTACAATAGTAATTGCGAAAAAACAAACGAAGTAGAAAAAACATTAAAATGTATCCCATATCTAGGAAACATTTCGAAAAAAATAAGTAACATAATAAAAGAAAATAATACTATTATAGCGTACATCAACAACAATACCCTACAAAACATTTTATACAATCACAAACCACACATAAATCCGCCAAATAAATCAGAAGTATACCAACCTAATTGCCATGAATGCAACGGAACCTACATAGGACAAGCTGGAAGAAATTTTGAAACCCGATTTAAAGTACATCTAATAAAAATCACCTAATAAAAACTAAGCGTATCCAAAAACTAAGCGACACCAAATTTCAGCAAAAAACCAGCCGACAATACTACACATTCAAGAAAAAGGATTAAAATTGGACATTTTGGAATCCTTAGAAATCGGGAAAATCATAAATAACCGTTGAAAGGATTGCCTCAATGAACAAACAGAATTCATCCAACCAATCACCACTCCTAAAAATATGGCAAACCTAATCCTAAATTGTATAAATATAGATAATAAAAAAATGTTTGTAGTTGATCTGAAGATGCCACTGTGCTGGTAAAACTATAGTTATAAATAAGTGATCACATGAAACAAATCACATACTTAGTTTTATTCAAATAATTTAAACTTGTTTTTATATTTGTACCCAAATGATTGATGCTAGGTCAGCTAATGAATGCTTTAGTATCGTGATTGTAAAAAATGTAAATAGTAGGAGTATTATTTTAAAAGACAATTGATAATATTGCTACACGACTAGCCACAACTATGACTTCGGATTTACAGAAACTGTTAACCACACCCATGTATTTCGTAACTTCTTTTTTATCTAGAAATTACTATCTATTTATTATTTAGACAATTTTGTCGATACCTTATTTCTCGAGTGTGATATTAGTTATAGTGGCCAATATACTAATATGTCGAACATGTCCAAATAGATAAAAAGCAATATATTTTCGATGGTTCAAGTTTTGATGAACGGTGACGGTGAACTTTTCCGAAATTTAGAGTAATCGAACTTTTATAATTAACATCGAAATTTGCAAACTGTACGATTTAAATAACATCACAGGTTGCTCGTAATCTATCTAACTCAATATTATATGGAAAATGATTACATAGTTTCTCATGATTCCAACAACAATAGGAATATTACATTCCAATATTGACAATATCGCTCCAAACACTGATACAAGGAGAACGAAGTTACAAAACGTTTATTCGCGGAATGCGAATTTACTAAACGGGAATCTAACAGTTTGATATCACTATATTTCTCGGAGAAAATTTAAAATTTGACGATTCAGGCGCTGGTACATTAAACCATATAATAGTCAAGAAAATGATTGAGATTGAAAAAATCACTAAATTCTTACCACTAATTTTCTTTTCGAAATAAATTGCAAACTACATTTTTCAATTCAGAGTATTGAAATATTGTTGGGATTTGCAGCGTGGTGTTGCCATGCGCGAATTAATACGGTAGATCTACTTACGAAATGGATCTTACCACAGACGGTCAAATTTCGTGTTTGCATATCTAAATTTTCAATCTTAATTTGACGAAATTATATCGACTAGTAATATCACATGTTTGCATCTGATAAGTAAAGCATCAGCGCGATTCGTGTTTGTAACATTTTGTTCGAAATCCATTTCACAAATCCCCCTCCCATATTATTAAGCAAGATATTACGTAACCAATGGTTTACAAAATTAACACTTACAAACGGATATAGGTTTCCCGTATGAAAATTTCGAATGCGGTTTCGAGGAACAAAGATTTACGTAATGGGAATGTAACCCATTTTTGTATTGAACAGGAACGACCAGTTGACAAAAAAAATATAAAAAAAAAATAATTTGTTTTTAACTATTTAAGATAAAAACATATATTGTCTTAAGTTTCAAATTTATTGTAAAAATACAAAATTTGTTTCGCCAACACTGCGGCTTCTTCAGGTAATGATAAATGATTCAAATTTAAATTGTTAGAAAATAAAAATAAATAATATTTTTACAATAAATTTGAATCATAAAACGATCTATGTTTTATCTTTAATATCGAAATTAAGTTTCAAGAAGTAACTCCACAATCAATTACAAAATTAACTACTCGTATACCTGTGTATTTTGTATCCTGTAATATTTAAAATAAATGCTTCAAAAAGTTTGTGCCGGCTACAAACTTTCTTATTGTTTAAGTTTAATTAGATATAGCTTTTTATAGAGAATTTAAAAAAGAACATTAAATTTAGCAGTATAACTTACTGTACAAAAAGCCTGAATTCTCTATAAAATAACTGCACTTTTTTCAATAATATACGACATTAATATTACCCCACCAAAAATTATATGGAAATGAAATTCTTGTTTTAATTAGTATGCTGCAAACTGGATGGTCTATTTTAAGAAAAATTTAAACAATAATACTTTTGTCTAACGATAATCTAGTTTATCTGCATAATCTCCATTAGACTTACATTTTTCTGCAGAAATTCAAGTGACTTTATACCTGTAAAGTAAAAGTAAAAGTAAAATTTCTAACGACAATGAATTACTCAAAACAAGGAAACAGTCCAGTTTTAATACCTTTTGCAAATACCTTTCCTGCAAAGGAGTAATGAAGGCAGTGATGTTTAAAGAAATGCAAAATTTAAAGCACTAGATGTTTGATAGATAATTGAAGCAGAGCCTCATGCTTCAACTGGTTCAATCTCTGTACTGTTGAAATTATGACTATGAAGGTTATTTTTCCCCAAGTTTCCAATCATTTCCCGCAGCTATGTGCTTTTATGTTCGATAATTAATTGGAGTTGAGATGTATGAAGAGTCGCTGCCACCAATGCTCGACAAACTACCAATACCAATGTTGCGCTTGATGGTACCCACAAGAGCCTTAATACCGATAATGCTCGCGGCTTTAAGGTTACGACAATCGTAAAGAAGCAATTTCTGCAATCGTGGTATTTTCCTGGCAATGCTGCAGAAAGGGATGGAAGCCATAGATAGCCCCCTGCATTGCTGAGTTATTTAAGGCCAGTTTTCGACTGGCGTACATACCGCTGGAATGGAAAGAGGCCAAGGTGATATTCATTCCTAGGGCAGGGCGCAGGCCGCAAGACCTGGCAAAGTCCTACCCCCTCACTTCCTACCTCAATTAGCCTCAGGACAATTAGCCTCCTCAGGTAGGACAATTTGCCTCACTTCCTTCCTCCTGAAAACAATGTAAAAAATTTTGGACGATCACATACGGTGAAGACCTCTCATATGAAGTCCTCTCCATATGTATCAATACGCTTATCAGCCAGGCAAATCTACAGAGGACGCTCTACAAGAATGACCACATTGGAAGCAGCACTGGACTACAAAGAAATTGCAGTAGGTATCTTTATAGATATAGAGGGAGCGTTTGACAATACAACGCGTTTATCAATAAAGAATGCAGCCACCAACAAAGGAATCGAAGACCCTATCATTGAGTGGATTCACGACATGCTGACCAAGTAAAATTACTGCCTTTCTGGGGGGATCAACGAGGACGGTAACCACACAGAGAAGCTGCCCACAAGGGGGGGGGGGGGGGGGAGTGTTATCGCCTCTGTTGTGATGCCTGGTCGTTCAGGATCTCCTAGATGTGCTACCAAAGAACGGGTATACGGCGGTTGGTTATGCAGACGATGTTGCCGTCATAATAAGGGGTAAGTTTGGTTGTACAATCATGAACCTTACACCGAGTGCACTTAAAATCATCAACTGTTGGAGCAAGAAAGGAGGGCCTTAGTGTCAACCCGAGCAAAACAGTAATGGTCCCCTTTACCAGAAAGAGGAAGCTGAAGCTCTGAGCATTGATGGTCAGGCGTTAGAGTTCTCCGAGGAGGTGAAATATCTAGGGGTAACCTTGGGTAAGAAACTCACTTGGAACTTGCATCTGAACAAAACGCTCTGAAAAGCTACAGCGGCCTTTTGGATCTGCCGTAAGCTTTTTGAGAAAACATGGGGACTAAAACCCAAAATGCTCCTATGGTGTTACACAGCAGTGGTAAGACCGATTATCACCTACGGTTCACTCGTACGGTGATACAAAACAAAGGAAAAAAAGACCCAAAGCATGCTACAAAAGCTTCAACGGCTTGCGTTCTTGGGTATAACAGGACCGATGCAATCTGCTCCAACCACAGCAATGGAAGTTTTGTTGGACCTACTCCCACTGCACAAACAGGTAGAAAAAGTAGGTCTTCTCAGTGCTCTGAGACTAAGCTGTACATCGCCTATTCAGAAACACATGAAAATAAGGGAACAAATCGGAGAGGAATTTCTGAAACATCCCTGGGACACAATGTTTACAGAATACGACTTTAACACAGCCGTTGAAGTGGTCATCAATGACCGCCAAAGCAGTGTTCAATGAATCGAAAATCTGAAAGACAAAGCGTCCATGTGACGCATCAAAAACGGCTAAGGGTACAGGAATTGGCTATACAGCCGGAGTCACATGGAGTCAACGGCATTGGGCCAGGCTCCCACGGTACTACAGGCTGAAATTATAGCCATTGAAAGATGCGCACAAATCTGCCTAAACAAACGACTTAAAGTAGTAAAATCTACATCCTAACGGACAGACAGGTAGCTCTAAGGAATTTAAAAGCCCAGAACTTAAATTCCAAGTTGACCTGGAACTGTAAACAAACCCTGAAGCAACTGGTGAAAGGTAACAGACTCACGTTAATGTGGTCACCGGGTCACCAGGGAATATATGGGATTGAAATGATTGAAAGGCCGAAGCTCGAAGAGCCAACTTGTGGGCTGACAAAGCCCCACTTAAGGCAGGGAGCTAAGAAATGGGAAAAAGAGCAGAAGCAAACCCACTGGAAGAACACGCCAGGACAGATGCAAGCTAAAATGCTTATAAACTATTCTGCCGCAATAACGCAGCAGATGCTAAACTACTCTGGAAGAGAATTCAGAACTTTGGTAGGCATACACAGGAGGCACAGGACATTGTCCGGTGAGATATCACCTACACAAAATGGGAAAGGCAGAGGAAGTTGCCAGTGGATTATGTGAATCAGTTGAAGAAACCACTGAACACATAATGTGCACATGTGTAGCGCTAGCATACGTACGGCTTGTCCACTTCGGGGTCGCAAGAATAAGCACCTTGGAGCTGAGTAGCAAGCCTCTCAGGAATATCTTAGACTTCGTTCACGAAGTTAAATTCCTGGGAGAGTAATTGTATTAGGGTCAAGCACAATAGATCAAGTTGGTCGCAGTGCAGAAAGGCTTTGCAGTCAAACGACCCCCACACAAAAAAAAAATCGTATAATTTCAGATTGGGATTGCGATTCTAATCTCAATATTTGCAAAAATACACCTCCGATTATATTATTAATAAATAATGACTATGATATTGACGGCCAAAACGATCATTTTGAAAAGGCACAGTTGGAAGACCTCGAAACTAATTACACCAGAAACCATTCCAGAGGTTTCTATCAGACCTTTAAGAACAAACTCAAAAGATACCAATCACCAAGTATGAGCTTCATTAATGACCATGTAAAAGTCGGTTTGAACAACCAAGAAAACAGCCAGATAATTGAAAGATATTTTGATAAATTATTAAACTGCCCACCACCAACCTCCAAACTAGAACTTCTGTCGCCAGTGAAGGATCAAGGAGAGGACTTACCACCAGCGAGGGGAAATCAAGAATGCCTGACGAAGTCTGAAAAACAACAAGGCTAGTGGCGAAGACTCAATATCGGCAGAAATGTTGAAATGGGCGGAACCGGAAATCCCGGACGTCTTACACCAAATATTTTAGACAATATGGGAGACAAAGATGATACCAGAATACTGGAAAACAGCGTTGATTCACCCCCTCCATAAAAAAGGAGGAAAATGAATCAATACCTATAGAGCCATCTCCTTACTTCCGATTGCCTATAAAATCCTTTAAAAAATACACCTGAATAGAATCGAGGAGACCCTTGATAAACAACTTGGACACTAGTAAGGAGGATTCCGAAAAGGTCACTCCTGCGTAGAACAGATCTTCAACTTGAAATCAATAATCCGCCATAGAATGCTGAGCTCCGAAGAAATTTTAGTATTTTTCATAGATTTCAAAAAGGCTTTTGACTCGGTGGTCAGAGAAACCCTGAACGGTATCATTTGAGAATTTGGGGTGAAGCCGAAGTTGACAAACATAATCAAAGATACATTAACAGGCACAAAATTCAAAGTAAAGTTTATTGGAGAACTGTCCCGGTCGTTTGAAATCAAGAGGGGTATAAGTAAACAAGGCGATGGACTTTCATCCATATTATTCAACTGCATTCTGGAAAACATCGTACGATTGTGGAACTCAGAACTAAATCAAGGAATAAACCCAATCTGCTTAAAATTAAAGTCAACTGTTTGGCCTTGGGAAGGACCAAGGGAAGCGATCACTGAGATTAACCTCTTAGGAAAGATCGCAAGTAAGACGGGATTCAGGATCTCGATAGATAAAACAAAATTCATGATAAATGACAGACAAGGACCAAAATTCCTTGAAACAGAGATATGGCGGCTTCAGAGAGTAAAGATATTTAAATATATCGGTGAAACAATACAAAACATTGGTCTAGAGAAAGCTGCGGTAGGCGTAGCATCTCAAAAATGGAGAGAGCGTATGGGCTTACAAAAAGCATCTATAAGAAGAAATGCATTTCCTGGAACGTCAAAATAAAGCACTACGAAACTGTAGTTAAAACTGAATGAATGTAGGTACGCCTGTGAATGCCTTTCAATGAACTACAGGCTAGAGAAGTTAGAGATCCTGGAAAGGAGAATCCTCCGGAAAATCATGGACCCAATCCAGACGGAAACCGGATGGAAACTCCGGAGTAAGGCCGAATGTAGAATGTAGAAAAAATCTGTGCAACTATGAGGAAACGGAAGCTAATATTTCTTCGGCACATATACAGATTAAATAAATCCAGATTAACCAAGCAGATATTTGGCTACTTCTAAATCAAAACAAAAACAACCAGATCATGGATTAAAGAAACTTGGAAAGGCTTTGAAAACTTTAATATCCCAGAGGCCCCAATGGTGGAAAGGGATATGTTTCCAAACAGTATACACAATTTCGAAGAGTTTCATGACGATAGACGAGCTACAAAGATCGGAAGAGCTTGGACGGCCGAACAACGGCAGCTGCTCAGCGAGCGTATGAAGGAGTACTGGAGGCAGAGGAAATTAAAACTAAAATAGTGATATTGTCAATTTGCAAATACAAAAATGATATTCTCAGGCAAATTGGCAACAAAATCACGACGGGAATTTTTCACATGTTTTGCAATACATCCTCTAATATCTGCCCAGTTCGCCTTTACATATCAAGAATTATTGACAAGATTATGAATATCGCGACATTTACTTAACCTTGACTTGCTTGCCGACTTCTGACTACGACTATTGACTGACTATCATAGAGAGGCCTTGTTGCACTTATACAACAAAGTTAAATATTCTTACAATGCTAATTATTCACAAAATAAATTGTATTAAAGGTATTCTACGCAGTAAATATCAACAGTGTTGCATTTGTTGGAATTAATGATTTTATCTATTTCTAGAAGAGATTCTACACTTATGAATAATTTCAGTCGCAGACCAGTTACCATAATTTTCTATGTGTGAAAGCTGAGCTTCAGTATATGTTTTGGGTAGTTCATTTATGTCCAGCCACTTTTGAAAATTGTTGACATACAATGCAAAATTCTTACAATTCTTCAAGTTCCAAACCGAGCCCTTGCTGTTTTTTTTTGCAGAAACAATACGTGCATTTGGGGACACTCCGTTTTCGCTAGCACGTGTACGAAACAGTTTGAAACACTTGCCTATTTGGAATTCTTCGATTCGGAAAACGACGCCGGTACACTTCTACTAAACAAACAGAATTACCATTGCAAAATCCATAAAGAAACCATATCTTCATATTCTCTGACTGAAAATATGAGGCATTTTTATAATTGCGTGAAACAACTACAACTGTCACTCTTGATGACATTTACCTAATTAATATTTAGTTTCAAATTGGCATTTAGCACAACTTTGTTAAATTCAACTTAACTTTTTAAAAAGAAAAACCTAATTATCTCTGAAACAAATGAAAATCTGACTTGAACATGAGCTTATTTTGCTAATTTTTGCTTCCTAGACATGTCTTTAAAACATTTCCATTTCCTTTCGAATCACCCTGTATAGCCCACACACAAATTTATAACACGAAAACAAGACCTATTACAACATTTACTTTCGCATATGCGCTAGCCGTTAAGGACTCGAGATGAATAGCTCAGAAAAAATAACCAATTGAATTAATTTGAACTTATTCTAAGTTTACAATTTTATGTAGATTACGGTTTTAGTAATTTTTTACCGAAAACCGCCTAAACCAAATCCATATTATATGATAAGAAAATAGGTAGTTTCTTAAGAAGAATAAGATTATTACTTTTCAATATTAACAATGTCTACTAGGTGGGATTCATGAAACTCGGTTTGTTTGAACATTATTTTACGGAATGGCAATTTATAGAAAGTAATAAAATTAATTCAAATAAAATTTCAAAGAAATTTCACAAAGACTATTCAATTTGAAGGATAATGACTATCTATTTAAAAATTGAAGTTAAATTCGCATTTTGCACTATTTTAACGTGCTGATAAAAACATTAATCATTTTATATTGGTAACGATCTTGGGGTTGTTGATTATTGTTCTCGTATACTAAGTTTTTTTTTTATTTGGGCGTGAATGGCGAGGAATCAAAACTTTTACAATAGCCATTCTGAATAATGGCTGTGGGCGCGTATAGCGAGCATAAATATTGAAACAAAAACCGTACACATTCGCATATTAGTCGTACAAGTTCCACACACAGTGTTAAATACGTTTCATTGTAAAGCTATCCTTCAAAATAATGACCCGAGTTTATACTTTCAAGCTAAAATATAAAAACACTTAACAGCATACATAAAAAAGCAATATAAATCAACTTTTTATAAGCAAATTTGTTTTAACTTGCCAATTATTTTATTTGAAACAAAGAAATTTGGAGCGCTCGTGTTAATTTTCAAAATATTAACCTAACGGAAATTACTTTGTTGTAAAAGTAAAAAAAAAAAAACATTTTTGTTTTTCTTTTAGTAACTAGAATGTCTTAGCAACTTGAAAAACATTTCTATAAAATGATTGTTTGCGTAGGTTGATAACCCTTCATCTAGTCAAACTGGTTTAATCGCATTTAAACCTAAGCTAATTACAATTTCTAAAAATATAAAAATTAAATTCCGTTTGATAAAATATACATTTGTATCAGCTTCGGTTTGAGTTTTTCATAGCTGCTGGAAAAATATTGCGGTGATAATGATGCAAGCGGCTCATGAATGCATTATTCAAATTAGTTGATAAGCTTTGACTGTTTTTACTGTCTCATACATAAAATCATGACGTGCGATTTAAATTCCTATATTTTTATTTCATCCTTCTAGCGTGAACATAATAACCATTTTACTTGAAATTCTATTAAAACGCATTAAATGAAACGTTTTAAATAAAAGGAAGCGTAAAAAAATCTCTTTTTACAAAAAAGTCCCTCGCATTGAAAATTTAATATAATTATTTAATTGTAATATGGTTTTTTGAACAGTGAATTATGATTCTAATTATAAATAAACGAATTAAGTTTTTATTGTATTAAACGCGGATTGTAAATACAAAACTTTTGTCTTTTTTTCTGTTAGAGTGTTTTATTTAGTTTTGTGGATGGTGGTAATTCGAACGAGACTTGAATTGTTTAATTTAGTATTCCTTTTTTATACGGCTTGTTTCGACATTGTAGTTGTCGATCAATTTTATTTATTGGCGTTATAAATCTAAGTTTAGCAATGCAAAACGCTGCTTGGCCAGATGTTGCAAATAGTGTCTGTGGTCCATGTTCATCCATCCATCCACCACACACACTTTTATTATAAAACGAATTACACTGAATTATATTAATATTGTATTTATTATATATACAGTATTACTACAGATGTGTTTTTGGTGGGGAAAGAAAGCACGTCGGATTAATTGAATCAAGATGAAACAACTGTTACCATTCCGTTCCTCTATTTCATGTATTTTCATTACGGCTGGTCCATATTTCACCAGCTAAAATGAAAATAATGCTTCCTGATATTCGAATTTCCTCATCTCGTTTTAAGTAGAATATAAATCAGGAATTACTCTCTCATTCTAACGATAACATTCAGCAGATTGTACTTTACATAAATTCGTACGGTTGACTATTGAAGCGAAGCGAAACAGTTACCATCCCTCCGAGTTAAGCAAATTCAAAGATATTTTACATTTTATCCCAATTTCTATTTTGTTAAAAATATCATGTTTCTTCTTATAAAATACATTTGTTTTAAATCTTAAATATTTAAAGATAACTAGAATCAAATTATATTAAATATTGTATTAAACTTTATTTTGAAGAACTATTATATTTAGTTTTGTTATATTTAAAACTATTATATATATTATTTTTAGTTGTTTTTGTTTTTGTTATTTCTCATCAATTATTGCTAACATTGGACAAAGAAATAAGCAATTTTCCACATGAACTTGTCAGTTTGTCCCGCATATTCGAGGGTTGTAAGTCCAGGGATGTGGGATTGTGGGATCAAATCGAGTAATGAGAAACAATAGAGTCTGCTGATATTATTATCGTTTGTAATGATTTTATTTGTTTTATTATTAATTTGTTTTATTATTAAGCGTAATAGAATAACATTTGCCCTATTTATTTAATTGTTGTTTACGGACCAATATTTATGAAAACACACAATTTAATTTAAATAAATAAATTTGTGTGTTTTATGCATTATTATTTTGAAAATTGACAAACATTTTTTTTAAATTTGTTGCGATAATAATTTTCGAATGATACTGAATTTACATATTCAATTATTTTTATGAAAATTAATTAATAGAATTTCACATATTACTAATTATATGAAGCTTAAGTATTCATTCAAGCACGACGTGTTAAAATCGCAGTATAATTAAAAACCGTGTACTCCGTGAGTACATAATTTAAATTTATTGAGACTTTATATAAATATAGTCGAATATTGGTATATAATATATCAATACAAAGCATTAATTAATATGTATTAATAATTAAGAGAATTATATATTAAGAGTATTATATTAAGAGTATATATTAAGAGTATTATATTATATTATATAATAATTTAGAGTATTAATTAATATGTGTACAAATTAATACGTAATACATTTATATATTTTTATATTTCCTTAACTTCTTATTAGTAGAAAATCATCACAACTTGAAATAAACTTTTGGTCCAAAACTGTTTCCCTTAATAAATTTTCCACTGGCATGTTTTTTTTAATGATTATAAAATCTCTTCTGAACCTCTTGATATTTATTTAAGCAGGTGCATAATTCTTTTTAAATCCGTATTCGTAACTTTATTCTAGAAGTAGTTCCTTTAAAATCCGTATTCGTATCATTATCCTGAAGATTATTTTTCAATTTTCTAGTCACTTCTTGTCCTTAAGTTAATTTTCTGCTAGAGTTCAAATATAGTCTTGAAAATCGCAAGATCACTACTGGACTGATGGGTTGATCATTAAATCTACTCAATCGTCCTTAGAAACACTACAAGTTCCACCATATGCTATTCAATTTCGTAAACAGCTAAATCATTCAATCTTGTCACTTCATGTGTCAAATTAGCAACCTGGGAATATTCACCCCCGGTTTTTGGACTATCATTACAACTGAATCCTTCTGACATGATAACTTTTCATTAAGTATCTTAATGACAGAATAAATTAACCATTTTATGATGGATACCCTCGAATTCTTCTTTGGAATTCTAGTTATTTCTTCTTTCCATTAGAAATAAAGCAAAATATAGATTCACAGATTAATCCATGTAAAATCGATACCGTGTAAATCGAGGGATGTGGGATCCTGGGATGAAATCGAGGTATGAGAAACAATAACATAAGTCCTTTATTCTGGAAGTGCTCCAATTTTTAAGAGATTCAATAGATTTTATAATGTCGTTGCGGGCTAATAGATTTACTTCCTGATCCTAAACAATACCTATATAAATTTTGCAATAATTTTTACCAATGACGGCTGAAGAAAACAAAGATCTTGTATTAGTTCTATTTCTTCTTTTAAAATTAACTTTATCAGCATTTTTTAATTTAATTACTTTTATTTTGTCTGGATTGACTTCTCCTTGGTGACATGATGGGCTTCACTAGTTTCAGATGTGGCGAGGCCACGAAACGAAAGACTATAGGGAGGAACCTAAGTATTATGCTTGCTACGAAAGTGGCCATGTGGCAAGGAGCATGAAGTACAAAAAATACAAGGAAGCGGTAGAACAAGTACGGGTGCGCAGACAGGAAAAGAACCTAACCAAAAATCCGAAACCCAAACATTCTGACAAATCAAACTAGTTCTCAGAAGCCCTCGAACAGTCCAGGAAAGCAGGATCAGGGAAAGTTGAGGAATCCAGATGCCTCATTTATTCAAATACACCTCAATCGCAGTCAGACCGCTCACGTTTGCCTTTATCAGCTGCCCTACTAGGAAAATGCCGATATTCTGCTGGTGAGCGAACCAAATACAAAACATATAAGCAAAGGGGGATGGTATGTGGATGAATATCAGGATGCAGCAGTTTTTGTGAGAACCAAGGAACTCGGGGTGATAGAGTGGTGGAAAAGACCCGGGTGGGTCTGGATCCGTACCGACTTCTGCTCATCATCGAAATATCACCGAACGTCACTATAGAAGAATTTGCGGCATATCTTGGGAAACTCGAAGGATCGCTGAAAAAGAGAGAGGGTCCTTTTGAAGTAGGCGGCGATTTCAATTCCCAGGGTTAACCTGTGGGGTTCCCATATAGAAGATCGAAGTGGCAATCTGCTGGCTGATCTTTCAGCAGCACTAAATATAACTGCTAATGATAGAATCAACCCCACATTTGTTCGTGAAAACAGCCAATCTATAATAGATGTCACCTTCTGTTCAAGCACACTAGGAACACGCCTTGATTGATAGAGAGTCTTGGAGTCTTGGAGTCTTGGAATGTAGCAGCGACCATCTTCCGATAGCCTTCATGCTAAATAAATCTGGGCACCTGCCTGAGTCCTCTCGAGTAACTGTAGGATGGAAGTGGGACGAACGTAAGAAAGAAAAATTGGCTGCGAGCATCTACAGCAAGATGGCTTGGTGCACTCGTTGCACGGAAGATATACTTATGGAGACGATAACGCAGGCATGCGAAGAGACGCTAACTCCGAAAAATGTTCACAATAGCTCCAAAAGACCTGTATACTAGTGGACGCCTGAAGTGGCCGCCTGTCGAGCTACCTGTAAGGAGGCAAGGAAGAAGCTGGCGAGAGCAAACCGCAGCAGAACCCTAATACAACAATACCAGGTAATTCAAGAGCTCAGAGAAGATTACCAATCCGCTAGATAGACTATTGAAGCGATAGGTGAAACAGGCAAAAGCTATAACATGGCAGAAATTAATCGACGAGGTGAATAAGGACCCCTGGGGGAAAGCATATCAAATAGTTATGAGAAATCTAAGGACACGCGATATATGGACGAAAAAATATCCAGGCGGTATCAAAGTTGTTTCCTGAACGACCGGAGGCTCGTTGTGTCCCGCGCAGGTAGGAAGTCGAAATCCTTTTACTCTGGATGAATTGAATGCGGATGCAACAAAATTGCGGATGAGAAAGGCAGCTGGCCCATATGGTATTCCGGCCGAAGTGATTCGGTGGTATCAGTGGTTCCTTAAACAGTGCCCTCCGTGGCGAACGGCCTCTTTGCAGGCAGTGTATTTCCGGAAAAGTTGTAGGTGGTCAGATTAGTACTAATACCTAAGCAATGCAGGAACGAAAACGGAACACCCAAAGTAAGGCCAATATGCGCGCTATGCATTATGGGGAAGCTATATGAATACCTCGTCAGAGCTAGGCTACACAAAGAAATTGAGGAAAGAGGCGGACTTTCAGAAAGACAGTACGGTTTCAGACAGGGACGCTCAACTATCGGCGCTATGGAGGAGGTAATAAATTTTGCAAAGTTAGCAAATAGTGGATCATGGAGAAGTAGATATTTATGTGCTCTCACGACTATAGACGTGGAGAATGCTTTTAATATGGCTTCGTGGTGCAAAATAGTGGAACCTGTGTGGTTCCGCAGGGTTCGGTTTTGAGGCCTGCCTTATCTCACGTACTCTATGACGCGGTCCTTGAACTGGAGTTGCCTGTCGGCGCCGGGACCTTTGCTGACGACTTCTGACAATAGGACACAAGGAGAACGAGTTAATAAGTCGAAACAAACTAGTCTCTAGCCAAGATCATGCAGTGGATGGGTAACATGGAACTAACCGTAGCAATGCAGAAGACAGAATCTGTGCTACTGACAGGTAGCAGGAGGCCGGTGACAGTGCAGTTTCAGCTGGATGGGACAATAATTAAGCCAGAGAAGAGAATTAAATTCTTGGGGGTAGTTATGAACCAGCGGGTGAGCTTCACGTCTCACATTCATGATGTGTCGGCCAAAGCCGAAAGGACGGCCGCGATACTAGGGAGGCTCATGCCGAACGTTGGTGGGGCTCTCAGCCTGACCACGCGTTTGCTGTCCTCGATGGTCTCCTCAATCATGCTGTACGGAGCGGAGATCTGGGGAATCGGCCTGGAACTGGGAAAAAATAGAACAGTTATGATAAGAGCATACCGGACAGTCTCTGCAGAAGCTGTACAAGTGGTGGCTGGATCCCCACCAATAACACTTCTTGTCGACGAAAGGATGACTCGCAGCAAATACCAAGGCTTAACCAAGAAAGAAGTGCGGCAGCGCACCATGGCGAGTTGTCAAAATGCCTGGCAGGGGGTAAAGAACTGTGCATGGACGCGAGTATTGATACCGGATGTGCAAATCTGGGCTGAACGTAAGCACGGAAACGTTGACTACCATGTGACCCAGGCTTTATGCCCTGTGCATGGGTGCTTTAATGCCTTTCTGAACAGAATAGGCAAAAGCCAAAGCGAAGAGTGCTGGTACTGTGGCGATAGAGATGACGCTTGTCACACGATATTCTATTGCGAAAGATGGGACAAGCTGAGACTAGGGTTGGCAGAGAAAACCGGTGAATGACGGGACAAGGAGAACATGACCTAAACGATGTTAAAAAGCAAAGAAAATTGGGACGCAACCGCGGAGATGCTAAGAAGCATAATGAAGGCCAAGGAAGTAGATGAGAGGAGACTTGAAGCAGGGTTACAAATTAAAAAGTAACAGAAGAGTAGTAATAATAATACTTAATAATAATAATACTTTATTGTCCAACAGAGCGAACCCCAATGACAGAACAATAATATATTATATATATATATATATATATATATATATATATATATATATATATATATATATATATATATACATACATACACATACAAGACACACACATGCATACACATATACAAACACACCTACATACATGCACCTATATACATACATATACACATATAAATACATAAACAAATGGTGTAAACCCATACAAGTAATACAAGTAATAAATATCAATATACAAAACAGTAAAAATGATTACATAGAACAAGTAAATAAGTATATAAACATTGGTCTTAAAATATATCCTGAGATGCTTCGTTAGCAGCTTTACACATTACGAAGATAGGTGCTCTACGTAGTACGTTAATCCTTGGAATCGGCAGACGAAAACTGGCGGTAGATCTAGACGATGATCTGGGAATATTGATTGGAATTTTGCCCAAGAGAAATGAACAGTCTATCTGACTATGCAAGAGCTTAGAGGTATATTGTGCACAGCAATTACTCCTTCTGTCTTCTAGAGAAACCATGTTATGTCTAATTAACAATCGTTTGAGACTAGTTCCTACCTCAGGATAAACTCCATCAAGTCTGTAGGACAGGTATTTCAAAAAACGTCTATGAATTCTGTCAAGTTTGAACGCGTGTGATGTATATAAAGGATACCACACGAGAATAGCGTACTCCAGTTTGCAGAGGACGTATGTACAAAAAAGTTGCTTCATTAGGTTAGTATCGCTGAAGTTGCGACTTACGCGCGTTACAAATCCTAAGGACTTCGATGCAGAGGAGCACACGCTATCGAGATGGTCGAGAAATGTTAGGCGAGAATCAAATATGACACCGAGATCTTTCATTATTTCCTTCTTGGCAATAGGGCTACCATCAATTGTATAGGTAGTTTGTATTGGAGAAAGAGTTTTTGAGTACGAAACATAACAACACTTGGTGGTATTAAGTAATAATTTGTGTTTAACACACCATCTCACAAATGAGTCCATGTTATTTTGTAAGTGTAACATAGCCCCATGGCATTTAATCGATTTGTATAATTTTATGTCATCAGCAAATGCTAATACGGGACACGATATCGTGGACAGTAGGTCATTAATGAAGATAATGAATAATAAGGGACCCAAGATAGAGCCTTGGGGGCACTCGATGTTGCTAGAAATTCAGTTGATACGAACCCATTATAGTATACTTAACAAACTCTATTTTCTAAATAGGACTTAAGTAGTGCTAAAGCTTCACGGTTTAAGCCTAGGTTGTAAAGTTTTTGTAAAATAGGGTTGTGTTGAATCTTGTCGAAAGCTTTAGATAAATCAGTATATATAACATCAACATGTCCGCGGTTATCAATTTCTTCCGATACGTATTGTGCAAATGTTGCTAAATTAGTACATGTGGAACGACCATTCACAAATCCATGTTGTTTAGGAGAAATAAAACTTTTTACTTTATTCTAAATAACACGGTAGAGAAAAATTTCAAAAACTTTGGCAAAGTTGGATAAAATGGATATCGGCCTATAGTTGGAGATGCAAGACTTGTCGCCATTCTTGAAGACTGGTGAGATGCGAGCGCGTTTCCACCTATTCGGGAATGTGCAAGTTTTAATGGATAGATTAAAAACAATCACTAAAAATGAAGGTATAGAATCATCACCAGCTGTAAATTAATTAGATAATTGAGACATAATTAGTAGAAGGTCCTCTTCATTAACTTCAGGAAAGTTAAAAGGAACAATGTTATTTAAATATTCAGAAGGAGCAGTAGCATCAATTGAAGAGAACTACCTTGAGAAAAAGTCAGCAAAAGCGTTAACTATGGTGTAAGGCTCAGAAAACTCGGAATCTTCATTATGAAGCGTACCAGGAATTCTTGAGTGACCACGCTTGTTATTTAAATATTTCCACACGTCAGTTGGATTTTTCTTAATATTGCTTTCCATCCTAAGGATATAAGTTTTATAGCAATTCGCAATTTTAGCTTTAATTTGTCTGCGTAGTTGACTGTATTTGTCATAAAATAGGCGATCACCAGTTCTTGACCATTGCTTCCTATATTTTTCTTTCAATCGTAAGAGAGACCTAATTTCTGGCTAATACCATATAGGATACTTTGAAACAGAGTAAGATTTCTTAGGCACAAACTCATCCAAGCATTGATATAATGTGGTATAGAAGGAATCAACAGCATCATTGATGTTATTATACTGTTCCAATGAAGATGACCAATCAATATCGCAAAGGGATTATTGACACAATAACATTAAATTAAAATTACGAAAATTATACGCCATTTGGCTATTAGACGGAAACGAACGAAAATGATGTGATTCGAGAATACATATATTAATGTCTAGTGCAGGATGATAATTATCTTCCTTAACTAGGGGAGATATGGAGTGTAAAACAGACAAATTGTGATTTATAGTAATCTAGAGTTGCCTAGTAATAATACCACGAGAGGATGCAAACCAAGGCAGCGCTAGGTACAAGATGGTGAAAAAAATGAGCTTAACTAGCTTTTTGCGGACTTGAGCAAGATACCACTGATCTGAGATGACTATACCCCTACTACACTAAGAGTTTTATGAATTGAATAGTATTTACTACCTGTATTTATTTGCCAAAAATAATATACTGTTTTCGGAAAAAGTCTATGATTTTTTTTTAATTTATTATAAATTTTGTGGACCTTTTTGGACTTCGTCTGGGAAAATTCCGCCTGGGCCCAGGGTCTGTTTACCCTGCTTACTTACAGCCCTGAAAAAACATTTTTATTTTTATGAAGTGAAATTCTCACCATCTCCTTTTCTATTGTAATTCATGATAGCTTTCTAAGGAAAACGTTTTAAAAGTCTGTTTGATCTAAAAGGCGAAGCTTTGATATTTCAGAATGAGCACCTACCATCTAAAAATGATACTATTTTTCCATAAGTATAGATATCTCGGTTTCGAGTGGTTAATAAAAGTAGTTGTAGTGGTTGTGCGACATACTTGCTGCATTAGTATATATTTTTTAATTTTTATTCAAAATTTTATTCATTCTATGAATTGGCTTTAAATTAAATTTTCAAGGCGTTTGTTTAAATATTTCCAAATTATTGGGAAAAGTCGCTGCATAATTAAAAAAATAACTCTGTGGTAACAAAGACTTTAAAAATGAAATTTTAAATCTCTTGAAACACTACAAAGATTTATAGCAATCCCAAAGAATTGAATAAATAAATTCAGTATTAATGGAAAATTTGGATGGAAAAAATCCTTTATTCTTCATAAAAAGTCTTCGTATATTCTACAACTCGTCAACTCTCGCAACGCCGGAATAAAAGTTATTTAAAATATTGTAGCACGTTTATACTAATTCATAATATATAAAGTAGGAATATGGAAGGAAGTGATGCGTGATATTAAGAAACTTATAAACTCTGGAAATTTATGCACAAATGCTGGCGAAGTTATAATTCAGCAGTAAAGAGCAAATTCTAGATCATTATTGTACCAAATAAACCATTATTCACACTTCTTGTTAAATCATCCTGTTAAACAGTTCGCACTCAGGAAACTTTCTTTGTGTTAAATACGTAAAATTATCAACTCAAGTAGCTAATTTTATAACAGTGCAATGAGAGATATACATATTGCAAGTGGCTTTCTTTTTCCAACGAGTTGGTCTGGCCACTAGTTGATGCTTATAAAGCAGGTACTTATAAAATCCAAAAAATCTTATAAAATCCTATACTAAGTACATATACTTAATAATAACAATAATCATAATTTCCACAAATTCTAACAAAAGCCTATAGACCATAAGGTCTTTCTGCCTTCATTTAGTTATCTATATATTCATTTTTTCTTATTCATGCCTGCTTATCTCAAAGTTTTATTACAGGTAACGGCTTTCAATTAAGGGTGGTGTATTTTTAATAATTACTATGTGATTAATGTCGAATAAGGAATTTTATTCAAACATGAATTAACTGATGACGATAGAACACTCACGGAATAAACTGTTTAAATTTGTTACTAGCTACTAGTCTTTGGCGATTTAAAATTTAATTCAGAAATTTCGCCATAATTAGGCTACAAATAAAAGAAAAAGAACAAAAATATTTTTTATTTCTGACCTAATTAATCTGCTGTTCTTTTTCTATTTTTTTTAGCCTAATGATATTTTAATTAAATTTTAAATCTCCGAAACTAGTAGCTAGTAAGAAATTTTAACAATTTGTTCTTTCGTTGCCTTATCGTCAGCAGTTAATTCCGCATTTGGTTATACAAAATATGCTAAGCAATGTATTTAGTTGCAACAATTTTATTAATTTAACATATTTTCACAAATTACACATTATGGACAAAATGACCGCATTTTAAAATAATTATAAAGAATAATAATTGATTATGTATACTTTTTAAATGATCGTTTTTAATTAAAGTTTAAATATCAGCTGTAAATATCGATTAAGTAGCGGTATAATAAAATTATTGACATGCAAGGATGCAAAATAAAAGTGTGATATTCTTAAATATTCATTTTATTATAATATTATGTAAATAAATTAATTATTAAATTGATGTCAGTTATAATATAATTATAAATTGTTAGTTGTATATATTCGTTAGATTTATCGGTTAAAATAATTATTTTCTTAAATATTCATATTGATGTTATGTAATTCTTAGATATTTTATATAGTTAGATGAAAAATTGTTTGTAGGAACAGTTGTTATGTAATAAGAAACGGTTTATATGTAAAAATATTGTTTTAAATTGTAGTTGTGTTATTATAAGACACATACTACTAATAATACTACTAAAAATAATACTACTAATGAATATAAAATAATCATTTTGAGCGGAAGCTAGAATTCTTGTGTGTAATGGACCGCACGAGGACAACAGAGTAAATCAAATAATCCAATCAGTTGGATGCGTTCGGACAGAGTTGGTAGCACGCCCATAGAATAATGCAGGGCGACGGAGGCTGCAATTCCTCGAAGATTTTTCCAATTTCCTCCGCAATTTTCCCGTTTCGTTTCCATCCTTTCAGAAACACCTAAGCACCTCTCGTTTGCCCATCGAGGTCTATGTATAGGGTAAAATATATATCTCGGGTTTTGCACTTGTGCCTCTCCATTGTTATGGCGATTTTTGGGGCGTCGAAGCGAAAGACAATAAGATTTATAAACGTGTGTTTTGTCAGCGAAAGTGGAGCAGGAAAGAATGTATGAAAAGAAAATCCTGTGTTTCCACGAAAAATATACAATGCACGTTTCATCTTTCCCAGACTCGCCCCGATCTAATACGCGATTATAACATAACAAATTTTCGAATAGTTTTCGACGTTTAGTTTCACCGCAAACGCTCTCTGCAATTTACAGTGCGGCACCGGAACTAAACAACAATTAAACTTATATAAATCCCAAGTTCCAAGATTGTAGTAACAAATTTATGCACCCCCAAAGCGGTGGATAAACCAATATTTATCGAGTAAACAAAATAATTACCGGCAACCAAGATTCAGATGTAACAAGATACCCTAGTATTATTCATATACAAAGCCGGAGCCCCATACAGGGTTAATTAGTCGTTAACGTTGTAACCCTGCGCGCTACGGCCAGCATATAAACTCTCCAAACCTTGTATACCAATAGTAGGAGTGTGCCGATCACGCCACTTATTAAGCTCGATGAGATAATTAATACGCCACCGTTTAATTAGATTATTAAGACGCGTTCCACTCCTCCAAAGAATTCTATTCATCCATGTTACATCTCACCCGCTCCTTTATATAAAAAAACAACACAAATACCAGCATACATCAACTGCATTCTCTTATAAGAAAATGCATTTATAAACCAGGTTCAAAATAAGTTACAACAGATTTTATTACTTAAGAATTTAGTTCAAAAATTTAAGTAATCTAAAGTAACTAGCTCAGTTAAATATTATGTTAAGAAGTTTAATCAGCTGTTAAATTATAAAGTTTGCTACAATGTGTTCATTGCATTTTGTGCTTTTGTAGTATTTATATACGAATTCATCGTACAAGCTTAAAAAATAACTGAGCATTGTCTTGGTTCCATTATACCTACAACCTTCCTATAACGCGTTTATTTCTTACCGCTATTATGGAAACCGAGTTATAAGAATCTTAAAATTAGTATAAATTAATTGCTACCGCATTATGAGAAATTCCACGCCATTTCCTTTAAATTAATTCTTTAAATAATTATCTTAAAAATTCTTAAATATTTTAAAATATTAATTTATTGTCGATGGATCAACTTACAATAAGATGCAATACAGTTTAAATCATATGCCCAAATATAGTTCTTCTTTCATAACATTCCAACTGTCATTATTTGAATAGAAGAATTTCATCTAATTATTTCTCCAAATTTCCGGGCATCAATGCAATTGAGGTGAATAGATCGATGAATGCCATCAATCCCCTTTTGAAGTACTACATATTGATAGTCCATATCTTCAAATCCTTCACCACTGAAACAAGAGCTTTCTTTTTGAGTCTGTATGTAAATAAAATACGAAAATACTGTTATGTAAATTTATTCTCCTCTCCTTTTGGGCAGGCTTTACTGGCACTTAAAGAAACAAATATGTATATTTAAATAATATTTATACAATAATTTATATCAACAAAAGATATATGTAATTTTCCAATCTATTTTAAATGTGTTTACGTACCTTAATAATAATTGTAATATAAGAGTACATTGTAAATATTAATTGTTATATGAGAGTACATTGAATTCAAAATTTGCTTTTGACTTTTGGTCAATAAATAAAGAAATTATAATTCCATTATTTTTTTTCTTATTAATAGGCACATAATTTATTAATAGGTACACCATATTTTTTTCTAAACTACATTTAATATTAAGATTGATCTACTATTTTGATTATGATGAAATTGAAAGGAAGGTATTAAAAAGAGCAATATTTATTATATGATTCTTTTATTCCGGGCTTTAAATGTGTCTTCGAACGGGAGAAAAATCAATAAAACCCTGGTTTTTATCAGCGATTGTTTGAAGAACAATAAATACTAAGGAAGATTACATCGTCTGTCTGGAGATGGAGGGAAATCCTCTTAGCTTCTTACCTTGCCAAAGTGAAGTTTACGCAAGAACGCTATATGCAATTTTGTCGCCCCACGCCAATTACTTGCGGATCTACTGAGGAAAAATATGTTCATAATGATTCTAGGTATATAATACATCCGAATATAGAAAACTAAACTTTGAAGGTATAATAAAAAGTGCTTTTTGCATTTGATAGCGTATCAAGAAATGTTGGTCTGGTAATGAAGAATAATAGAATAAAAGTAATCAATAAATATTTGAATTTGTTAAGAATTTGATAAAAATGAAATGAATACTTGCCTTTTCTGAAAAAATTAAATTTTTGAATATACATTTCGTTAACAACGTTAATACCAACAGTATAACTAATTTTACGAAAGGAAACTGAGTCTATATATCCCAATTTACATTAATAAGATTTAGATACATCTTTTTTAAGTAATAAATTTCATTCGATTACAACCATCTGAGGGCTTTTTGAACAGTTTAATAAAACCTTATCTGTTGGGCGTATATTATATTTTGTGTAATTCAGGTGATAAAACGTAAACAATTCTTTAAACCTGGTTCCATGCTTCTGGTTCAATGTTACATTGTGTTTATACGACATATATATGCTGCAATTATCATAGATTTTCTATTTGTCAACCGGATTACCTTTAATTATTTTTATTTTAAAAGGGTTGTTGGAACTCGGGGTAAAATAAAATTTATCAAACACGTGTTTTAATTTGAAATTTAATAGAGGATACCGGTTTAGAGTCATGTAAAGTGTTCTAAATTTTATGTTGTTTTTAAATCTTGTTTATTAGATATTTCGTAACCATTTTTTTTTTGCAATGTTTACAATTCTCTGATATTTTTAGACATTAAATCTGTTGGGGTAATGTATTATATAGTTTGTTGGTCTTGAAGAAGAGCAGTGTTTGTAATTATCTAAACGATCAAACTAGGAAACCAGGACTAATACCAAACACACAAACAACAAACGACTACCAAACAAAGACTGAGGAAAAATGAAACGGCCTCAAGAAGCTGCACACAAACGACACAATATATTTGTAAAATTAGTTATACTAATGATGTTAACATTCTTAAGGAATTACATACATTTATATTCTAAAATACAATTTTTGGATAAAAGAAGTGAAAGAAATTTCATATAAAAATAATTAGATTTCGTCAGAAAACGCATTAAAAAGTATTAGAAATAATACATCATTCAAATAATATTTAAGATAAATAGCAAATCTAATAATAGTATATGGCCAATATATTTGTCACATAATATTTTATAACTCTAAAAAGGGGTTTTGTAGCCAGTTGTGTAATTGGAGAAAAAAAGATTTGATATAAGCCTTTAGGCCTGTGGTAGTCGCTTTGGAATATGAAAAAAATCATCTGAATTTGTTTACCGTGTATTTCTCATAATCTAATTAATTGATCTTTTTATTCGATTTCCTAGAAACCTGTATAGTCTTGATTGTCCAGTTAAGTTAACGTTATCTGCCTAGAATTTTCGGTTTAAAATTGTTTGTCTAGTCTTGTCTACCCATTCTCTACCTATTAGTCTACCTATTATTGCACATATGGTCATTGCAATATTCATTTGTTTAGTTTTGTTTAACTAACTTTCGTCTTTGTATTCGTGCATGTTCAGCCCTGTCTAGTTTTTTTTTTTCTATATTTTATGGTCTTATCTGTACTGCATTTTTGCTATTATATAGTTTGGTTTCTGTGGTGTCTTGTCGATCTAATCTAGTCTAGTTTTGAATATTTACTCTTGTCTATCTGAAATGGTATGTGTGTAGTATTAAGTACAGTCTTGTGGGTCTAATGTAGTCGGTCTAGTCTTGAATTTCTAGTCATGTCCATCTGGAACTGCTTATGTAGTATCGTCTGTCTATTTTCGTCTAATCTAATTTTGATATACTGAATTAAAGTTTTGATTCGTTTGAACAAATTTAGTTTCATATCCTGGATTTTATCCGTTTCTGTTTGTTATGCTAGGAATGATGATTTTTTGGCAGAAATTAGAATATAGTAGCATATTAGCAGCTTGATAGTTGGTAGGAATAGTGGAAAAAATATCTACATCTTTATTTTAATTTATAGTAAACTACAATTATATGTTGTGTGTGTATGGGGAATTATTTAGAATTACAAAATAATTTGTTTCAAAATCGGGCAGTTTAAAGAAAATAATTTCTTTTAGTGGAAGATTTTACTGAAGTTTTGGCAAGGGTGCGACTAAATTGCATATAGTACTCCACTTGTGAAAACTCCACTTCCACTTGGAAGGCTCCACTTCCACTGGCAAGCCAGGAAGCTGAAAATATATTTGTCCAGACAGAATATTTATTTTTAAATATAATATTTTTTATAAAACATTTTAATCTACTCGCACACTAAAATGAAAACAATAATAAGTAAATTATTGTATTTGGAGGATGCCATTATTATAATTGTGTGTAAAAGTGTGTATCCAAATCGTTCGTAAAGTCCACATCGTGCGTAAAAGTCCAGTGTAAATTAAATGGAGTTTCATTTTTAAACGATTTCTATTTATGGTTACTATGACAACAAATAAAATCAATATATCAGTATATCATCATAATAATATAATTTTTCTATATTGATAAGAAATAAATATTTTTAGTAGATTCAACAATATTTTAACAGGCTTAAAAAAATAAAAATAATTTATGACACTCATTGCGATTTCAGATACATTCCGCAACCCGTGCACAAATGCCCTCCTTCACACACTTGTATCGTAAACTACTATTATTAAATAAAAATTAAATCTCATATATAATATTAAATAAAATTGAATAATAATATGAATAACAAACTCAATTTCTTTTAAAATGATTGATGGAATTAATAGAAAGCTATTACATTTTTGTTAATATTACTTTTGACTTTCAAGATTTATCTGTTTTTATAAATTGCTGCATCATGTATAATCTTCATTATCTTATACAGTTTTTTTTACAATTACTGATAACTAAATATATTCCATTGTAAACTGATATTATTAAATTTATTCTGTTTCAGTCTTCAAACCATTGTATAGTGACATTTAAAAATATGAATTGAAATTCAGTTAGACTTTTTTTGATAGATTATTATTCTTCTTTATTTAATTTAATGTAGTATATATTTCCTACTCTAATGAAATAACAATTCTTGATCTGGATCATAAGAAAATACGATATTTTTTATAATTTGATTAAAGGATCTTCTTCACAACTGTTTTATGATGTAAAATCAATTTATTTGTGAAGAATTGTGTTAATTATTGCAAAAATCTATTTATTTTCCATTAAGTATGCATGCAACTAAATTGAGTGAGTAAATCTTAATATTCGGAAAGCTAAATATAAATAAATCTTCTATTGTTGAGGGTTTATGCAGAAGAGCTTAAAAGTTTTACATTTATACCAAGCTTTAGAATCAGGTGAATTAGAGGAGTATATGTTTATTAAAATTTGATGTATTTTCCATTTTAGTAAACACGTGCTTAAAGTAATTCCACTGTATAAAGGTCTTGTATACCTTATTGGAATAAAAGTGTCGCAGTTTTTCATTTTTACGAAAGTTTTATTTGTACCATGTTTCATAATAATAATATGACTATATACAAAACTAAATGTTTATGTCAGACACATTCACTTTCCCAATGATAATTCCTTTGCCCGAAAAAAACAATTTCACAAAAAATGCGCACGGTTTCGCATAAAAATTAATTAAATACGTTTGTTCTCTAGGTGAAAGCGAAATTCGCACTTGAAAGACAGAAATCCCCTACAAAGATTGTTTTCTTTATTTGCTCCCCGGGGGTTAATCCACTAACGTAACCTTTTCATACATCAAAATGTCTCGATTATTGAGAATGAATTGTAACATAACATTTTTGACTCGACAAAGAAATTCGCGTAATCACGGATTTTGTCATAAATTTGCGCAGAATAAGGGAAATTAAAGTTCATAAAAAAAATGTTAACGTATTTTAGTGAGGGTAATTTGTAAACGCTGTGAGAGAGAAGTAGGTCAGGTCAGAGCACTTAAGTTTTACTTCCCGACAATATTTTTTTTAAGATCGAAAATTTAGAGATGTTATTAATGAGCTTATGATACTCATCAAATTTGCATCAAGTGTTACGAACTTGGCCCTAATTTTCGCCTTATGATTTTCTTGTAAAATCCATATTGTAGATTCTCATTTTCGTAATTTCCTGCTATATTTAATTTTTTAACAAAACCAATTTATTATTTCTTGATAAATTCTTACTCCAAACCACTTTAACCACTTTACAAAAGTACTACAAAACTTCAAAAAAAAATTCAACATAATTTACTGTATATTAAAATATTAGTAAGCAGTTTAGATATGTAAACCCTGAGTTAAACATGTATTTCCCCTGAGATTTGGTATGTAAAACAAAATTGGGAATACATAAGCCAGAAGATAGTTTCCACTTAAATAAACTTTTCTGTCTAACTAAACCGATATGGTAAGCTTTCTGTATGCTTTCCAGACCAGATTTTTTTTCAAAATTTAATCGATAATCAAGCTGCAAATAACACTGGGCTTTGTGTATGATGTTCTTTCTGTACATATTTTTACTAAAATAAATGAAACCAAATGTTACATGACTAGACACAACATGAGTAGACACGACCAAATAAGACCAGTCAATAGTCACGACCAAGTAAGTCTATATAAGCCTATACAAGACTAGACAACACCTGACGCCACCAGACAAGATCACAAAAGACCAGATAAAACCACACAAGACCAGACAAGACCAATGTTACATGACTAGACACGACCAAATAATACTAGACAATAGTCACGACCATGTACGTCTATATAAGCCTTTACAAGAGCAGACAATACCTGGCGCGACCACGCTAGATTAGAAAAGACCAGATAAGACCAGATAAGGCAAGATCAGACAAAACTAGAGGAGACCAAACAAGACCATACAAGAACAGAGAAAAGCAGATAAGACCAGATAGAACCAGCCAAGACCAGACAAGACCAGACAAGACCACACAAGACCAGACAAGACCGAACAAGACCAGACAAGACCAGACAAGACAAAACTAGATGAGACCAGACAAGATCAGGCAAGACCAGACAAGAGCAAACAAGACCAGACAAGACAAAACTAGATGAGACCAGACAAGATCAGACAAGGCCAGACAAACCAGAGAAGACCAGACAGGACCAGACAAGACAAGACGAGACAAGACCAGATAGGAACAGGCAAGATCAGACAAGGCCAGAAAAGGCCAGACAAAACCAGACAATACCAGACAAGACCATAAAAGACCATACAAGACCAGACAAGACCAGACAAGACCAGAAAAGACCAGACAGGACCAGACAAGACCAGACAAGACCAGACAAGACCAGGCAAGACCAGACAAGACCAAACAAGACCAGACAAGACCAGACAAGACCAGACAAGACCAGACAAGACTAAACAAGACTAAACAAGACCAGACAAGAACAGACAAGACCAGAAAATATCAGACAAGACCAGACCATACCAGACAAGATCAGAAAAGACCAAACAAGACCAGAAAAGTACTAAGCCGGACAATACCGTACAGGTCCAGAGAAGACCTAGCAAGTCCAGACAAGTCCAAACTAGACCAGATAACACAGGGACAAGACAAGCCAGGACCAGACAAAAATAGGCATGGCCGGAAAAGACAGGACAAATCAGACAAGACCAGACAAGAACAGACAAGACCAGACAAGACCTGAGAAGATCAGACAAGACCAGACAAGACCAGAAAAGACCAGACAAGATCAGACAAGACCAGATAAGACCTGACAAGACCAGACAAGAACAGACAAGATCAGAAAAAAAATATTGGACCAGACAAGACGAGACAAGACCAGACAAGACCAGACAAGACCAGGCAAGACCAAACAAGACAGACAAGACCAGCCAATACCAGACAGGACCAGACAAGACCAGGCAGGACTAGCCAAGAGCAGTCAATAGCTGACAAATACTAACAAATCCAGACTAGAGCAGACGAACCAGACAAGATCTGGCAAGACCAAACAAGATAGGAATAGCCCACACAAGCCCAAACAAGGACTAGACAAAACAAGACCAGACCAGACAAGAGCAGAAATTCAAAATAAGCCCAAATTTGTCTTGAAAAGACCTCAGAAGATCAGATGAAACCAGACAAGACCAAACAATACGTGACAGGCCTAGGCACGCCTAAATAAACTAGGCAGTATTAGAGTACACAAGAATAGAGAAGGCTAGAAACTAGAGAAGACTTGACAAATTCAGACAACACTATTTAAGACCATACCAGACTGTATGTCCCGACCAGATCGATAAATAAATAACACCAGAGAGAAGCATACAGGAGGAGGAATTTATAACTTCAGGTGCTTCATTAACTATAGTCTATTTAAATGAAATACTAATTCAACATGGCATGGAAATTATTATTTCTTCTATTTAGATGAAAAGAAGATAGAAAAACGATTTTGCACGGCATAAATTGATGGTAGCCTGTCACTAAAGACTTTTCTCTGATTTCTGATTGCTGCAGCTATTTCTCAATTAGCATGCGATGCTTAGATCAACCACCAATTTCTTGAATAATGTGCAAACTTGGGTTCCTTTAATATTTAATCATGTCTCCAGAAGGAGAGAGTGTATATTGTTTAAAAATTCCCGGACCAAACAAACTATGTTATTTAATATTTCAATCCACAAAACTTTAAAAAACCAAAACGTTTAAAAGTTGAGATACGTACAGTACGCTCAAACTGAATAGATGTAAAAGATACTTCATGTCGCACAGTCCAAATACGTGAAAATAGAATAAAGAAAAATAATAGAAAAGTCTAGACCAAACGAAACAGGATTAGCGAAGACCGAACAAAATCAAATAAGACCACTAAAAACTTAACAATACCAGTAGAAATAGATAAGATTTCACATTGTAGCCTATTCATGAATATATCAGTTACATGTATAATTTGACGCGTAATATTAGCCATAAAAATTGATATACCATCTATGGAGTTATTAAGGATGGACGTAGTGAATTTATATTTGTATATTATATTGTATTGTATATTTGAAAACGAACAAATTTACGCATAATTTGTCTTTCAATTTCTTTCTATATTTTATATTAAAACATTAAGTCAAATTGACTCCCTCCGTAATCTGATAATAAATTTCAGGCTGTAATGAATATCATTTTTTTAGAAGAGATTTAACTTTGTTAGATAAAAGGATAGTCCAGACGAACAAAAAATCATTTAAGAAAAACCATAACACTTTTACGCTAATGTATACTCTGAGAGAATCGATATTCTGGAGCCAAAGGGCTCTGGACGTAAATTTACATACATTTTCCTTGCCGTGCAGATTTTTATGCTGTTAACATTTTCACAGACCCAATGTATTAAAATGTAGATGCAGCATAATATTTATTTATAATTTTATAATCTAGTTACTTTCTTCTTGCAGGTGAGTTCTATCGGTTTTGCAAAACCAGCCGGCTTTCTCGCAAAGCATGTAAGTAAAAACAAATAGTATAAATTATCCCCCCATTCGTATTTGTAAATTCAGTAATTAGAATTTTGCCCAAAGTCATCATTTACTTAATTAAAAGAGGTAAAAGGTCATATAAATAGGGGGGACCAAATAGGTAGAGTTCTGGACCTCAGCTGCGAACACACTGAGCAACAAAGGATTCCCACTTAATTACACTACAAAGGTAATTAAACTAAATGAATCCCAATACTACTCTGTGTATATATTTGGCAGCCAGTGGATGTCGGTTACTTGATTGGGGTTTACAGTTTGGTTCTGATTGGTTCACCAGGCGAAATTAGCTTTACCGGTCACTATTTCACCCTCTGTTGACTATTAGAAACATTCGGAGAGGTAGAATATACTTATGTGGTAACAGTGATCAGGTTTAATTCGATCGAATTCTGGTAAAAGCAGTTGCGAAAGAAATTAGACGTGGTCTAATAAAGTTGATTCGTTTTACGTTCACGATAAGGGTGTTTTATACACTTTATTTTACAGCCGAGTAGGTAATTTACCAATTGTACCACCTAGTGAGAGACGGCTTAAAGAATAGTAAATCTATTTCCAAACTCGATGCAACTGATAAAGGTTGTAATCTGAAAAGTTTAAAACTAATTAAGGGCTTATTGTCGACTGATTTAGTTCGAGAATTCCTTTTTATTCCCTTTTTCTACTGAAACTTTGTCGACAAAAAAATCTACGTTCGCAAATTCATCATAAAGGAATCACTTTTATATAAAATTAGTATCGAATAAATTTATTACTTTTAAATTTTAATTAGTTCGCGATTTCATAAACACATTTCCTGTTAATTGAATGTTGTTCGACCCCGTAATCATGTTGTGTTGTTTAGGTAATGGCATATTTATTTGCGCAATATTCAATCCGCGCCCTGCTAAACAATTAACGAAATTAACCGTGTAATTAATTACTGAATGTTGTGACGATTTGCCGGACCAGTCTGTACTGCCGAGGGTTAATCAGCCCTTACCATTAATATTATAATCAACTGTCTATTATAATATTCTCTCTCCTCTGCCCCACATTTCGCTCTATACAATAAAGTCAATTAGTTAATATCGGTCTATAACTGTTACGCTAACACCTATATATTAGGAAAATAAATCTGGCCCTTACCATTATTATACGAGCAGCACATTAATTCAACCCTTTAATTAAGTAAACATTGAGATAAAATTAGATTTAGATAATATTACCCTAAATATAAAGCAATTAAGCAAACTTATCAATTAGATCTGAAATCTAAATTAATAAGAGTATATTTTTTAAATTAATAACACTTGTTTATTTAAAATTTTGTGTTTTATAAAAGTAATTACCCTAATTAATATGAATAAACTCAAAAATTGGTATAGAGTATAATATTAGTAAATTTATACTAATTAGGTAATGAGCCATCCCGGGAAAAGATGTGATTAAAAATAAAAATAATGGTATATTTATTTGGCCTCCTTGGTATTCTCCAAGTTCACAGTCAAGTTGAACTTGAATTCTCATGTATCTCATCCTGCAAGGATATCCCCCGATAGTTGTTATCTGATCTATCGCCTCTTTTATGTAATGGGTGTATTATCGCCATGTTCCACTCTTCCGTCATATTCCAAATGTTCTCAGTATTCCAAATATCTACGAGGTATTTCTGTAAATTCTGAATGGCTTTTGTATTTGCATTCTTCCATATTTCTGCAGTTAGTTGATTCTCCCATGACGCTTTGTAATTTTCAATTGAATCAATGGCTTTCATCACTTCATTGTAATCTGGAGGTATAACCTTTTCTAATGGTGTTTTATTTTTTTTAATGAGGGTCATGCTCTAGGTTCTAGGAACTGTGTTGGTTCCTCACTGTTAAGCAATTCTTGAAAGTATTGAGCTAAAATTTATGTATTCTCTTTGTTACTATTTGCCAGTCTTCCATTTTAATTCTCATCATCTCAAGTGTTGGTGGAGTATAGTTTGATTGGTACTGTAGAAATGTATTATAAAAATCCCTTGTCTTATGTTATATGAATGCTTCATCTATGGCGTTTAATGATTCTTTGTGATAATTTCATAATGGTATATTTAATTACAAAATTTATTAAATTCCATTAAAATTTCAAAATTAACTAAAAATTGTTTATATGAATGGTAAAGTTTGAGGGAAAATATATATAAAAATTCGTAGAAAAAAAACGTGAATGAGTTTAATGAAAAATTCATAATGATTCTTTCTTAGAAAAAAATGAGGATTTTTATTACATTTCTACAGTATTATTGGTTTTTGAAGTGAAAACTTCTATAGCCGCGGAATGACATTTGGGTAGAGGGTAAACTCAAAGATTTGCGGCATCGACATCAATAGCTGCGTTCTATAAAAATATTTCTATTACCCAAAGATGTCTTCAAAAGAACACATCTATACGCATATGTTTAAAGTTGGCTCTGAACGTCAAACTTAATAGTCAAAGTTTTTGGCAGTGTTGACAGAACGTAGCATTTCTAAGAAAATATCAACCCGTAGAATTAGTGTGCAGTGCAAGAGTAAGTACTTTTACCGGACGTAATAGTAGATGTACTAGTGCCGGATTATTGGAAAGTTTTTGGCAGTGTTGACAGAACGCAGCGCCTCTAAGGAAATATCAACCCCTATAATTAGTGTACATTACAAGAGTAAGTACTTTTGACGGATGTACTAGTAGATATACTAGTGCCGGACTATTGGAATGTTCAGATTACTGAATTGTATCGAAGAATTCATGGTAAATCACGAATCAGACCCATCAAAGTTTTAGGCAATCAAATGTACTCGTGTGATCTCCAAAGGAAGGAAACTACAAACTAATATTAATAGTCAGCGATATAGAGATAAGAATAAAAAAAAACTCTTGCAATAGTTAATTCAGAATTCTAAACATCGAACAATCACAGCTGAGAAGGAGGAAAAAATTAATCGTCGTAAAGAATATTCCAAACAAAAATTAATTTACATAGAGATAAATTTTCAAAAGCAGTTATGCAGTTATGTTTCTAAAAGTCAAAATTTCCATAACTCACAAATTGCAGACCCATCAACAAGAAATGTGCCATATATCCTACCAATTCATTTTGCTGACCTATCAACACAGAATCTACCAAACATTCCGGATTCAAATTCATATTATGATGATGACATTAACAGTCATTCTCCTTCAGAAGTGAGTTATGTTCCAGAATTACATAAAACAATACTAACAAAGTATGTACCAAATTTGATTAATTAACATACTGATAAATCCTCAAAACAAGTTTTAAAGCTGGTTTTTTTTCAAAAGTTTTTACTTCAGTCGGCAGTGCCTGACTGCCTATTTTATTTTTTTTAATTAAGATTCATTCAATGCTGTAAATAGGATAAAAAAGTTCAATAGGATAGATGTACAAAAAGGATGAGTTTGGGCCATTTGGATAAACAGTATTCTTGTCGAGGATTCTTGTCTTGTGGTTGCATAAAAATAAGAATTTCTTTATTATTTGAAACAAAAAATTAAGATTTTGTACAATTATTTGAGCTAATAATTGCAATTCTCAAAAGAATAGTCGTAGAATCCTGTTCTACCTCCTAAACCTATTTGTCATCGTCAGTAAAAATGTTAACGTTTTGTCTTCCAGTATCTCAAATCATAAGGAAATTTACAGCCGGTAGTATTGCCCAATTTCTAAATTTGGTCATAAAAATAGTACAAAGAAGAACTGAATTATTTCACCAATCGAAAGTAGATGAGCTTCGAGCATTAGGAATCACAAGAGTCTAGTCGTATTTGCATGGTATTCTTAGTTAAAAAAAAGAATATGTAGTCGTCATTCTGTAGATTTGCAGTACCGATAATTCTATAAGAGTGCAGTTACGGATATCAGAACAAACGTTTTTTCTACTAATATCTGTTCAATATCTGTTAAAAGTAAAGAAACACCAATTTTTTTGCAACTTTCCACGCTTGTAATCGTCATTCTGGTTGTGGAATAAGTCAAATTTTGTAAGCTATCCTATCATAGAGCAGTAAGCATAAAATCATGAACTAGGTATTGATAGTTGTAATAATATCTGTAATCGACCAAAATATTAAAGCTTTCTTTGGACTTTTGTCCCGAGGGAACTTCATATCCGGTGATATTTACCTTTTTTTAATTTGGCCCAAACAAACAGTATGAATAAAAAACGGGTAAGAAATGTGCTTGCATACAAATGTGTATTAAATTCGCTGTGGCGCTGTAATTATGTAACTATATAAACACAATTTAAAGTCAGCTGTAAAGTAAAACTCTGTACAATGTTAGCATCGTTCGATTTTGAACTTGTAAGATATATAAATGCTATTTTAAATATAAAAATCTTCTATACCTGAGATTTTAATACCTTTGTATAAATTGTTGTTCCATCTATAAGAAAAGAGACAGAAAAGTATGTGGGAAATACAGAGGGATAAGTGTTACAAGCTCGCTGGGAAGGTTGTATGGTCGGATAATAAAAAAAATAATTGAACTGGAGTACCAGGATATAGAAGAGCAGAGTGGCTTCCGGGTAGGAAGGTCCTGTATGGACAATATTTATACTCTCCAGCAAATAATAGAGAAGCGTGTAGCTGGAAACCTTCCTACTCATCTTGTCTTCATTGATTTTGAAAAAGCCTACGATACGGTACATTAGAAATTGCTATTTAATATATTGATGAGAACGAACATAAGGAGAGGATATATCAGAGCCTTACGCAATATCTACAAAAATCCACAGTCTCAAGACTCAAAATATTTTTTCAGTCAAAGACTCAAAATATTTTTTTAAAATCATTTCGAGTAACAAAGGGCCTTAAACAAAAATGCTGCCTTTCCCCTACTCTTTTTAAAATTCATATTCAAAAATTGCTACAAAAAAGGATAAAAAAATGTACAGGCATGGGAATTAAGGTAGACGTCAACTACCTGTCAACATTATTCTTTGCTGACGATCACGTAATGATTACGAACTGTGAAGAAGATGTAGACTACATGTTAAGAAAACTAAAAGATGAATATGAATTGGCGGGAATGAAAATGAACGTAGCCAAAACAGAATACTTAAGACTATGTGCAGAAGATAAAGATACAGATCTGCAGTTAAAACAGATAAGAAAATGCGAAGAATACAAAAAAATATCTAGGTAGTATTATATCAAACAAAGGCTCATCTGTCCAAGATATACGACGCAGGGTACAACAAGGACGAAAAGGCGTACTGAATCCTTTATTTTGGTCCAATAGAATCCCTCTAAAAACAAAACTGACATTCTACAGAGCAATCGTAGAGCCAATATTAACATACGGGTCAGAATGTTGGCAGACGGAATCAGCAAGAAAGAAATAGACGCCGTAGAAATGGATTTTCTTAGAGGATCATATCTAGGTTAGAACACATACCAAATGTAGAAATTAGACGACTTACAAACAGAATATACAAAACAACTGAAAGAATACAAACCAGACAGCTTATATGGTATGGACATATGAGGCGTATGGAAGAACACAGAACACAGGCCAAGAAAGGCATTTGAATACTCCGAATAAGAGTAAACGAGGAAGACCAGCTACGACATGGCTAGATGGAGTGTGGCAACGATGAGGGACCGGGCAATCAATGAAGATGTCTGGATATATATATATATATATATATATATATATATATATATATATATATATATATTTATATATATATATATATATATATATATATATATATATATATATATATAAATTGTTGTAAATTTCTTTCATGTGCGTCCTTAGTAATTATTTAATGTGTTTGTTTCATAATAAAACTCTTAATTATTATTTATTTTGTGTATTACAAAATATTTGTTTGGAGGATGTTAAATATTCATGCTAGTCTCTCTCGGTAGGTGCGAAGTAACCCCCAATATTTCCACCCTTAGACTTAAGTTTTCCCTATAGATATTTTTGTATACAGCATAATAGTACATCCAGCTATAGAAAAGAGAACATTTGTTAGCCTATATTGATATATAAAAATAATAGAAATTAACTTTAAAAATGTGTATTAATATAATTTTCAAGTACGCTTACTTCACCCTGAAGTAAAACACAAGAGATTAATTGATGTACACTAATGTTTTTACATGGTTAGTAAAGGCAAAATTTATTATTATAGCTTTATTTATTTATATATTAGTTTATATTATATATGATTTATATATTATTTATTTATTATATATTATTTATATATTATCTATTATTTATATATTATATATTATTCATATATTATATAGCTTATACATTATCGAAACGTAGTTCTATTATTGAATAGACGGGTAATTTATAATGCTTAATTGGACTCGAGCTCTTAAAATAATTACAATCATTTTTCGATCCGGAAAAATCTGTGGTACATTCACATACAATTCGAGGTGGATTTTTTTGTCGACTATCGTAAAATTAAAGCGAATGCATCGAAATTGGTCCCAGATCGTGAATATGGTAATGAGGATTGAGGTGGGATAATAAATGGCCCAGCATAAATCCATAATCGTTCCGCGATTATCCAGTAATAGCTAGCAGTACATCCATCTGAGATGTTGCCACAAAAACGCATATTAAACGGAAACTAAGACAAGGGGCATTTCTCTTTCGAGCTGGGGTGCCCGACGAAATCCTCGCAATCATTTATTCAGCGGGATCGCATTAAGGCGTCGCGTACCCTTCTTTTTTCCGCCGTCTCCTCTTTGTTTAATTAATTTTCACCGGGCCACTATGTCAGGATTTAAAAACGAGCGAGATAAAGTACGCTATCCGAGTGACATCCGACATTTCTCTTTCGTTTTCATGTTTCGGTAAATTTAGCAGTATTTTCGGGGATTATTCAGTTATGGAAAATAGTTTTCGTTGTCCATTGGAGAATATGCATATATTCGGTCTGAAAATAATGAAGTTTTATACAGTACATAATTCATTTCGTAATAAATATTTTATGAACGTGCCATATAAGAGCACTAATGCTTACTTCTATTTTAAACAATGGCGCTGCTTTATAGCAAGTTATTAAAATAACTTTTAATGTGGTTTGTTATGTCCATAAACTTTAAAATGCTTTTTTAATTTTAATGTTAATTTCCCAGAAAATAGGGGTTATGTATAATCACCAATAATTAAACTCACAAAAATTTAACTAATTAATACATAATACATAGTTTTAATCCCAGTATGAAAAATTGTCTAAACGATAAAAGTTGTTATCCGTCTGAAGTTAGTATTGTACAGAATTATCTTATTTCCTCTCCATCCGCTAAAATGACACATCCGGTCGTTCAACCGGAACCGGATACGCGACCGATCCTCCATCTTTGTTTCGCCGAATAATAACGCCTATGGCGTTTTTGGCAAATCTAAACGTCGCGTCGACCCAATTTTTTTTTTAAATATACAAAGAAGTTTTATTGACTAACAACAAAATACATCGAATGTGGCTTCAAAAATGCGAACAACAAAAAATATAAAAATTTCAATTCATAAAATAACTATAATAAAAGTAGACAAAATAGACTAATACGAGACCGGTTCGACGAAGCTATTACACAGACAAGAATAGACGGAAAAACTTGTATTATAGGTAGAGAACCTGCGGCCTTTTGATGTCTTCTATGCAGCTTTATTAGTTGTGATACTTGTTTAAGAAATTTTGTTTTTGTGGCAATAAAAACACTGTTGTTTACTGTCTCCAAAATATACTCTGGCCTAGAGATAAGACTTGGCGGAAAAGAGTTGACAGACAAGACTAGTTATACAGAAGCGGACGAACAAGAGGACAACTATATGAGGCGATTAGTATGAAAACCAGCTCAATGGATTGACATTATAAAATTTGCAGAGACAAAAAAACATTTCAGGCTCTGCCCATTTAATTTTTTCAAACAAAATTAAGATCATTCGGACAACCATCAGTGTACGATTTGAAATCTTTTTTTTGTTTTTTATTAGTAGTATTGTATAATTATCTATAAATAAAAATAATTTGGATTGAGCTGGGTTTGCAACAATTTTATGTTTTATTTTTCATCCTTCCTTTCAAATTTCAATTAAATCTATGTGGTATATTATATTCACGCATTAGCCTGTAAAATCCAAAGTATGAGTTGATTTAATCAATTTGTCGATAAATTGTTAATCTGAATATTCAGTGATATAGAAATTCAATACGTTCCAGTAATATTTCACTACGTCCCTGTAATATTTGAGTGATTCAATTTCCATCCACTGATCCAAAATGCTTATTGAGAAATTTTTTAACGTCATTCATCTTTGCTGGAGCAATAGGAACGCCAACAGCTAAAGGGGTAGGAAGAAGGTGCTAAATTGTTTTGTATTTCTTCGACACACTCTTGAAGGCTCCAATGTCCGAATTATAAAAAAATTCACCTCTTTGATGTCATTTTTCATCTAATTCCTCATGAGCAGAAATCGCTTAAGAGCTGAAAATATTAAATGCCACTGACCTGTGCTGCGCAAAATTGACGAAATAGCTTTTCCAGCAAGGGAATGATGGTTCCCTGATGAGCGAAAATTGCTGTATATTCTTCGGAGTCTATCACTTTATTCCTCTTCTTTATCACATTTTCTCTTCGTTGACGTAAGAAGCAGGTAGCTTGCATGCTGGGCTTTAGTATAAGCATGGATTGAGCTTGGTTTAAAAAAACATCGGTTTTTGACACCAGTAATCGACCGGATCAAGCCGGATTTGTTCCAAATCGATTTGTAGCTTGATAGTATCGACAAAGACAAACTACGTTTAAGTTCCAAACTACGCAAAGAAAAAACTTTTCAAAAATAACGGATTGAGCTGGTTTTGATATTAAACGCCTCATATACGAAATACGTAATAAGACTATATGTAATCAGGGAGTATCATATATTTAGCGATATAGCATGTTTCGCTGGCAATCTGGGCCTTGCTTCAAGCTTGAACTGGACGTAGGTTATTTCACTTTTATCTTCTGATTTTGATTTGTTAAAGTTCCCTTTTTCTCTTCTGATTCTAGTGTTTCAAATTTTCAGCAATTATATTCCACCATATCTTTACCTCTATTGATCACTTTGTTCATTCTTACGTTCTTAACCATCTGTCACAATGGAGCTTGTAAACCAATATTCGGAACAGTGTTTTTTACACAAATTAGAGTTGTTAGTCCCTGTAACTTATTAAATTATTAGACGATCAAACATACCACATAGACCAGACGACAACCATACGATGACAAACCTACATTAATCTATAGACAGACTTTTCAATGACATCTATATTACTGGAATTTTCAACTACATCTGTATTACTAGTATTACTAATATCTGCAATACATTCATTAATAATTTTCATATTTTCAAAATTTTTGTAATTATTTTGCAACATTTGATTGATTTTTAATATTGCGTTGATTTTCTGATACAAATTTTAATGAATTATAGAACTTTTGTTCTTTTTTGAATATCTAACTGCCATCAGATTATTTGTGTGAAATGTGTGTGTTGTGAATCTTTAGTTTTCAATAATACGTTACAAATAAATTAATAAGAAAATTATATTAAATGTTTTGTAAAATATTTTTGTCATAAAATTAACTCTGAGATGTTATATCATACTTTTCTTTGAAAACAACAGGTCTAGACAGACCAGACTAGTGAGAAAGAGGAGACAGCAAGGACAAAATGGACTAGACTGACAGAACCCTTAGAATTATATATTTTTTCGGGGAACCCCATTCCATCCTTAAAATATCTCTTAGAACAACCTTACAGTTTACACGTTTATTTAATTATAAAGAGGAGTTTATGCCATTAATAATGGAAAACAAGATTAGATAATTGGCCGCCACAGCTACGTTTACAGGACCATATTATTTTCATGAAATTTTCCATCACCAATTCGCACATTTGCGGCTGTATGTGCTCGATATTCACGAATTCCATCTTTGATGTCTTGAATCGATTGTGGGCCATTGGAATAGAGCTTATCTATAACGTAGCCTCAAAGAAAAGAGTCTAGACGTGTTAAATCACAAGATATCGGTGGCCAATTGTGATCGCCTCTTAGAAAAATCACACGTGAAACACGTGAAACGTGAAGGTATCGTTACTTGTGTGACCGGCGCACATAGGGGTATTTTAGCAATTTAGCCGTCCAAAATTATTTCCTAGTTTTTTCACTTTATAAATTCGTTTTTTATATTTATTCGTTTTTTATGTTTGAAATACATATATAAATAATTAAGTGTTTAAATAATGAGGAAAAAATAGCAAAATGCTTGTTGTTGCGCGCCTCTGCTCCTCCATCGGACAGCAATCCTATATATGGCAATATTTTTTTCATGACCTTTGCACCGTGGATCAGCATTTTGTACATTGTTGGATTTATAACCACTAGAAATTACCTCTAAACTCACTTTGATTTGTATTACAAGGTTGTAGACAACACCGGTAATTTTAGCTTCCATTTCGTAATTGGCGAAAAATATCCTGCTAGTGTTACCATCGTTAGTGTTGCCGTATCCAGGTTTAGGCATATCTAAATTTTTTTCGATCAATCCCTTGCTTCGAATTTGCTTTCGGAATCTTGTCTGTATCTCAGCCTTTCTCTGTTTTACAATTTCTTTCTCAGTTTCTGATCTCATCTGCCACTTTTGTATGGGAATTTTATGCGACAAATGGAGTATACTTTCGAGTAAACGTATTCTAACGTGCGATATTGAAAGGCCAAATTTTAATGCGTTTGTGGAGACATTTCTTGTTTCAATAAGGTCATTTAACTGTTTGGAGGTAGCACCACAAATGTAGCATCTCATAGTTAAGGTAGTTTACGTGGCAGCATTGCATACTTTGGCATCCGCCAAAGTTAGCGATAGTACCGTTGGCGAAGAAGGAGTTGGAGTTTGACAAACAACTTTTTTATTTATGCTACAAATTAATATCAGTGGAACAAAGCAACTGTGAAAAATATTGCTACCTATGGAATCTTCTTCCTGTATTTTCTGTTCATATTGTGTTTGATGCGATCCGTCACATCCCCATTTCGAAATAAGCGTAAATGATTTCCGCTCTTGTATATCCAATTTTATCAATACATCCTCCAATGTAGCCAAACGTTTAGTTGTGTGGTCCAATAAATGTTTCAAGTTAATTTATTTTATTTTTATACACAACTTTCAGTTACCCGATAGTCTGTTTTTTTTTCGGATAACGTCTTTTTTGCTTGCTGTGGAACGGTATAACTCTATATAGATAATAATAATCCTGCCAATAGAAGATAATAATCCTGCCAAAATATTGCCGCCTTGGGACATCGGTTTCTACAAACATTGAGAGGGCGGCCATTGGATCAAGTTGTGATCGTTTACAACATCCATGTTGCGATAAAATGTAAGTGTGAAGGTAGCCCAACTTTTCGACAAAATTTGGTAAATCTTGTTCCTGCATTTAGTCAAAATTAAATCTACGCTTTACTACTCGAGCACCTGAAATACCTTCAGATACTGGAATAAAACACAAACTATCGATAAAAACATCGTTTTCACGGGAGTTCACGGCTAATTTAGATGTTTTAGTTAGTACACATGGTACTTCATGACATATTGAAATCCATTACATTTTTTTTAAAAGGAACTGAAAAACAATTTTTTTTTAATGTATATAACTGTATAACAAAAACTGTAATAAGGTATAATAATAAAAAATAAAAAAAAGTATAATAAAACTGTATTTTCGAGATTGACTAATACTACGGTGCATACTTAAAGAAGTGATTAAAACAAAGGGTTGTATATTGTTCTATGTCTATTAAAAATTGTCTCTATTTTACCTGGAACTTTTTTTACCTGGAACAAATTTTGGGAAATCGATTTATGGCCGCCTAAATAGCGCAAATACCCCAATGTGCGTCGTCTTGTTGAAAACAAACGTGGTCCACATAAATATCTTCCAATTCCGATCATACAAAATGCACCCTTACAGTTGCTCCAGCCTCATTTTCGAAAAAGTAAGGTCCAATGACCCCGCCGGACCAAAAAACCACACCAAACAGACACTTGTTGAGGATGGAAAGGCTTTTCAACAATAATTCTTGGGCCCCAAATGAGACATTTCTGCTTGTTAACGTAGTGTTCGAGGTGAACATGGGCCTCCTCACCTATTGTGATTTTTCGATGAAATTTCGGATCAATTTGATGAAATTCAAGGACACAATTAGCAAAGACACGACGTTGCCCTTGGTCAGTAGCCGTGAGTTCTTGTGTTAACTGAACTTTAAAAGACTTAAGACCTAAGTCTTCATGCAAAATACGTATGTCGTTAGTGGAATGCCAAATTCCAAAGATCGACAAGAAATGGACAACCCTGGGTTTTCCTCAACACTATGGGCTAAAACAGCAATATTCTCAGTTGTTCTTGAGCGACGTGCACGAGTTTGGGTCCTCACGTCACTAACTTTTCCCAACAGCTCAAACTTTTCAACGACTTTCACAATTGCTGGTGACGACCTAAGACGACCTAAAATTCTCACGACGAATTCTCACGACGACCTAAAATACTTTAGTTTTGCGAACTGTGATCGCAAAATTTTCACCATTTTAAAAAAATGGTGATAAATAAATGGTGAAATGGTGTAAATTTTAATAATTTCAATGTGTTACTGAATTGTATATCGTTCCATTTTTATTCAAGTGATTACAGATTTACTCATGATAACTGTTAAAATGTGTGGCTATTGAAAATGGAACTGCTTATTTGAACACCTTATACAAAAATGTAACGCCTAAATCATTTATGTTAAACTTAAGTTGAATGATTTATTTTAATATATTTCATTATTGATAATCCACTTTTACTTGAGTATGAGGCAAATGTGTACATTTGCGAGGCAATGTTCACAGCATTCGACACATATACATAATATCATACACCTTCGGAAAATTCTTATTCTTATAATTTTCAAATTATCAAAGAAAATAGTAAGGCCTGGATGCAGGTATAATGTAGCAATTGTTGAAACTTTGTTTGAAATATGAAATTGAACTTGAAGATCCAAGTTCTATTTCATCTAGACTAGATTTTTAATAATCTCTTCTGATTTTATAAATCAGACCTGGTTTTGAATATCTCACCTAGACTAGATTTGTAATAATCAAGACTGATTGTATAAACTAGACTTGGTCTTCAAGTTTTATTCAGGCCTAGATTATTAATAATGTAGCCTGTATAGACCAGTCTCCAATATTTCATCTAGACTAAATTTGTAATAAACTAATCTGATTATATAAACTAGACTTAATCTTCAATGTTTCATCTAGACTAGATTTTTGATATTATATAGACTAGAAATAGTCATCAATGTGTCGTCTAGACTAGATTTCTGTTAAGTTAGTCCGATTGTGTAGAATAGATTTGGTCTTCAAGGTTTCATGTAAACTCTTAATAATCTAGATGTACATTTTATGGATATACTAGATTATCAAATTTTGTAAAAATTATAAACTAAAGTGTTTTTTTATTTTAACTTTTTGCAATTTTTTGTTTACAAAGCCGAAATTTTGCAAAAATATCAACGATTACGAAATATCTGAATCGACACTATCTAGAACTATATAATATACATTTAGATCAAGAAATTTAAGAAAATGAATTGAAAATATCTAGATTTGAAAATTATTCAATTTAATATTGAACTGGGTGGATAGACAAGGTTATCGGTTTCAGGGCGGTATATGCCCTTGTTTTATCAATTTGAGAAGCGATACTGTTTTGTAATTAGTAAATAGTAGCTATTCGTTGGTTTCTTTGCCTTGGAGATGCAAAAAATGTAAACAAATCGGGTCGAAGCGAGCGTAATCAGTGTTTCAAATAAAATGAGTTTACACACGATTCTGAACGTTTTTAGTTTGTGGCGTGCGATTGTTGGATGTGGATTAATTTAAATGTTAGAAAAAAATGCTGGAATTCAGTGAAAATTGTGCTAAAACCTTGTTATATAGCTGTATTACGGTTTTTGCTAATTTCTGCTCTATTGAGTAAGTTTTTTTATTGATTTATTAAATAGATTAAGGAAACTTAGTAGAATTAAAAAAAAAAGTTTCAGGTTTATTCATTTGTAAAATTTTGTAAAAATTGTTCGTTAAAAGTTTTGGAAAATTTGGCAAGAATTGAGGAAACCAAATTGAGGTTACAAGTTCTATGAAAATTCGTTAAAATTACGGGAAATCAATATAATTAACTGTTTTTTATGTTTAACGTTTAACTCCAGAAGTCAGAATTCCTCAAATATTTATGAGAACTTAAAAGTAAAATGGTTACAATGTTAAATAAAATTTGTTGAAACTATAAATAGGATCCAATAATAATAATAATAATAACTTTATTCACCCAGCCACACAAAATGTGACAACCCACTGTGGATGTGATTGTCAAATTTACATCATTCACAATATTACAATAAATATAGTAACATAATAAATACATATAGTAATAATAGTAATACGAAAGCAATAGGATACTAATAAGATTTTTTAAATTAAACGCGTAGAATGGGTGGTAAATGTAAGTTGATCGAATGTTCATACACCGGTAAATGTTACTATGTTTATAGCACTAATTGTTGTGAAAATATTATATAACTTAAATCACTAATACACACTTTACACGATTCGAGTTTCGACTGTTGAAGGTCATTTTCAAGTGACACAGTCAAAAAGTCGAAACTCGAGTGGAGTAAAGTGTGTAGAGTTCTATAACTTCACAAGTTATATATGATTTTCACAACAATTAGTGATAAAAACATAGTTAATTATTAAATTCATTATGGATCATGGACATCAAGTATGGATTAAGGCGTAGTAACGGTCGCAATCATCCTTTTCACTAACTACGTAGTTTTACTGTAATATAGTTACTTTATGTAAAGACAATTAATAAAATGATTGCATGTTTTATTTAAAAAAATAAAATCAATGATAATATGATGCTAATTAGTAGCATCAACTCGTTCCCCAGATGTCTCCTATTCTTGAATTATATTGTTTAACATAATTTGTCGATGTCTATCTTTATTGATGTTATTTGAATCTGCAACCAAAAATTTAAGAGCTGCTCTATTCTAAATATAGATTTTAACGTCGAATCCAATGATGTCTCGCATGCTTTCTGATTTATCATAGAACTCGAATGGATGTTTTACCCAGTTATACTTAGTATCCTCTTCTGAAAAATATTCTCTTACAGTTTTCTTCAGGAAAAGGTGTTCAATTATATAATTTTTAACACTGTCGTTCAAACAAAATTCATTCTCCATGAAAATACTCCTTATATACTCCTTAAAACGATATGTTTATTTCATTTAGAATGACAAGCATATCTACAAACTATGTTAAACATTGAAAGTATATTTCATCACATAATTTTACAGAATAGTTATGACTACGTTCGTTTAAAAAAATCGGTTCGACATTTTATTGTTCAATAATTCTGAATCTATAAGTAGGATTCTGTGGTTGCTGGCTGGATAATTCTTCCCATACTAAATCAAATAATCTCGAATTTAATTCTCTGGATTTTAGAAAATATATCATTTTTACAATACCCTTTAATGTATTCGGTATTTGTTTTATCACAAGCGCGTAGCGATGAAGATGGTAATGATAATTGTTTTAAATTTTTTATTTTGACTCATGGAATCGCCAGTTGCAGAACACAGTATGAAGATGAGTGCACAAGATAAACAAAACTGGATAAAAAAACTAGAATCTAGAACTAGAAAATAACTCAAAAGCGAAACACTGAAAATATAAACTAGAACTGAATAAGACCACACGTATAAGACATGACAAACAAAACTATATATATTGTTCACTACAAATTTTATATTAAAAAGGCATACATTATTGCTAGACTACCGCTTCCTGATACATAAATGCTTAAATTATAGTTCAATTAGAGTTCTTTTTATAATCAAGGAAGCTTCATTTATTAATTTTTGCTGACCAAAGATACGTACAATTTAATTGTACCTTTTTTTACGCGCATACAGAACTCGAAAATGTATTCAAATAGTTAATTAATAAGCACATATACTAATCAAAATATAATATACTTGCTATGAGCTTTATCCTATTAAGGATCACAGAAGCTTGAAATTAATGATACCGGAATATGCAGCGTTTTCCGTACACTTTTAATCAACACACATAACAAAACCTCGCTAAATATAATTGCAAAATATTTATCTGTTCTGCAAACTCTCAACTGCATAGTCGCATAGTCTGATATGGATTCGAAAAGTTTCTAATCGCAGGAAAAAAGTTAGTATCAATCTCGCAGTAGCTGAAATAGAAACGCTTAAATGTAACCGTTAAGTCAAATTAAATTTTAATGTTATGTAATACTGTTTTTTACTGTAAAGTTGTATCAGTGTATTTATTAATTAAAAAATTATTTCATTTAGTGGGTTTGTGGTTTGTAGTTTGTGGTTGTAAAGCTTTAATAGAAATAACATAATATTTGCCAATATTTCGTGAGCAAAATAATTAAATTAGAAATCGATAGATAACCCCTGTTGTATAAATTAAGTTTTGGGGGTGCAGTCGTTAGTTCGCTACGTGTTTTGTCCCTTTTTTGAAACATTCGCATCGATTTAACTCTATTTACAGACGTATTTATCCCTTTACCTAATTTCATTGTAATTACAGTTCTTAATTACGTAAACGTTGTATCTCGATTTATATCCAGTAATCGCTATATTCAATGTATCTGATAAAACTACGTAATTATTGCGTGCAATTTGCATAGTAAAATTTATCTTCATCAACCCACCTGCCTATGCGAAATACAATTTAACTTGCATTGGTATAACAATTAGCACACCAGATACAGAATTTTTGAAACTTGGTTGCAATAAAATTATAGAGTTCATTGGCGGTCCATATGTCTCGATACAGGAAGATAAATAAAACAAAGACGGTCTTGGCAATGATTCCTCATTGGCGTGTCTCCAAATTAAATTTTCCACTTATTTATAATATCATACGAGATATTTATGTAGCACCCAGCAGGCTTGCAATAAATGAAATTATCCGATCGTATTTTCCGACGCTCCGACCAATATTTGAAAATAAATTAGATTTTCTTCCTTCTATTCTCAGTAGATTTTCATACACCTGTTCAGGCAAAATCTCTCTAAGCTCAAAATTTTTGTCAACTTTTCATAAATAAAATTTTAATTTGTTTATAATTATAATTAAATTTAAAACTAAAATCAAGCTAAAATTTTATTTAAAATTTGTACCTTCACAAACAATTTATCAACAAACTCAGTTTAAATTCTTTATAAATATAGAAATTAACTGAAATTAACTTCAATTCAAGCAAGAGACAAACAAAACTAGACTATCAAGCCTAGATTCCGACAATCAAGGCTAGATTCAAGACTACAGAGACAAGGCGAGATAAACTAGACTAGACAGATAAGACGTGACAGACAAGCCTAGACAGACAAGATTAGACAGACAAGACTAAACCGTCAAGACTACACAGACAAGTCTGGACAGACAAGAGTAGACATACAAGAGTAGACAATACAAGACTAGACATACAAGACTAGACAGGCAAGACAATACAGAGAAGAATAAACAGACAAGACTAGACAGAAAAGAATAGACAGAGAAGACTAGACAGACATGACTGCACACAAAAGTCAAGACAGACAAAACTAGACATTGATAACTATAAAGACTATATTAGACAGACAAAACTAGACAGACAAGACAAGACACACCAGAAAAGACAGGAAAGATTAGAGAGAAAAGGACAATACTAGACAGACATGACTAGACAGACAAGATAAGAAAGACAATACTCGACAGACAAGAGTAGACAGAAAAGACTATAGAAACAATACTAGACAGACAAAATTAGACAAAAAATACCAGACAGACAAGACTAGACAGACAAGACAAGTCAGACAATACTGGACAGACAAGAGAAAACAGACAGGACTAGACAGACAAGTCTAGACCGACAAGACTAGACAAACAAGACTAGATAGACAAAATTAGACAGAAAAGACCAGACAGACAAGACTAGACAGACAAGACAAGACAGACAATACTGGACAGTCAAGAGAAAACAGACAAGACTAGACAGGTAAGACAAGACTAGACAGACAAGGCTAGACAGATAAGACTAGACAGACAAGACTAGATAGGTAAGACTAGAGAGACAAGTCTAGGTAGACAAGACTAGACGGACAAGGCTAGAGAAACAAGACTAGACAGACAAGACTAGACAAACAAGACCAGACAGACAAGACTAGACAGACAAGACAAGACAGACAATACTGGACAGTCAAGAGAAAACAGACAAGACTAGACAGGTAAGACAAGACTAGACAGACAAGGCTAGACAGATAAGACTAGACAGACAAGACTAGATAGGTAAGACTAGAGAGACAAGTCTAGGTAGACAAGACTAGACGGACAAGGCTAGAGAAACAAGACTAGACAGACAAGACTAGACAAACAAGACTAGACAGACAAGACTAGACAGACAAGACCAGACAGACAAGACTAGACAGACAAGACAAGACTAGACAGACAAGGCTAGACAGATAAGACTAGACAGACAAGACTAGATAGGCAAGACTAGAGAGACAAGTCTAGGGAGACAAGACTAGACGGACAAGGCTAGAGAAACAAGGCTAGACAGGCAAGACTAGACAAACATGACTAGACAGACAAGACTAGACAGACAAGACGAGACAGACAATATTGGACAGACAAGAGAAAACAGACAGGACTAGAGAGACAATACTTATAAACAAGACTAGACATAACCCTTTTCAATATGTTTAAACAGACAGTTCTATAGAAATTGCATTAGAAAGCCTAGAAATTAAATTGTATATATAAAATTGGCAGATAAGGTTTGCCCTGGAATATTATCGCAAGAGGTCTAGACATGCAACAGTAGACTCAGTTGTACAACCAGATAAGTTTTGATATTGGATCTTTATTTGCAAGGTAATGGTTTTTATCTGGTTGAATTTTTAAAAATAATTTCCATTTTGAAAATACTTAATATGGAATATGCGGATTAATAGGCTTTTTACCTGAGCTAATAGATCTGTGCAGCTACAGCACGTAGTGTATTTCTGTCTTTGTCCGAATTGGTCAACGATGTATCTTCGGGGGATATAACGGTGGTTCAATTAATTGATTAAGTTAATGTTTAATACAGAAGTAATTGTTTAATAAACTGTTAAGAGCTCACTAAATTAATAATTAATATTCAGTGATGAATATTTTAGTGCAAATTGATATTGTCCGTCTATTAGTTATACAATATTATTAATAAATTATGCTATAGATGTATCTCAATTGATATTCTAGTCTTCAATATTAATTCGACTAACAGAAGGCTAATTGCTAATTGCATTTCAATATTTTTTTCAAATATTGTATTATTTACTGAGCACAACATAAAGAAAAAAATACATTTTTTACACTAATTGTAATTAGAACATTTCTACATATACATAACTTCCAAATATTTAAACTTTTTTTTTATATTTTAATAATTCCTAACATTGTTCTTTCATTGTTAATAAAGTTGTTATTAAAGTTTACATTTGTCAAATTAGTCTAATGTATAAAAGTAATAAACATACATGCAGCAAATGTTGACAAGTAAGTTGAAGAGAAAAAGCTCGTGCTTTAAAGATATTATGTTGAGATAAAGACGTTAGCACGTTCTGTTTATCGAGATGGCGATAAAGCTCTCAGCTTTTTCCCCTCAACTTTGTTTCCTGGAAAGTTCATCTTATTAAATATTGTACAACTTGCTATATAACAAAACAAGAAAGACTTTCCTGTTTTTATCTTTAATAAATGCCTTGAACGAAAAAAAATGGTCAATAACCTTTGCTGAAAAATGTTCATGCGGACAAAAATTGCGAAAAGCTATAAGAGTGAATCACAGATACAAACTTTAAAGCATAAGCAGAGAGTTAATAACACTTCATTAATTGTAAGCTAATTAATAAATTGAGTTTTAAAAAACTATTAGCGAAAAAGTATATGCTTTATCTCAATATACTAACTGAATAAAAAATAATGTATTAAATATTTATAAAGCTAGACAAAGTTAGTTAAATATGGTTGAACATATTTTGCATTTAGTACTAAGTAGTACATAACTATATTTTTAAATATGGCGATTGCGACTAGGAAGTTAAGCAAATGTTGGCTGTTCTAGAGGAACAAAGCGCGTATAAACTTAGAACTAAGCAATCCTGGAAAGTTTAGACAATATAGAGAAAGATAACTGATGAGTTTGTATAACATGAAGCAGTGGTTCCCAACCTTTTGAAAAATTGTACCAACTAAAATAAACTGCTAAAAATTCTGTACCCCTCCCCTTTTTTTAGAGTTAAGGGAAAAAAAGTTTTAGTATGTTTAGACTAAAAAAAAAAATAATCTTATGATAAAACATAGTTTTATTATAATTATAATTTAAAATACATATAAATTATAATTATAATAAAACTATAAATCCCTCAGAAGGCAACGGGGAACCACTGAAGCAATATTCCACGAAGTCACATGGAAGTTACAACTAACACACGGCCCTCAGTCTCCGGCTCATCGAGGGTGCTAAGAATCCCCGGGGGTAAAACAAAAAGCAAATTCAAATCGGGTCATGGAATGTCCGCAGCCTTTACGAGCAGGTAAATTGGCAAACACCATTAGAGAAATGAAACGATTGATCATTGGCATTCTAGGAGTAAGCGAAACATTCTGGCCAGGTTCAGGTAAATTTCAATCTGAAAACAAAACTATATATTACTCAGGAAATGATACTTAAACCTCTTCTCTATGAACATCATACATGTGTATGCTCCAACTTCGGAATCGAGTGAGGATGAAATCGATGATTTTTGTCCCCAAATCTCCAAATTATTACACCACACAAAATCGCACGAACTGATTATGATTATAGGGGATTTTAACGCAAAAGATCTTGTTTAAAAAAATCTGATAAAATATATGGAATAGGTGGTGCGTTTGGACTAGGAGATAGAAACGAAAGAGGTAATACAATTCTGCCAGGAAAAGAACTTCAAAATAAGCAATACATGGTGCGGAATCATGTATTGCTTATTTTGAAGTTCTTTTCCTGGCAGAATTGTATTACCTCTTTCGTTTCTATCTCCTAGTCCAAATCTCCGCCCAGAAGACTATGCACCTGGAAATCTCCACAAGACAACCAACAACATATCGTGCGTAACCAAATCGATTACATACTAATAAATAAAAGATTTGCTTCAGCAATAATCAGTTCATGCAAATATCTAGGAGCTGACGTGTCTTCAGATCACACCCTAATGAAACGAAACTAAGATTACTTAAGAACGCGAGACACCAACCAAACGAAAAAACTGATCTTGAACAACTGAATAATACAAATATACAACAAAATATTTCAATGAAACAACAAGTTAAACGATCTTGATTGTCAGAACATAAGTCATCTGGAATTGCGGAGTCAAACATCCGAAATTTAAAAAAGCACATTAAAGAACTCCCTACTAGAAGATATCAGCCTAAAACTAAACGGATATCTGACGAAATCCTTGAATTAATGTATGAAAGACGAGTCTACAAGAACAAAGATGGTGCAAAGTACAACAGTTGGCAAAGAATCATCAGATCCAAAAATTGACAAGCAAAAAATACTTGACTTGAACAAGAATGCTCGGCTCGATAGAAAGGCTCCAAAACTTGCACGATGATTTTAACTTAAATAAAAAGATAAAAGAGACATCATGCATATACATGACAAAAACCACGAATATGCTTTACGACAACTACAACAAATTTATAACTGGTGCTGAAGAGAAGTCTGATGTTTGCGTGCACTACATTAACAAGCTATTTTAAATTAGGCAAAAAAATTACGCTCATCATAAGAAATTTCTTGAAATTTCTATTGTAGCCCTTGCAACAATCCAATGTACCACCTGGGGTACATGTACCCAAGGTTGGGAACCTATGACATAAAGGATGATTAGTGGAATATTTGATGGTTGACATAGAAAGAATGCTGGAATGTTTACACAATATTAGAAGATCTTTAGATAAACTCAGCAATAAATGATAATATAATAATAAAGAGGAATAATAATACAACATTTAGACGACATAAAAAGATTACAGATGTATGTACAGAATGATAATGGCGTATAAAAAATAGCAATAGATTTCTGGGATATTTGGAGAATATTAAGGAATACTGCTGATACTTTTAAATAATATTGCGTAGATTATTGATATCTTTACATAATATTCAGGCAGATTACTGAAGTTATATTCACCAAGATATCTGAGACATTTTGTGAATTTTTTGTAATGGGTATGTGTGATGGGTATAGACAATAATATGGAAAATTACTGACCTGTTTATCATTATTAACTATAAGAGAGATCACTGTGATAGATTACTAAGAAATTTGAAGAATGTAAACTAACATTACTAATATGTTCTGTTGTATTCTCAGGAAAATTAATGTGATTTTTAAACAATTTTACGGAATATGTTTAGACATTATTTAGAACTACTGTGATGTGTAGGCTATACCATGATAAAAAATATGCTATTTATTCAATATTTGCGTAGAAAACTGAGTTGTTTAGGTAATAATTAATATGATTATTTAGTTTAGATATTGAGATGTTCTCTAATCTCCACATGATGAAGAAGAACTTAGAAGTTTATACCATACTCGGGAAGAGTTATTTCAACTAATAGATCGTTCTTATTTGTTATTAACAAGGATACATTTGAAGTTAAGGCAAGAACTAGAAAGATTACCGCTACATTTAAACATAATAAAGAAGATGATTGACTTTGAACAAGAAAGATTGTAGAGAGATTCAGATAATTGTGATAAATTTTATTGATAAATTTAAGACTATTCAATTTTTATTTTACAATAATATTTTGGATATTTTTTGTAATCAAAATTTCTCGTACAAAGTCTAGAATAATTTCCAAATAAACTTGTTTGGCGTGAATAAACCCCTGTTGATTATCCTGTCTAATATTATTTGTAACAAATTGAAGAAAGTTTTAATTGTGTGGATTTAACGAGGTGTGACGATTGAAGGGGTTCAAACCCTTAAAATTACTTCACAAGTTTAATGGAGCTAATTACATTCATTTTAAGTGTATGTGGCCGTAATAACGAGGGTTAAGATTAAGTAAAAGATAGCAGTAGACCACCTTATTGTTTCTCGTTAACACAAAATAAATTACTGATTTCAAAGGAACAAATACAACAAAATAGTCGCACTTTAAAACTTTGTTGATAGTCTCAGAAGTTTCTTGCTACAAATAAATATGTTTGTTCTTGTAAGCTAAAGTAATTAAGCAATTGCAATTAAATAGCTTTCAATCAAGATTTATAGTTCAAAAGGAAATCTAGTGTGATTCCAAACTATATTCTCATTATCCATGTAGAAATCCATTTAGGAAATCACTTTTTATAAACTTATTAGGGAAGAAATTTAGCCTGAATATATAAATATGATCAACTTGTTCGTAGCTCTATAATATTAAGTCTTATTAAGACTACAAAACAAATCCCATGTTGAAGCAATTCAATTCCTTCCCTGGCTAATAACACGCAGGATATTGTAACTATTGAACTTAAGTAATACTTAGGTTAAATAGAAAGAAATTATTTTAAAAACAATGTTATTTATCTATTACATGTTTAGTGACATGAAAATGTATTGGGGCTGGTAATAACATGCAAATATTTGCTGTTTGTTGTTGTTTGTTGTATCTATCAATATCCTGTGTGGCATTAGCCACTGAAGTAGTTATTTCAACATGAGATTTATTTTTTAGTCTTAATAAGACTTAATATTGTAGAGCTACAAACAATTTGAATATATTTATATATTCAGGTCACATTCATTAACACCTAACCACCTGAGACGTCTCTCAGACCAAAAGTAGCAGAAATTTTCTCACCTGAGACGTATGGCAGGTGGTTAAGGGTTAATATGTTTATTTGATTGTATCTATAATTAGTATGGTTTCACCAATATTAGTTACATTTTGTAATTTTTTTTTCTCATAATTAGCTTTGGTTGATTTCAAAATCATTCGCGCTACAAACAACTCAATTTATTATTAAAAGGGAATTCTAAAATGACCTTGGCATAATTGAAATGGGTTAATTAATCTATTGACTCAAAACTAAGCATTGTTGTCAGATGTTACTATTGCAAAGCGGCGATGTACATAGTTTATTACACTGAACACTTTTGTAGACTGAATGCAATTTGTGGCACAAAACAAGGCATTAATAAGCATTCATTAGTAGATGACTAGGCTCTTACGGGCTTCGTCAATCTACCTCGCACTTTACTTCCAGTAATTTCAATTATCCATTTTACGTTTTCCCCAATTTTTAATAATATCCAAACAAGACTCTAATTATTTCACTAATTGTTAAACCTCCAATTAAATTTACCTACTTTAATGTTTTACCCCTTTAATTTAATAATTCAACTGTAAACAAAATTAAAATTGATTTGCTTAATTATAAATTACTAGAATCACACCCTTCTTATGCAATTAAAACTAATTGCTAGTACGCGAAATAAAATTGGTAAATAAATAAGAAAATTATAAAATAAATCGTTGTATGTGCTAAATTTATTCTATGCAATATGTATGTGTGTGTGTGTTGTATTTTGTAACAATGTTCTCTGATTTTATCTGCGGCGAGTAATTAATTATATGATTAAGATTAGTAATATATTAATTTGTTACAGGTATAAAAGCTAAATATATTAATTATAATTAATATATTAGAAAAATTATTCTCTTAGTTTGGTTTGTTTCATCAGTGAATTAAACAATCAGTGCGGTATTAGATAATGGTTTAGCCAATTAATGATTCCTCCATTAGATTCCGTAATTAGCTCTACGAATATATAGATAAATACTGTACATTTAGAAATATTTTTAAACATTTTTTTTTATTTTGTTGGAAAAAATTAATATCATTGGTCATTATTTAAGTAAATTATGTATAGTAAATTGTATATAAAAAAATTTTGGTAATAGATTTCATTTGATCTAATAATACTTGATTAATATTTGTAGGAAATTTTCGAGTTGACAGACGAATAAATAAAAAAATTGAAAAATAAAATTTTATAGGAAAAATAACAATTATATTTTGAATGTATTTTAAAATGTCTCATCATCATCATTCTTCTATGAAATATATTTTATTCCATTTCTTGAAGTAAATAAGTATTACCAAAGTAAAACACAATTAGTAACCTTCAATGGCTATTGTCAAATCCAGAAATAATATTGTTTTATTAATGGTAATATGTTTATTAATGACTTGGTGTTTATAGTTATAATATATAAGTTAAAATATGAGTAAATAAGTTATTCTTATAAAATGTTTGTAAAACTTTAATTTTCTAGACGATTATATATTTATAATATTCTGGTAAATATAGTATTTATTATTTATTGATCATTTACGATTTGGTAAGTGAAACATTTTTCGAGTAAACTGAGATATATTTTATTTACTTCTAACGTGATTGCTTATTTAAATATACTCTTCGACATAAAAAATGCAACACTGAGAAGCGGTAGGAATTATTGGACCAAACTTGGCGGAAATGTTAAACTAAGCAAAGGTAATTGGTAATTGATTAAAATTCAAAATAATCCAGTAGCCATTTCAAATTTGAGGTTTTATTTGTTGTTACAATCGAAATTATTGGATGTATTTCTTGCGAGATTAAGCCGATTTCAATATTGTTTTTGGTTGATGTTTTGGAGATCTTCTTTGCGTTCTGAGGTTGCGATTAAACCTAGAGTACAGCAACGTGAAAATTATCGACAACTGAGTGAATTCGACAGAGGTCGCATTATTGGCTTACGTGAAGGTGGTTTTTATACAGAGAAATTTTAAATCGTTTTAAGCGCAACCCATCCTCTGTAGTACGGTGTTATCAAGCAAGGTCTACCGAAGGTTTAGAACGTCTTAGAAGAGGAAGGGGATGGCCAAGACAGACAAATGTGTTAATAGCATTAGGAGACCGATTCTCGAGTACAAGATCAATAGCCGATCAATGGTTTAGAAACAAGGGACGTTCTGTAACCCTTCGCACAGTTTTTCGACGAATTAGAGCTTTTGACTTGCAGTCCTATCGACCACTTTTTGTACTTCCATTGACGGCTTCTTATCAACAGCAATGTTTGGAGTGCTATTCCATGCGACTGGATTGGGACGTGGATTGGCAGTGGTCTTCAGTGACGAATCCCTATTTTGCTTGGGAATTCGATGCTCGCATGAGGGTCAGACATAGACGTGGAGACCGTCGCCATTTGCAGTTTTCTGTTGAGCGGCATGTGCACCACACATGTAATCTGGGGTTCTATTGTTTATGGAAGCAGGTTTCAGTTGGTATTCATCCGAGGTAATATGAATGCCCACCGATATGTTGATGCAGTGGTAGAACCTTATATCTTTCCATTCCTACAGGAGTTGGATGACCCGATTTTCGAACAGGATAATGCATGTCCCCACATTGCAAGGCATTCTATGGAGCGCTTCGAAGAGGCTAATCTCAATATCTTGTCGTCGCCTCCCAGATTTCTTGACCTTTCTCCCATCGAACATATGTGGGCATATGACATAATGGGTAGAAGACTTAAGCAATTAGCTCATCTCGAACAGACTAGAAGCTCTCTGGCATGAACTACAGATTTCCTAGGATGCAATACATCAGGGAGAAATTGACAACCTGATGGGTTGCTATACTAATCTTTCGTTTAATTTCTTTGAAATTTTAATCAATTACTAAGTTTGATTAGTAAAACTTTTCTGCCAAGTTTGGTCCAAGAATTCCGACCGCTTCCTGGTGTTGCATTATTTATGTCGCAGAGCATATTATTAAAGTAAGTTTAGAATTGGTAATACCATACCGCATTATAGATAATCATATAAAGTAAATAAAGTCGGAACACAGCCAGAATATATAAATATATTCAACCTTTCCGGAGCTCTAGCACAGTTCTATAATACTAATGAGTATTTTTAGGACAACCAAAAAGAAATCTAATTTGAAATTTGTCAGTTAATTTATAGCTTACAGTTTACCTTCGTGGCACTCAACAAAAACCTCTCAACTCACCGGAACACAGCCTGAACCTAACTATATTCAACCTTTCCGGAGCTCTATAATACGAATGAGTCTTTTTAGGGGTACCAAAAAACTTTCGTGGCACTCAACCATAACCAGAAAAATAACATTGCTTTTTGAGATCAATCCCTTCTGATAAGTTAAGTGGACAGATAACAATGTTATTTTTCTGATGGATGATATCAATGTTATTTTTCTGGTTTTTTTTGAGTGCCACGAAGGTGGACTGAAGAAAGCTATAAAGTAACTGACAAATTTCATATGAGATTTGTTTTTGGTCGTCCAAAAATGACTCATTAGTGTTATAGAGCTCCGGAGAGGTTGAATATATTTATATATTCAGGCTGTGTTCCGACTTTACTAAGATTATATTAAAGTAAGTATTTAATGTACCATTTAAACCAGTTTAATTCATGCCTTGAAAAAATCCAACCGTCCACATTTTTATTTCTGCTTCATTTTATAAATATTGTTTAATTTGCAAAAAATAATAAAATTTCTAAACTTTTTTTTTCAATTTCTTCATCATTTGCAAGTTTGGTACGTGTTATTACAGAGATTAAGAATTATTTTTATAAATCTTAATCTCTGTAATAACACGTACCAAACTTGCAAATGATGAAGAAATTGAAAAAAAATGTACCATACATTAACAACAATTAACAACATTTTTATGTTGTATACTGTATATTCATATTCTGTAATTCAGATTCATATTCATCAATTCATACTGGATAGTTTCAATTATTGGTCCAAAGAGCCTGGAATTTCGAAAATATGAACAACTAAATTAATAATTTAATTTCAACAACAAAACAAAATAAAATAATTGTTATTTTTCTTCAATTTTAAAATACATAACTGTGTTATTTCTTTGTATACCTGGATGAAAACTTTAAATTTGAATAATTAGTATCCATAGTTGAAATGTGTACAATTAAACGAATTTCAAACTTTTGTAATTATTTCATTAACATAACAAAAATGATTACAATTACGAAATTTATATTACTATTTTTAATGAAAAAAGTTTTTCGAGGTCCCAAAATCCTTTATGAATAAACAAAATGTTGGAATTACCAAAGTTGATGTTAATTTTGATAAAAGGTTGAATTAAAGTTGTAAAATATATTTCTCTTTGCAGGAAATATTTATTCTTCAATCAGCATTATAAAAATTAAAAAATTCAGAACCCAAATTCTGAACTTAATTTGACAAATATTCAATTTTCGTACAAAAAAATCTTTAAATATGCAATGTTTTTAGAAAAAGCATTTTTAATAAATATTCATTAATTTCTATTTATTTAATAGTAGTTTATGTTACATTGTGCTTGAATTGCGCAGTATAAATCAGTGCACAAAAGCCTTTCACACACTTGTATCATACATTATTTTATCTACGAAGCATGTTAAAATACTGTTAAATCTAAAAAAAATATTGTTTTGTACCAATAATATTGAAACAATGTAAATTTGACTGACAAAATACTTCAAATCACTGACACAACAAGGTTAGAACGTTAAACTCCTCCGTGGCAAAAACTAATAAAATTGCACAGTGACGGGAAAACTATGTGGTCGTTGTTGCTGTAATCTAGGTTAACCTAGATTTAATGTAGATTAGGTTATGGTTAGGTTAAGTTATATTAGAGCCAGATAAATGCAGAGAGGCCGAGACTTCTAAATTCAAAGTAAGAAAAATTAATTCAGTTTTAATATACGTCAGAAAATTTATTCTCACTACGTCTATATTTTTTGTTTAGTGATGCGAGTTGTTGCCATAGCAACAACAAATAAAAATCATTTAATAATGAAACTCCATTTGATATTGGACTTTCACGAATGATTTGGATACTTTTACACACGATTATAATAATGAAATCTTTCAGATACAATAATTTACTGATTAATTTTGGTGTACGTGTAGATAAAAATATTAATAATAATATTTTTATGTAAATGTCCAGTCATTTCATTTTATGTAAATATCAAAACAATATCCAGAGTCATTAATACTATTTTTCAGCATATTTACTGATAGGATGAAAACGCAGTTAATATGCCATTTTATTGAAATTTGTAGTACTCCCGTTTTACTTCCCTAATCATACAGTTTTCCCAAAATGCTATTTTTAATAATAATATTAAAGCATTATTATCTGTCCTGTCCACTTTTTAATTTTCCTTGAAAATAAAATTATTATATTTAAATGACCGTTTATTAAATTCAGAAATGACCATTTTATAGATCTTCATTAAATTGTTGAATTTCTTCATTAAAATTATATGAATAAAATATAATATATTTAAAACATAAAATTAAATATTGAGTTATTACGAATTCATCAAGAACTCAAACAAATTTTGTAATACAAGGAATATATTATATCCCTTGTATGCAAATAAAAAAAACTCAATTGTGTAAATTTTAAACAGTCTTGTAGACAATTTAACCTTGCTTTATTTTCGTTGGTAAATAACTCCGAGGTGAACCTGAAACCAACAATAAATCCTTATAATCCCGGAATGTAGCTCTCGTTATTAAACCCAAAAACAGAAGTAAAAAAACACACACAATGTAATTTGGTTGAGCTGAAGTGGGAAAGTTGTAATTAAACACGGACGGAAAGTACCCACCTCTTTGTTTCGATTCAAGAACGGAATTATTTAACCGGATGTGCCAAATCACCCACCCGAGTGAGAAATTTTAAAGAAACATCAACTTTTCCCACAGCACAATCGCAACGAGATTACAAATGTAAATAAAAAATATATAAAAAGGGTTCCCGTCTACCTCTTGTATGTAATTTACGTCAAGTTTCTTTCTTTGCCTAAAAAGATATTTTATTCTGAACTGACATTATGATGGGAAAATTTACATGTCACATAAACTTTATTATTATCAATCTTTATGTAATCAAACGGAGGAAAATATAAAATAATTGCATTCATTTTCCTCAATATCAACAAATCAAACATAAACATAATTCGATTCCGTAAACGATTCATCAAATAAATTCATCTAGTTAGAAATGATTACTGCCATTTTATCGATGTTTGTTTTGTTTTGCCGCATGCTTTCGTTAATTGGAGGAATTCGCAAAAATTTGATGAGATCGCACGTTTTAAATTTGAACATCCAGGTATTTTTTGTTTCATTTTTACTTGATGTATTTGAAATAAATTATTTCCACGGAAGAAATTTTCTAAATAATATATCATTTCTGGAAGACACCTGAAACTCAATCATCCAGTATGACACAAATGATTCACTTTACCGTTTCACGAAAAAAATAACAGGAAATATAAAAAATAAGATAAATGCCATCATTTTATATATGACAAATTTATCAGCATATTTTATTACATACACACTACAGGTTCTAACATTGTTATTGCCTATCCAACACGGTATTTCTATTTTTATCTGTCTCATCTTTTTTGAAAGCTGTGATTCAAAGGGATTATATTTGCAAAAACTAAAATTCGAGCCGAGACTTCGGGGTCGGAAAACTTGAAAACGTGAACTCATTTCGCGGTGTTTCGCATAAAACGTACAGATTTGTTGGCATCTCATATGCAAGGAAGGCCGTAAAATGAATATTTTCAATAACGCACCTTTGATGTGAAAACAAGACTGCGTCATGACGCTCTTACATATAAGAAATCTTGAAATGTGTAACATTTTTTTTTGTCGCGTCTGTTTATTCTTGTGTTTGTGTACAAGGAATTTTCAACGAGCGCATCATTTCCAAATCCTCACTACTTTTATCACGAAATATACAATATTTTATCATTATTGGAATTCTGGAGCAAATTCCTCAAGTAGTTTCATCATTAATTTTAAACTAAATTTATTGTACAAAGAATATTCGTATTTTTACCCAAAGTTTTATCTATAGAATCTTGTCTGTCTAGCCTTGTGTGTTTAGTCTTGTCTGTCTATTCTTGCAAGTCGGTCTAGTCTTATCCGCCTGATCTTACTAGTCTATCTAGCCTTGTTAGGCTGTCTGGCCTTATTAGTCCGTCTGGTCTGTCTTGTACGTCTGATCAGTCTGGTCCGTCTGATCCGACTGGTCCGCGGCATGTAGCCGGCGTCTAGTCCGTCTAGTCGCCCTAGTCCGTATAGACTTTTTTTTAAGTTCAACATTTATTGAAATACAACATGCATAAATAACTATGGTTTTGGAACACATATGTCGACCGCGTACATCTCGCACATCGCGTAGAAACCCTGTTGAGTTAATTCTTATACCATCCGTGGTCACTAAGTACTTGGGTGACATAGTAGTAATTTCACTTCACCTTGTGCTTTCGGGGTCCAAATTTTCACGTCCTTAATTAATTTTCATGTCTATTGCCCGTTTGTTATTATGTCCCAGGCATTTTGCCATTCTTTAGATGATTTATATGTTGCTTTTTGGCTTTATGTCAGTAAGTTAACAATCTCCACTACGTGCCCGACTTTAAGGCGAGGCACCCCATTGTACAAAATGTTCAACATTGTTGGGCCCACCACTGTTCCTTGTGGCACATGGAAGTTGACTTCTTTTTCCGTCTTGCGGAAACACAGACTTTTTTCAGGTTGCCAATATTTCCTGGTGAAGTCATTTTCTGGTGATATTTCTTTTGGTTGGTAGCATCGCACGTTTTTCGGAGGATTTTGCTATTTCCATTTCTAATTGGGATTAGGTTATCCTCCTTCAAGGATTTGACTGTTATTTACATTTCCCTGCAAGTTATAGACGATATATCTGTGATCACTTAGTGTTTTTCTGTCCAGTACTTGCCAGTTGTAAACTTTGTAAGTGGGTTGGTCCTTGGTAAAAGCATGGTCTATGATAGACTTGAATATCTTCGTTAGAATGTGTGTGTATCACCAACAGGTTGTATAACCAAGTCCAGTTCAGCTAGCCAGACCATAACCAGGTCACTGTTAATAATGGTTTCCTGTGAGCTCTTATACTGCCTTTTCTTTTTACGAATAGGCCTACTTTGGACCACGCTTGTTCAACTGTTGGGGTTTGATATTTGCCCAGTATTGTAGCATATTCTGCCGATGTAACTCCTTTCTCTCTTCTGGTCAGGGGGTACCTTTCCTTCTGGGTTTTTACTGAAATCCACGGACTTCCTTCAGGGTGCGTCTCACAGACTCTCTGTTTTGGAGATCTGTTATTCCCAGTTCTTTAATATCCTTCTCGGTTTCTGTCAATCAAGTGGTACGAACCTTCTTGTTTTGCCAGAAGGTGAACAGACGGTTGGTTAGTCGGTTTGGAGACAATCATGCAACACGGCCATAGAACGAAGGGTAGCTTTCTTTTCCTTGCACAGCGAGAGAACCTCTCAATATGTTCGTAGAGCTCCGAGATATATCGCCTTCGGAATTCTCCATCTTCCTTTACTGGGCCTAGGATATTCCTGAGGCTTCTCCGCTCTCTGACTTACAATTTCTCTACCAGATCTCTTCGGTTAAAGGAAAGACACTCCATGGCATACAGAGCTTCTGGTCGTAAGACTGAGGTGTAGTGCTTAAGTTTCAGGTTGCCTGACAAGCATTTCTTGTTGTAGATGTTCTTAGTCAGTCGAAAGGCTAGTTCTAACTTGTTGACACTCATGGATATTGATGCCCTTTCTGATAAGTTAGGTTCAATCCAATAGCAGAGATGTCTTGATACTTAAATTATCCAGTTCTCTTGATGTTTCCCTGCTCTAGTAACATCTCTCTGTTTGCTTCTTTGATATTGGTGAAGAATTCTGTTTTCTCCAGCGACACTTGAAGACCCACTTTGGCAGCCTGTTTTCTCAGGCAATTTACCTGCATTGTTGCCATCTCAAGAGAATCAGCAATCAGTGCCATGTCATCTGCAAAGGCCAGGCAATTTACAACTAGTCCATCGTTCTTACGTCCCAGGTAGACACCACTCTGAACACCCAAGTTGATCAGATCCTTGCGCCATTCTCTGATAACCTTTTCATGGACACAGTTGAAGAGAAGTGGGGAAAGTCCATCTACTTGTCTCACTCCAGTTTTTATTTCGAAGCTTTCTGAGGTGTTTACCTATAAATTTAGCCATGGAATGGGTGGTGGTCAAGGTTTCTAGGATGAGCCTGCGGGTTTTGTTGTCTAGCCCTAGTTCCTGTAGTACTTTGTTAAGCGTTTTTCTATCAATGGAATTGTAGGTCTTCCTAAAATCAACGAACAACTTGCGGTTTCTTATCTTGGAATATGTAAGTACAGTTTTAAGATTGAGGATCTTGTAACTGATCTTACACTGCCTCTTATTTTAGTCAATGATATTTCCAATTGTCGGGGACTGCTGTTAGGAGAAAAATAACTACTATAAATACTACAGCATAAATATATATATATAATACTACAGCTTTTATCTCCGCTCAAAAAAAGCATGTCCTCTTTCATCTATCTTGAACATACACGTTTTTGTTTATAACTTTGATTGCTGCATCTTTCTGTGCTTCCGAAAATCACTCGCTTGTGCTAATCAGCTTCCAGTTTGGCTCGCTGATTAATATTATGTCGATATTCAAATCAACGACTGTGGCGTTTATAAGTTCATGCACCAATTGGCACCGAATACTGTTTAACTGTAAGATGTTCAGCATAATCTTTAATTTTAGCCTTTCCTCCGACAGCGCCTTCTGGAATGATTCCTTCTAGAATGAGCACATTTCCGTATCTGCTTGTGGCCCATCGCTTCACAGATGGAGCAACTCCACCTCCTTGCAATTTTTAGCCAAATGACCCCCTTGCTCACATCTGCTTTTGCCTGTCTGGTCCATCACATTGCTTGGCAAAAAGTACCGTTTGCAAACAGTTATTCGCTCCTAGATCCTGCACTGCACCATGCCTATCATTATAATCCCGTTTTTAACCAGCGTGGCTGCTAGTGATTCCTCCTGCTAGTTTTTGTTTTCGCTGATGGTTTTCAGTCGCTGTGGGTATTCAAATATGTTCTATTGGGTCCAGCGTTCTTAGTGTCACTTCTTTTGTTACCATTTTAATATGTACCGGAATGAGTCAATAATGTGCGCGTTTTGGTCTGGCGTACCGATGCAATGTATCTGGTACACCATTTTCCAACTTTTAAGATTTACTTAACCACCCCTTCAGGTCTGACAGAAGTCTCTGATAGTGTTTTGGGCACTTCCTGGTCAGTGTAAAAGTTTACATCAACACACCAAACAATGCCCAATTTCGTGTTTGTAGCCAGTGTATTTTCATTGCCCTCTTTAACCATCCGATGGGCCAACCCTTTTCACCAACTGCCTGGAACACTTTCTAATTTGTTCCAGCATATATCTGTTGGTGTAACATTTTCAGTTATTCCGCTTCTTATTGTTGGATGTATCTGGTCTCTTTGGCCTGTCTAGCCTATCTCGTCTAGGCCGTCTAGTCCGTCTCGCTTTGTCTGTCAAGTTTTGTCAATCTGTATGTTGTTTTACTTGTACATAGCCGTTTTTCAAATCAAACGAACATAGGTCAGTTATAAATATTTATTTAATTAAACATCTTAAGGTTTTTTTATTCTATATATAATCTTATGTAAATCCAAGTTTTCATTGCGTTTATCCAGTTGATCGATAAAATCATTTTAGAAGAGAAAAAAAGGAACCTTTGGGTCTCTACTATGACTAATATTTGATATAAAACGTGTTCAAGAGAACGTGTATATATAACACACATTGTGTTGCACCTTTTCACATGGAATCGATTCAGTATATATCTATTTATACATAAGCGGTGTTCAATGTTCGCCCGTATTTATGGCCGGTATCTATCGATATATTCGCGTGCATTGGTATTCATTCTGTATCGCGGGGTATAGATTTGTTCGGGGACCTCGGCTCTGACGTCGTTTATTTTAATCTTTACGTTGCGCTGCGAAACTCCTTCGTATTCGAATTCCATCCGACTCATATTATCATCAAATCATCAATATTTGTTCATACATAAGAAAAATATTTACTATCAAGTAAGCAATTGTTTTCCAGAATATATTTAAAAAACGCAATTCTGAGTAGTTTCAACTAATATCTTAAGTTATAGTTGTTCAAAATTCAATATATTGAATATATTGGAAGTAATTAATTACTCCTACATTAAGCACATATTATGTATTTATATATTATCTTCTATTTACTACTATATTTGTTATCTTTATTAAACGACCTTTTCCCATATATTGCCTACATTAACATCTTATAAAAATGTACTGTATATAATAAAAAATAAGATTGATATAGTCTATAGACTTATATACAGACTACTATAGACTTATATACAGAAACTACAAATACAAACTATAAATCCTTTGGCGCACTAATTTGTTAATCATTGATATTCAAACAATTTTATTCTTTGTGTTGATGTTTCTACTGCTGTTGTAAGAAAGTTGTAAGTTGAAACTTTCTCTGTTAAGTAAGAAAGTAAGTAAAAAGGTATTGAAATGTTTTACCTAGAAATGTTATGTATTTCATGAAGGTGTTTTGTTACTATAGATATATCATATTTTCATTGTTAAAGATCCTACTAGACCAGTGATTTTACACACTTCGAACAACATCAGATCGTTGAAAAATGATCTGAAAATTTTATTAGAATTTATGAATGATCATACACATATGACAATAGAACTTTTAAACCATCATGCAACAATCAAATAATAAATGAAAATTTTCAATTTAAATTTTCATATTGTTAAAACGTTTTTGATGTATGCAAAATTGAAACGCAACATCCAACATTATTACAGTACCTACAACATCAATTATTGACTTTCAAAATTGCTGTTCAGTATTTTTTATATAAATTGTAGATTATAAAAATGTGCATTACGTATTTCAATACATTATTTGTCAGTTTCTACTTATTGTTAGAAAACAAGTTTCCTGATTTATATATAAATTTGAAATATTAAACATTAGTATTTGAATCTTAACTTCCGTAAGTAAGTAAAAACTTCCAACTCAACAAAAAATATATATTAATAAATTTGAAATACCCGGATATTATCCATAAAGCTGAATAAATACAATTTAAATATTTTATTGGGTACTAGATACATAATAGACAGTTAATATTTTGTAATAGACAGTTAAATTAAACATAACAAAGATACATTGAATAGCTTTTGTATATATAAAAGCGCAGTTTATTTTCGTTGTTAAAGATTAATTTCGTAATAGGGCAGAAAATACTGTTATATTTAAAATCCAGAAATAACTAAAAAATCATCAACATAGTTTTAAAACTGGCAATAGCTGGACAAAAAATAGGTTTTTTATAAACATGAATTTATGGATGTTTTGTTTGTTAGTTATATATAGAAAAATAACATGTATTTAGTGCTTAGGAAAATGGAGAGCAGGAGACCATTTCCATTTCCTAAATGGAGTTGTCACGTTTGTGCCTGGTTTTAATAAATAGCTGGGATGTGTTAAGGCGAAATGTGAACGGGACACAGAGGGGGGTGAGAACTAATGATTACAGCAAATACCGGTTGATTAATTTAAATCATTTATTTGAATCACCTCGGTGAATTTAGGACACTTTCGTGGTAATTTGTTATAAAAGGGTACGAATATATATGTATGCAAGAAAAAAAACTAATAGAATTGTCAAACAAATGGAGGCCATTATGCTTTTAAATTATTGACGAAAAAATGGCGGGCTGATAGAGTTCCTCGTTGTAGGGACCATTGTTCGAATGCTCCGGGTGCTTTTGTACTTTTTAAATTGTAATCCCTCGCATGTAGTTGATCGCGAGATTTAATTTGATTAGTTTGCTGAAAATGCAATCCGCTCCTTTTATAGATGAAATGGACGTTTCCTATAAACGTATTCATATTTATAACAGATACATATTTTTCTGATAATTAAAAATTGCTATTCAAAACAATATTAAAGAAATGAAGAAAATTATTATATTCAAAAATTAAATTATAAAGTTATTCAAATTCAATTTGGTCTGTATTTACTTACATGAATACAAGTTTTTATTTCTGTATATAATACCAGTACATCAAAATCAATTCATATCAATGAAGAAGAAGTTAGATTTTCCCATTTAAAAAAAGTTACTTTTAAAAAAATTCTAATATTTTATTCAAAATTTTTATTAGCCGTAGCTAATTTGTGCAAAATTGAATGGAGCTAAGAAATAAACCTTCTATTATAAAAAGAATTAGTTTCTGATACTTTTACTGCACTAATAAGTCTACAAAAACCTTGACTAGGGTCTTGCGTTGGTAGGAGAGTAGAGTCTAATCATTCTTCAGTTGGAAGTTTCGTTTCGAGTCACCAATTCGAGTAAATAAGTTCAATTTCATGTGTTAATGCTACCAATTTACCGAGATTAGTACTCAACTTAACGAGCATTGTGTTATAGAGTTTTAATTGTAGTTGTTAAGTTTCAAATTTTAAGATTGGAATTTAAAGATTGATTTGGCCATGCCTAATGGTAGTTAACTAAACCAAAACTAAATTAATTTAATCTAGTCAAGTTTAATGCTAATAAAAGATAATATCTAAAATTATGTTTTTTCTTACAATGTTGAATATATTGAATATTTAAATTCTATTGAAAAATTCTTATAAAACTTGATTTATGAAGTTTTAAAAAATATATTGCTTTTATACAAAAATATCTATCGAAAAATAAATATAGAATCCAACGACTATATTCGCGTTCTTGTTGACAACTAGAAATAGTCGTCGTTCGCTCTTTTTTTTTTCTCCTTTCCATGAAAGAAGTTTAGATTTGTCATGTAAATGCGAAAATATAGACCAACCGGGGGCACAGTGAGAGCGCACCATTCCGAAGAACCTAGTTTATATTCAGGGTGCGTCGTTTTGGTACAAAAAGCCCTCCGTTTCACAGAGTATATGAGACATCTTATATAACCCAACCATTCAGCAGTACCGCCCAATAAAATAATATAAAAAAGTCCGCATTTAAAGATTTTACAGTTCTACGCATAGAATTAAATTTATTTAAAAGTTTTTAAATTCTCATTACATTCTATAATTCTATTTAGAATTATGTAATTGAGTCCTCAGCAATATATTTTCAAGTAAGGCACGCGTCGTGCTTTTTTGCAGGTTTTATGTTCATCCGCCACAATAAACAAAATAAATAAAGGGATGCTAAGGTTGTATATATCTACGAAAAAATGTACACCCCGAGCAAACAGACATTTAGCACGAAAACTGTCTTTTTTATTAAAAGGATCGTACCAAAGAACTTCATTTAATTCGCTCAAATGGAGGGACACAGACAAATCCGTCCTTGTCTCGGCCATTTTATTTCACATTTTTTTTCCTCGAGCACTTAATTTTCTCCAATACCATTTTTTACAAATATTAAATATAAATGAGAAAAAAGAAAACGTAAACCGATTTACCTATCAATAAATTTATTTATATTCCTTACATTCACAAACCTTGTGCTGCAAACAATGAAAAAAAAGAAGAAAATAAGTAAGAAATATTCCTACAAATAACATTATTTCATGTGTCAAAAGGATCCTTTTCTCGGCGATTTTAATGTAACGTAAAGATATGTTTACTAAAGGAATAAAAGGCGATTGCACTGTCACAAAAGAATCGTTCCACCTCTCGCTGTATCAGCACTGCAGACTAGATGTTAGTGCTGAATAAAGAATATAGTTGGTGAAATAGGAAAGAACAGTTGCAGGGGACAATGTTACCTGAGAAGGGTTTCGGAAGCTTGGACTCACTGCAACCTTTGGAACTTTCAACTTTAACCCCTACGAGAAAAAAGGCAGTTTGTGAGCCCACCTAGACGAAAAAGAACAGATAAGACTTAGTTTTCAATAGGAATATATGTTAAAAGTGTTCCTACAAAGAATGTCCCTTCGCATCGATTTCTAACGTATAAAATTACATTTTTTGTAAGAAAAAGGCATCTCATTCTGAAATGAACATTTGAATCTGGGAACACTCAACGACAAATTCAATTACATTTAGAAATCAATTATTTTTTGTGGAATATATAACTTAGTTTTTTTTTCAAATTTATTGTTCTGCTATTGTTAAAATCTGCTACCGCGACTTTTATACCAATCGTGTTAATTGGTATAGAAGTCGCGGTTTGAGAATATTGCAGAAAAATTATTAGTAATTTACTATAATATATGATGTATTTTTTATTCATTTTATTTATCGACATTAACTGGTCTATTACTTGCAATACCTATCGATACACCATTGGTCGCAACGCATCTAATAGATTCCGATGTTAAAACACTGTTGTAGTCAATTAGGACAAATGTACGTATTACAATTTGTTTTTATAATATTTATTCAAAAAGTTGCAGAAAGTACATAATATTAATGCATTTGCTATGGGGCATAGAAATGTACTCTTATTCTTAGCTTCATAATTGCTTCTCATGTACAATATTCTTGAATGTACGCTACAAATGTCGAGCAGAATCTCTATCACCGCTAAAGTTATAACAAAAGGAACTTTCTTTTTCTCCCAGATACATTGTGACTAACGAGAGTTAGTCTGTTTTCTATGTAACAATTGGATGATTTTTAACCAGGAAAAAAGCTGGATAGGAAAGATTATACTAGATTGAAAAAAACTAGACAAATAAATCTCGATAAGGGGGATAGTCTACACGGCTACGAAGATATTAGTAGGGGTAGATAGATAAAACAAGCTTCTCAAACAGAACTAGGCTAGAAGGACATAAATGACTAGATTGCTAAGGTAGATGAAAAGACCTCGCAGATAAGACTAGAGCGGACTGATCAGACTTTCGCACAAATGGATACAAAAGATGCAAAATACAAGGCACAAAATGTAAGTCTAAGGTTACTAGACACGAAAAATTCGGACAATTTTAGATGGACTATAAAGGACTCTAAAGGACTATAAAGGACTATAATGGACTCTAAAGAATAAAAACTACTGGTATAAAGCTAAATAAACATAACAAGCAAAGTAAAATACAATAGCATCACCCATGGATCATCAAAAAATTCAATGCTAACATAATTTCTCAACTTTTTTGTTAAATATGTAAAGATAGATAAGAATGAAATTGTGAATTATATCCAGATGGAAATTATTTTGATGAATGGTGATTCCCTCTTCCATCAAAAACGAGAGTAAACACATACAAATATAAAACGAACGGAAACATATTTTATGTAGTTAATAGGTGCTCAATTTCATTTCAAAAATTCAGTCGTTACATTAGGTATACAAAATGCTTGCTTCTCATATGATTTGTTTTCTTTAATTTTTATAAATAAACAGTTGTCTAAATGGACTATTTGTCTCTGATCTTATTTAACTCAACGAATCTAACGTCACTTAACGAACTTATTCGAGTAGGTTGGAAAACCTATGGTCTCTTAACTTATTATACTAGCCTCAATAGACAAATAATTTTTTAACGTACTATAAGTTGTCTTAATCAGTCAATCTTTGAACTTATTATTCTTTCCTCAGTGAATTATTACTTTCTTTACTTGTCTATACTTGTTTAAATAAATCATTATTCTCGGATCTGTTATACTTCTCTCAATAAAGTATTTCCTTCTGAACTCAGTATACATTTTAAACTCTGAATTTATTTTACTTCTCTGAATAGACTATTACTTTTGACTATTAACCAATTAAACAAACTACTTTATACTTGAGTAAGTAGACTAAAGCTCCAAATTTCTATTACTAATATACTGAACAAATTTAGACAACAAATTTAGACTAAATTTGCTTATATTTAGTTTAGTTTGTTTAGTTTATCCAATACTAAATAAAATGCGTGAGCGAAGAATAATTGGATTTAGATCTAACTACAAACTATTATGAAAAGATCGCAGAAGACTAGACAACAGGACGAGGCAGACAAGACTAATGGGAGCAAACATAGCAAACAAGATTGGAACTACTGCTTAATTGACAATAAACAAAACTGATCAGACCATAGGAACATAACTGGAGAGTCAATAGAGGTTTAGATTAGAGGTTAAAAAACAGAAAATATATTAATGAGCATGCTGAAAAGGTTTATTATCTAAACTTGTTTAATAGTTAACTAATTAAAAAATGATGGAATGAAAGTATTTACTAATTGGAATTACTAATTGGAACAAGATAGAGATTAAACTAAAGTACTTGCAAAAACTCTATTGTTTGAACTACTCTTTATTACACTCAATGAAGATGGGGGCAGAAATATTAAAATATAAAAAGCAAGTTTTTATTACTTTTCTTGATATGTGCATCTATTGATTTCATGCATCAACTGCAACAAATCAACCAGATTTAAACAATTTTAGCTCGAATATCTTAAAACGTAATTACAGTTTACAAATTGTCTAAATTAAATTTGTCCACTTATTCTTAATCTATTTCATTTTCTTATTCATAATCAATTTCTTAATCAATTTCAATTTTTCAACTTAATATGTCTTGATAAATCACGAAAAACAAATATAAATTGTATAAATCTCTACAATTAGTTACTTAGTCAGGCAGTTAATTTAGCAATAACAGTCGAAAATTACTTTACCAAGTATAAATTTCAGTATAAAAGAAAAGATTGAGTAAATTATGTCAAACATAAATATCCTTGATTGGCACTTTATAACCTATACAAATATAATAGAATTGGTGGTAACCATCCTACGTTATAGAAAATCATACAAACTTAAAACAAACGGAACACAGCCTGAATATATAAATATATTCAGCCTTGCCGGAGCTCTATAAACAGTGAGTGGTTCACAAATTATTGTTTAGAAAGCAATGCTGTGCGGATGAGAGATAAATATCGAAACGCGTCCACATATGGCTATCCACTTAAGATATCGGAAAGACATGAGCTTAAAAACAATGTTATTTTTATGGTTTTCGTTGAGTGCCAAAGGTGGACTGAAAGCTACAAAAAAAAAACTTACAAATTTCTTTTCTGTGGAATTTGTTTTGGTAGTCTCAATAATTGTTATAGAGCTACGGAAAAGCTGAATATATTTATATATTCAGGCTGTGTTCCGTTTGTTTTAAGTTTATACAAATATGTATTTACGCGACTAAATAAATGTAAATTTTAATAGTCTAAATTATATTAGGCTAAATTATAAAAGTCTAAATTTTAATAGTCTAAAATAATAAATACTAGACAGGTAAGGTCAGACAAACAAGATAAAGAGAAGGGCTTTGATTTATAAGACAAGAACGGCAATATTAGATGTAATAAGCAGTTTAGATGGCTAAGGTAGACAAGATCAGATGGACAAAAGTAGACGCAGAAAAAAGCATCGCTGAAATATATGATGGGCAGACAGAACTAAATAGACCATTGTAGACACACAAGAATAAGATAACTGGTTAATTGGTTAACAGACACTTTATCCATCCATGGATTAAAACAAATATCTATTTGCGTAGAGGCATAATACTATGTTCGACTATATTAATAAATGAAAATATGATGAAATCTAAAAATAATAATTAGATATTATTATTAATTGGGGCTAATTGGATAAAAGTGTTAGATTACAAATCCTAAAAATTCGAGGTGAAGATTATCAGGGAAGAACAAGTAGATTCGGTAACTTTACCATACATTGTATGCTAGATTAATGGATTTGTTTTGATTTTCTCAAGGGTTTAAAAATACTTGATGAGATATTATATATATACATATATATATATATATATATATATATATATATATATATATATATATATATATATATATACGGTCCAATTACCATAGTTCACGAAAAAAAATTGGAGTTATAGAAAATTTGAGTTAGGGACATACATAACTACAAAATGAATAAAATTTACACTTTAGAGAGGACACTTTACACAATGTATTCAAAGTAAATATGTACATGTATGCATTTATAAACAAAAAAAATATACATTATTAATATAATGTTTTAACCATTAATTTTAATTAATTAAAAATAATTATCATTAATATATTATTTTTTAAAAAAGTTAGTAATTTTTATTTGTTTTCCATTAAAAAGTTCTCTATCTGCAAAGTTCTCCAAAGTGGATAATGCGCTGTGTACTTCGTGTGGAAGATTGTCTTTAGAAGACAGATATTCACTACACGTATTACGCATTTAAAAATAATTACACATTTCTTTGTTCGTGGGTGGAATTGGCACTGTAGCTAGATAAGATATCTTCATCTTCGCGTTTTGTAATCTTGTTTAAAATATCAACCACATCTTCATATACAGATAAATAATCATTAAAAGACACTATCATTATCCATGTTATGCTGATTATATGTATCATACGTGGACTTCAATTTTGACAGAAGAGTCTATCATTATCTTCACTCCACTTTGTTTTGCCTTGTTTTCTAAAGCCAGCCATTCTGAAACAATATTCGATGGTTGCTTGCTGAATATCGATGTCCCACGCTTTTGTCAAGTTTGTAACAGCATCCCATAAAGTAATATTTTCGGGTTGATTGTCTTCTAGGGCAACTATAGTTTTCCCAGATTTCTTCTACTATAGCGCAATTTTATATGGTTAATAATTCCTTAGTCCATAGGTTGTAACTTTGACGTCATGTTTGACGGGAGAAGGACAACACGAATCGAATTAAGTTGCTTAGTAATTTTTGGGTGTTACGGACAGTTATCCACAAACAGCATGGTTTTAGTTTTTTCGGTAATTAATTTCTTTTTTGTTGCTTCTGTACGTCACTGGTAAAAAACCTTTACCTTTAAAGCATCGTTATTTTTTTTAATTTTCCAATCATCAACGGTTTCAGTTCTTGAGTACCACACATATTGGCTCCCACCATGGCGCTGATTGTCTCTTTGCTGTGTTTTCCACCGAAACACTTTTCGTCTTTAAATGTTAACGTTTTATTAGGCGAACATTTAAAAAATAAGCCCGTCTCGTCCGCGTTATGAATGTCTTTTTCATGATACGATGCTAAAAATTCTGGCAAGATATTGTTGCACCACTCTTCACAATCATGTTCATTAACGTCTGCACTTTCACCACACATAACCTTTTGAATAATATAATGCCCTTTCTTAAACTTATCTAGCCAATCTAAACTCGCGATGAAATCAGTGTTTCCCAGAATCTCGGTAAAATAAAGAGCCTTTTCTCTAATAAGTGGTCCAGGCATTGGCACATTTTTATCCCGCGCAATTTTAAACCATTCCAAAGTAGCTTTGTCAATGTCTTCAGTTGCACCATTTCATGATCATTAGTTGCACCATTTTAGGCATTGTTCAGAATTTCATCGCGGTTTCTTTTAATTGAAGAATGTTTGTAGCACCTTTACTATAACAAACAGGATACGGTTTATGATAAGCAATATCCGTCACCATAAATTTTGGAAAGTACGCAACGGTTAAAAAATCGGAGTTGTAGAGATTATTTTCTATATAAAATTTTACCATTGTACACATTTTTACTACGAGTTATGGAAAAATTCTAGTTAAGGAAAATTCGAGTTACTGAAGTTAATTAATATGTTAAATGCTATCTAAACGTATGAATTTCTAAAAAACTTTGATTTATAGAAAAATTGGAGTTATGGAAGTTTGACTGTATATATATATATATATATATATATATATATATATATATATATATATATATATATATATATATATACACGACATGAATGATCGGGTTAAATTTAGAAACACCATAATGCACCATAAATTTGATGAAGAACTGCTCCCAAAGATACCAGGAAAAAAGTGGACTGACGAACGGAAGAAAGAACATAGTGCACGAATGAAGAGGATTTGGGAAGAACGTCGCCGCATGACTGAGTTGACATAATTTTTGTTCAAGTTTACACGCTCTCTTTAAAGGGATTTACGATAGTAATAATAATAATATATATATATATATATATATATATATATATATATATATATATATATATATATATATATATATATATATATATATATATATATATATATATGTGTGTTGTATTGTTTTCTCGGGGATTCCGCGTTGATGCTGAGGGTTGGCTCTGAAAAGAACCGGATTCTCGACGTTTCGGCGAACTAACATTCGCCATTCTCAAGAGATATATGCGTCCGTACGGGTCAACCGTTCGACGCATACTGTCGAACTACTGTATAGTATGCGTCGAACGGTTGACCCGTACGGACGCATATATCTCTTGAGAATGGCGAATGTTAGTTCGCCGAAACGTCGAGAATCCGGTTCTTTTCAGAGCCAACCCTCAGCATCAACGCGGAATCCCCGAGAAAACAATACAACACAGGTATCTATCCGCGAAAACCTCAAATACAACATATATATATATATATATATATATATATATATATATATATATATATATATATATATATATGTGTTGTATTGTTTTCTCGGGGATTCCGCGTTGATGCTGAGGGTTGGCTCTGAAAAGAACCGGATTCTCGACGTTTCGGCGAACTAACATTCGCCATTCTCAAGAGATATATGCGTCCGTGCGGGTCAACCGTTGACCCGCACGGACGCATATATCTCTTGAGAATGGCGAATGTTAGTTCGCCGAAACGTCGAGAATCCGGTTCTTTTCAGAGCCAACCCTCAGCATCAACGCGGAATCCCCGAGAAAACAATACAACACAGGTATCTATCCGCGAAAACCTCAAATACAACATATATATATATATATATATATATATATACAGTCGAACTTCCCTAAGTCGAAGTGCCATAGTTCATGAAAAAAAATCGAGTTATAGAAAATTTGAGTTATAGATATACATAACTATAAAATGAGTAAAATACACTATACACAATTAATTCAAAATAACAAAATAAATACATATGTATATATTTATACACGAAAAAGAAATATGTAAAATATGTATAGATTATTAATATGATCTTATATAATTATAATTAATTAAAAATAATTTTATTTAATTATATTTTTGAAAAAGTCAGTAACTTTTAATTGTTTTCCATAATATATAGCACCTTGTGGGTGGTTATATCGGCTCTTTTTGGATTACCGATTCTCGAGAGAATAATATCCTGTCGTAATCTTCCTAAAGCACACCCGCCGGTAAATTCTTCGTTTTGCTTTTTTCGAGTTTTTGGTTATCATAAAATATGAAAAATAAAATGTTTGGTAATCTGCCCGAGGATTACACTATCGAAACTATCGACGGTTTATGGTAATAAACAATATCCGATATCATACATTTTGGAAAAAAATGGAGTTATAGAGATTATTTTGTATGTAAAATTTTAGCATGGTACAAATTTTTACTACGAGTTATTGAAAAATTTGAGTTAAGTAAAATTCGAGTTATGGTAGTTAATTTATGTAAAATGCTATCTAAACGTATGAATTTCTAAAAATATTCGAGTTGTAGAAAAATTGGAGTTACAGAAGTTCGAGTTATGGAAGTTTGACTGTATATATATATATATATATATATATATATATATATATACATACGAAAGATAGACTAAGCTTAAGCTTATTAATATAATTTAATACTTGATGCATTAGTTCTCGATTTTCTAAAACATATTAAAATACAATTCGAGTCGCAATTTAATGCTACCCTATCAAATAGTAACAAACCTGAGGCAACATCCGCAGAACATACTACAGAAATACTTTGACTCCAGAAAGCATTCTCATTATAAACATTAGTCTCTAACCGTAATCAAAGAATCATAATCAAAGAATGATCAAATAAATATGTAAATGATCTCAAAGGACATACTAGTTAAATAGAAATTTTTAGATTTATTGAAGAGCCAAGAAAAAAAAACTGAATATGAAATAGAAGTACTATACAACATTGAAAAAACTGGACTAATAAATCTAGATAAGGGAGATAGTCTACATTGCTATGGAGATACTAGTAGGCAAGACTAAATAGACCGATCAGGCTTGACAAGCAGAACTAGGCTAGTAAGACATACATAACTAGGTTGATAAGTTAGATGGATAATAATAAATAGGAAACACTGGATAGAAAAGACCTCGCAGGATGGACTAGAACGGACATAAGAATTTCGGCACAATAGTTAAGACTAAGGCTACTAGACCAGGCAATTCAAGGCAACACAAGAATTCAGGAAATGTTAGATGGACTACTTTGGGTAATAAAAGCTATTGATATAAAGCAAAATAAATATAACAAGAAAAGTAAAATAGAGCAGAGATTATCCATGAATCATCTAAAAACTCTTTTTAAATATTATTATATTATTATAAACAGAATCAAATTGAGAATTTTATCCAGATGGGATTTATTTTGATGTTCGGAGCCGATTCCCTCTTCAATGAAAACCGAGAGGTGAAGATATGTTTATTGGAACGAAAACATATATGATTTAGTTAATAAGTGGTCATTCTTCTCATATAATTTGTTTTTTTTTTCGTTTGTTTCCTTTTTTATAAATCGTCTTGTCTAAATATTAAACTAAATATTAAACTCAAATATATATGGTTTAGCTTAACTTATTGTTAGTCGAGTAGCCTAGAAAACCTATTGTCGGAAGATATCTCTTTCAATGTACTTAATCTCTTAACTTATTATGCTTGTCTCAATAGACAATTATTTTTTTAACTTACTATAAATTGTCTTAATCAGTCACTCTTTGAACTCATTATTCTTTCCTCAATGAACTATTACTTTCTTAACTGTACTTGTTTAAATAGACCATTATTCTCGGATCAATTATACTTCTCTCAATAAAGTATTACTTTCTCAACTCACTATACTTTTCAAAGTGGATCATTAGTCTCTGAATTTATTATACTTGTCTGAATAGGCTATTACTTTTAACTATTAACCAATTATACTAACTACTTTACTGTACTTGAGTAAGTAGACTAAAGCTCCAAGTTTCTATTACTAATATATTAAACAAATTTAGACATCGAATTTAGACTAAATGTGCATACCTTTAGTTTAGTTTTTCCAATAGTAAATAAAATGCGTGAGCGAAGAATAGTTGAATTTAGTTAGAACTATTATGAGAAGACCGCAGAAGTTGGCAGAAGACTAGACAAACAAGACGAAACAGACAAGACTATAAGGAGCTAACTTAGCAAGCAAGATTCGAACTACTGCTTAATTGACAATAAACAAAACTGGATTATTAAAAGTGAAATAATAAAATAAGCAGTGCTTATTAATAAGTAAATTAATTAATAATAAGCAGAATCAATAGAGATTCAGGTATTATAAAAACAGAATATTGTTGAGAAAATATTCTAAATTTTAATGAACATGCTGAAAGGGTTTCTCAAACTAAACTTGTTTAATGGTTATCTAATTAAGAAATGATGGAATGAAAGTATAAGCAATTACTAATTGTAGAAAATTTAATATTAAAAATCAAGTACTTGAAAAAACTAAGTTGAAGAGAAGTCTGAACTACTCTTTATTGATTACTCAATAAAGATTGGGGGAGAAATATTAAAATATAAAAAGCAACTTTTTATTACTTTTTCTTTTTAATGTGTGCTTCTTCTATTGATTTCATGTATCAACTACAACAAATCCACCAGATTTAGACAATTTTAACTCGAATATTTTAAATCGTAATTATAGTTTTATTGCCCAAATTAAAGTGGTCCACTTATTCTCAATTAAAATTTCTTAATCCATTTCATCAATTTCTTAATCAATTTCATTTGTTGAAATTAAAATGTTTTGGTATTTGGTATATAATCACGTAAACTAATATGGTCTAAGTCTCTACAATTTGTTACAAACACCTAATTCATACTAAACAGGCAGTATTATTAGCAATAACTGTCTAAAATTACTTCACAAATCAACTACACAATTTAATGTTGCCTCTTGCCTTCTTCTTCTTCTTCTTGTATCCAATAGGCCTACTTTCCACGATCAGGGAAGGTCCACGAACTTCTCTGATCCACGAACAAGGATTCTTTCCACGAACAAGGATCCTTTCCACGAACAAGGACCACGATCTTTGCCCAGTATTGTCGCATATTCTGTCCAGGGGGTACCTTTCCTTCGGGGTTTTTCCTGAAATCCACTGACTTCCTTCAAAGTGCGGCTCACACTCTATCTGTTTTGGAGATCTATTATTCCCAGTTCTTTATAATCCTTCTCGGTTTCTGTCAACTAAGTGGTACGAACCTTCTTGTTTTGCCAGAAGGTGAACAGACGGTTGGTTAGTCGGTTTGGAAGGAATCTTGCAACGTGGCCACAGGAAGCTAACCTTCTTTTCCTTGCACAGTCAGAGAGCCTCTCAATATGTTCGTAGAGATTAGAGTTATGTCACATTCGGAATTCCCCATCTTACTTTACCGGGCCTAGTATCTTCCTGAGGATTCTCCTCCCTCTGATTTTCAATTTCTCTACCAGACCTCGCTTCAAGGAAAGACACTCCATGGCATACAGGGCTTCTGGTCGTAAGACTGATGTGTAGTGCTTAAGTTTAAGGTTGCGTGACAGGCATTTCTTTTTGTAGGTGTTCTTAGTCACTCGATAGGCTAGTTCTAACTTGTTGACTTTCATAGATAATGATGCTCTCTCTGATAAGGAGGGTTCAATCTGTTCGCCGAGATACTTTAATTTCACAGTCCTTTTGATACTTCCCTGCCCTAGTAACATCTCTCTGTTTGCTTCTTTGATGTTGGTGAAAAAATCTGTTTTCTCCAGCTACACTTTGGCCCTCACGTGGAAGTCACCTTGTCGCGGTGTGAGGGCTTAGTTTCGCGTACCGTTGGACGTCACGACTGGAACAACCCCGGTTGGGGCGTTCGGCGGAGGGCGAACAACCAAGAACTTCCAAACCCTTAATCCCAAGGTGTCATGCGACCCGTGCCAAAGGGACTGGTTGATGGCCAAGGGCAACCGGCCATCGCTTACGGAGCCCCTCTGATACCTGGCGACCTCAGAGGGTATCCAGCCTTACCACTATCAAGCGGGGCTCTGATGTGGTGAACCTTTAGTTCCCTTGCGACTCGTGGGATTTATATGAATTCCAAAAGTAAAAATAATCCATGTGTACGGGACCTAACCGACACAGAGAACAAGGAAGCCAGCCCGGATTCCCGAGAAGACGACCTTGACCTCACACTCGTAGACATGAGCAGTCCAGCCATGTCTACAGAGGCAGAGGTAGATGTTCTTGTAGGGACAGAGGAGGACTTGCCGCCTCCTGTCACAAAACAAGAATGACCAGCAGGCGCACCAAAATAGCCCAAGTGAACATCCATCATGCCAAAGCAGCTTCAGCTGTGATGGCTAGGATGTTCACCAAGCAGCACCTAGGGCTAGCGCTGCTTCAAGAACCCTGGACCTACGGAGGTAAGATCAAAGGCCTTAGCAACAGGGAATGTAAGTTGGTATGGGACAGCCGTGAGGTCTCCCCTAGAACTTGCATTATGGTAAGAAATGGCATAAATTACTTATGTCTTTCAGAATTTTTAACGCGGGATTTAGTACCGATTCAGGCCCTCATCAAGATCGAGGGTCTCCACCGCGAAGTAGTGATCGCATCAGCATACTTCCCTGGCGATGGTAACAGCATACCACCCATTGAAGTACAAAAGCTGGTGGAACACTGTATTAGGAGAAGGCTGCCACTCATCCTGGGATGTGACGCGAACGCACACAATGAGATGTGGGGCAGCACGGACACTAATAAGAGGGGTGAGTACCTTTTAGAATACCTCATTAAAGAGAACTTAATTGTGTACAACGTTGGGAACACACCAACATTTGTCACTAAAGTCAGAAATGAGGTACTGGATATTACGGTAGGTAGCGCTAACGTAAGTAAACTAATTAAAAAGTGGAGGGTTTCAAGTGAGCCCTCAATGTCAGATCATAGGATCATAGAGTTTGAGCTGGAAGGAGCGAGTGAGGAAAACACCCCCATTCGAAACCCCAGACAAACTGTGTGGCTTATGTTTAGTTCCCAACTAAAAGAAAACCTAGAGCAGGTGACAGTGCGGGGTAGTATCAAACACTACACCGTGCTGGAGCAGGCTGTAGGAGAAATAAATGTAGCAATCACCACGGCATTTGAATCCAGCTGCCCGGTAAAAACCGTGAAGGAGCATAAGGACGAAAAATGGTGGAACAAAAATTTGTCTACATTAAGAGCAAAAGTACGTAGGCTTTTCAACAAAGCCAAGCAATACGGAAATTGGCTAGAATACTCTGAGGTGCTTACCACCTACAACAAAGAGATCAGAAGGGCAAAAAGGGAAAACTTTAGGACCTTCTGTGAAAACATAGAATCCACGCCGGTGGCAGCTAGACTGCACAAAGCACTGGCGAAGGATAGAGTGGAAATGACAACCACTCTCAAGAAACCGGATGGGACCTTCACGGAGGATGAAGAGCAAAGAGCTCTCCTCCTACTAGAAACCCATTTTCCGGGATGTAGAGGATACAGGGAGACCGAGGGCATGATGCAACCACGGAAACCAAGTCGGGCCGACTGGAAGAGGGCAGCGTCCATCTGTACGGAAAACCGAATCAGATGGGCTATCGGCACTTTCCAGCCTTTTAAGGCCCCAGGAGTGGACGGACTAGTTCCTGCCTTCCTACAAAAGGGAGAGAGAGAACTAATGCCGTATCTTCTAAATATCTTTAGAAGTAGCTTAGCGCTCGGATATATACCGGAGCTATGGAGAAGGGCTAAGGTGGTATTTATACCGAAGGTGGGGAAGAAAGACACCACTCAACCGAAGTCATTTAGACCCATTAGTCTAACATCTTTTATGTTAAAGACAATGGAGAAGGTGATTGATAATTACCTTAGGACTATAGTGCTGGTAGGTACACCACTACACAGGAGTCAGCATGCTTACAGAGCAGGGAAATCCACAGAAACCGCCCTGTATCAGCTGACAAACGAAATAGAAGCAGCACTAGAGATAAAGGAAGTAGCGATATGTGCCTTCTTGGATATAGAGGGAGCCTTTGACAACACCACACACGAGGCTGTCAGGGCGGCCCTCGAAAGAAGGAATATCGACAGCACTATCTCAAAGTGGATGGGAGAAATGCTGAGAACTAGAACGGCGGAGACACAAGTGGGAAAAGACACCATTAAGATCTCCACAACTCGAGGGTGCCCACAGGGAGGTGTACTATCACCGCTAATGTGGAGCCTGGTAGTTGATGAACTACTGGTTAGGCTAAACGACCTAGACATCAAATGTCAAGGTTACGCCGATGACATAGTCATAATGGCCAGAGGAAAATTTGAGGGAACGCTCTGTGAAATTGTTCAGAGAGGCCTCAAAGTAACTAGTAGATGGTGTCAAACAGTGGGATTAAGACTCAACCCGAGCAAAACCACGGTGATACCATTTACTAGAAGGAGAAAACTAAACTGCCTACATCCCATACTCATAGATGGGAAGGCAGTAGAATACCAACAGGAGATAAGGTATCTGGGTATCACACTAGATAGCAAACTCCTATGGAATAGACACGCTGAGGCAGTGGTAGGTAAAGCCAAACGCGCCCTAATGGTGTGCAGAAATCTGGCAGGAAAAACGTGGGGTTGTAACCCCACTATCCTGCGATGGATGTACACCATGATAGTGAGACCTGCAATCACTTATGGGGCGGTTGCGTGGGGAAGTAGAATCAAGCTGGCCTCTATGAGGAAACAGCTTGAGAAGATTCAAAGACTGGCGTGTGTCTGCATCACGGGGGCGATGGGGTCGTGTCCGACAGCAGCATTGGAGCTGCTGCTGGATCTGACTCCGCTGCACCTTGTGGTGGAGAGCGCCGCCAGATCGGCGATCGTAAGGTTCAGCAAGGAAGGAATGGGCAGAGGCAAAATAATCGGGAGCAGAGACCGAAACAGCCTCGCTGCCAAGATCCCCTGGCTGGAAGTACCAAAAGACGAAATGGTATGCAAATACCACTTCGAGAAAAACTACACAGCAATGTGTAGTAGTAAAGCCGATTGGAGCGACGAATCCTCAGCATACCACATAGAGCAAAATGCCATCAAGTGGTATACAGATGGTTCGAAGACAAATGAAGGCACTGGTGCAGGAGTGTTTGGACCTCGTACCAGATACTCCGAATCCATGGGAACATCCCCAAGTATCTTCCAAGCAGAGGTACACGCAATCGAAAGATGTGCACAGTTTAACCTCGACAGGAAGTACCGCAAAAAACGAATTGCTATCCTGTCAGATAGCCAAGCAGCCATCAAGGCCATTAGCTCATACACCATCAGATCCAAACTGGTATGGGACTGTGTGGGGAAGCTGAACAAGCTTGGCAGGGATAATAAAGTAACGCTATACTGGGTACCAGGACACACTGGTATAGACGGAAACGAAGAAGCCGATCACCTAGCAAACAAGGGATCCAGTAGCCCCTTTATAGGTCCGGAACCCTTTTGCGGTATGAGCGTGAACACCATCCGCAAAAGTTTAGATGAAGAAATAAGAAGAAAATGGATGAAAACCTGGGAAGAACTTCCAGGGCTAAGGCAATCCAAAGTGATGCTGGGATCTTTTAACCAGAAGAGAACTAAAGCTTGCCTGAAACTAAGCAGGAACAAGCTCAGAATTCTGACAGGTGCCCTGACGGGACACTGCAGACTTAGGAAACATCTCAAGGCCCTAGGCCTAGAGGAGGATGATGGATGCAGATTCTGTGGCTCAGCAGAGGAAACCCCCATACATCTGTTCAAAGACTGCGGAGCATTACTCCGCAAGAGACAGATGTACCTTGGGGCTCACTGCTTGAACACAGAGGAGCTGCAGGCCTTGAATCCCACCCAGATCCTGAGATTCCTAAAGGAATCAGGATTAGAGAAGGCGCTCTAAATGGGTAAGTACACCAACACTTGGAGGAGGAGGGTGGGGTACAATAGATCCATAAAGGTCGCAGTACAAGTCGTCACCACCATATCTACAATCTACAATCTACAATCTACACTTTGGCAGCCTGTTTTCAGAGGCAATTTAGCTGCATTGTTGGCATCTCAAGAGAATCAGCAATCAGTGCCATGTCATCTGCAAAGGCCAGGCAATCTACAACCAGTCCATCTGTCTTATGTCCCGGGTAGATACCACTCTGAACATCCAAATTGATCAGTACTTTACGCCATTCTCTCATAACCTCTTCAAGGACACAGTTGAAAAGAAGTGGGGAAAGTCCATCTCCTTGTCTCGCTCCAGTTTTTATTTCGAAGATTTCTGAGATCTCGCCGCTTAATTTAACCTTGGAATGGGTGTTGGTGAAGGTTTTTAGTATGAGTCTGCGGGTTTTGTCTTCTAACCCTAGTTTATGTTGTACTTTGTGAAGCGTTTCTCTATTAATGGAATCATAGATCTTCCTATAATCAAAAAAGGTGACGAGCACCTTCCGGTTTCTCATCTTGGAATATGCAAGTACAGTTTTAAGATTGAGGATCTGTTCAACACAGGATCGGGTCTTCCTGGAGCTTCGCTGGTTTTCTCCCAGTTTACAATCCAGCTGATTTTCTGTCCTTCTTTGTAACGCCTTGGAGAGAATCTTATATTTTACCGGGACGAGAGAAATTCCACGGTAGTTGTTTAAATCAGTAAAACTTTCCTTTTTGTGATACGGATGGATCAGAGCCGATTTCCAATCGGGCGGTAATTTCTTGTTTCCCAGATGTCCTGGATGATTTATTTTATCTTATATTGTCTCTACATATTTTACATTATAAATTTAAGAACAAAACAAAAAATTAAGTAAATTATATCACATACTTATCCTTGTTTCGCACTTTAAACTTAATTTTACTAGCACAAATGTGTATATTCGTATACAAATTGGTGAAAACTGTAATAGTCTAAATGATAGTATGCTAAAATAATATTAGTCTAAGTTATAATAGTCTAAATTGCAATAGTCTAAATCAATTAAGACTAGACAGGTAAGGCTAGAAAAACAAGATATAGAGGAAGGCTCTAATATATAAGACAAGAAAGGCAATTTTAGATGCACCAATCAGTTTAGATGGCCAAGTAAGACAATACTAGATATACAAGAGTAGACAAACGAATAATACTAGAAACATAAAACCATATAGATAAAATTAGACAGTTATGACAATGGAAAAATTGTAGAAGCATCGTAGACAGACCATTGTAGACATACACGAATAATATAGCTGGTTAATTGGTTAACAGACACTTTATCTATCCACTGTCTTTGTATCAACATTTTATTTGCAGACGCATAATACTATTCTTGATTGAATTAGAAAAAATGCTAAAACATCGAGAGAAAGGTTCACAGAAGAAAAACTAGTTTAGATACCTGGAAAAAACTATGTACACTCTACATGTAGAGTTGTTACTAAATAATATTGTATGCTAGATTCTGTGCAATAGGGTAGTGTCCACTAAGAATCGAATGAATGACAGCTTCTAATGATTAATCATTGCTTATAGATCACGAAAAAACAACATTATTTAACACAAATAAAGTTTATTAATATTTATCATTCTGTCACGTGACAGTGAACACCAATCAGAAATCGTTACGACACGTCGTGCGAAACACCATTGGTGTTGCTGATATTTTCGTAGAGCAGAGTAGCAGAGAAGTGAGAAATTTCACATTTTAACATTTTTATTGTTGAATTTATACACTTGTTTTAACTACTTCTTGAGAAACAAGTACAGTTCCCTATGGAATCAGGATTTAACAAAGCAAACGGTAATAATTTGCCCAAACTCGATGTCGTTATGCTTGGCAAATTTTTCGCGCAAAACAATGAGTTTCGTTCATCGGTATTCAGAAATCTTAAAACCTTGATGTAAGTATAGACAAGTATAAAATGTATATTATTAGCTTAAATAGAATTATTTTTCTTCTGTAGATAACAAGCGTTTATTGTTGTGGTCTGTTAGTTTAGTATGGCTGACCCAGATTATGTTAAAAATAAAGAAGTAGAAATATTAGGTGTGTCATTCAATCTTGAATGTGTTTAAAATATGATCAATTATAAGATAATAAACTTTTGGAAAAATCAATCCATTAATATATCAGAGTGTAGAACTGCAATATATTTCAAATTAGAAACAATCCAAAGGTTTAACTTGTTTTTTTTTGTAATAAACATACAAATCTAAGAATTAACCAAACAACAATCTATGATTAATATGTCGTCCAGTATTTTTATAAATTTTAAATTAACACATGCAAGGGGTTTAAGCAAATAAAATTTAAAATCAAACGAACTTACCTTAAGTGAAGTTCGATTGTAATTATATGAGAGTCTCATTCGAGATGATTACATTGTAGTACCGCTACTTTCTACTAGATTCAACCACAAGTTCAGAGTTCCAAAATTTTCGGGCTCCGGCTCCCGCACCTGCTCCCTACATTACCGGTCACTCTTCATATAGTTTAAAGCTTATTTTAATATTAAGGAATTTAGCTCGTATACACAAGACTCCTTAATCGGGTTCAGAAAACTTTTACGAGAGGAAAAGGAGGTAGGGATGTAATCATCTCGAACGAGACTCTCATATAATTACAATCGAACTTCACTTAAAGCAAATTCGTTTGATTTTAAATTATATTTCGAGTCTCGTTCTTCGAGATTACATTGTGGATGTTTAGAGGAAATTGTCTCTATAATTCATTGTATTATAATTATTAACATTAAAATGTTTTTATAACAACGAGCTTAATTCCAACTATTTTTATCCAATACCAATACATTTTTGAAAAAATCTTTGAATTTTGCGACCAACCTGCAATGCTTTGAATTATGCTTACATCTAAGCCTTTTTCGGAGCTGAGTTACAATGAACTGAAACAAGGAAGTATGGTGATAAAAATTGCCATACTACTGGTTCACATTCGACATTATTGCTTCCATTGCTAATAATTTCTTAAATTCAAACTCTAACAATCTTTCATGTACCAATGAAATTTTTATATCCATAATAAAGCTCAGAGATTCTCAGAGATGCAATTTAAAATAAATTCATCACTAGTGACCTTTTTCCATTCCTTGCAGTAAGTCTTTCAAAGGCTTAGGAAGGACTGGAGAAATAAATGCCCTTCTAGCTGAAGAGATCTGATAATGCAATTTTGATACAAGTTTTCCTGTATCGGCCAGCTTTTCTAAGAGTTCTAAACGATGTAATGGTTGTTCTTCATCATTTAGTACCGTTGTAATGTTCTGACTCAAGGCAGATAAGGATGAACCAGCTAGATTTTGTTCAGCAACGAACTGTTCATCTCCCTTTCGTTTAGAGTTGATGAGATTTCTGCATTTGACTCAGGTGCTTCGAGATGAATATTAACACCATGTGGTAATATTTCCCTGGATAAACCAATAGTCTACCAAGATTATCTTGACACGAGACCTAGTTGCAAATTGACTAATTCTTTATTTACTACTGCAGGATCATTTCCCAGAACTAATTCTACATCATCATCTAATTTGTTAGAATTTTTTTCCTCTTCTTTAGCACCTTCTTTGTTCTAACCCTCATGCTAAATGAAAACGGGGCTCTGAAGTGCCTGACTCCTGGTTATTTTCTGTATCGAGCATCGGATTGTTTTGTTTGTCAGTATCTATGGTTTCTTTGTTGGAGTTTTGAACAGCATCTACAAATGGAAAGGAAATTTTTCCCTGATAATACCAGATGAAGGTTCATAGCACTAGTAGTTATTGCCTCCTACGTGCAAAAGTCACTAGCCTTGTACGCCCATCAAGACTAATACAAATTGAATACAAGATGTCTTGTAAATTTAAATGATATAAAATATCATTTAACCTTTTAAATGAAAAGGACATATTTTCCATGATAATGCCAAAAGAAGATTCACAGCACTAGTAGTTATTGCCTCCTACATGCAAAAGGCACTAGTCTGATACGCCCATCAAGACTCTCACAAGCTGAGTACATGATGTCGTGTAATTTTAAATTATATGAGATATCATTCAACCTTTTAGTCGTAAATACCTGTAATTTTTGTTGATTTGTTTATTTTATCGGCTAAGCCTTCAACCATTTTTTCTAATCTCCGCAGTCTCTTATTAGTTTTGTTCCTCTTCCCTGTCTCCCGTTTTTTACTCTTAGCCATTTACGCTACGAATTTAATGTGATATTTTCACTAATCTTAAAACAAATAATTATTTTTGGGTTAACACTTGGTTAAACACTCTCATAAACATGTAGTTTCGTCTAGCACAAAGATCGTTATGAAGAGTGACCGGTAATGTAGGGAGCAGGTGCAAGGGCCGTAGCCCGAAAATTTTGGAACTCTGAACTTGTGGTTGAATCTAGTAGAAAGTAGCTACTACAATGTAATCTCGAAGAACGAGACTTGAAATATAATTGTTGTATAACTCTCTCTCTCTCTCTCGCACATGTATTCTTAAGCTGGTTATCTGTTTTGTTAGCTTCGCTTCACTTTTAGTAATTTCACTCCTGTTTCATCACTTGAAAGGTCTAATTAGCGTAAGACCTGACTTTTGCAGATAGTTTTTAACGTGTTTAAATCTTCTACTTTTTTCGTATTGTTTCATTGTTTGGAACGTATATACATAACTTGCTTGGCGTTTTTATTCTTGTGCTTTTAAACTGGGGCACTACACAGTACTTGCAATATGAAAAATTCATGTTTTATTAAAGTAAACAAAATTATAATAAGTACTGTCTTAAACAAACACCATTGTTTTGATTCATTTCGCACGACGTGACGTCATTGAAGACGCCATGACAGCACTGAGCGTTTTCTTATGACTAAATTATTTTTTTGTAAATCGCAAAATACTTAATGTAAGTAATGGATTTTTTTAAATACAATATTTGTTTGTATTAAGTAGGATTTAAGATTCAGTATTAACTAATTTTTAAAATTTAGTCAACTAGCCTATTGTATCTATTTTATACTTGAAGAGATAAAATATTATTTTAATTATTATGAGCGACTTATCTTTATTATATATAATAATAGTAAAGCATATAATAACATATTTTTCTCATAATTTAACTATTAATTTTAGTTTAGGTTTTTTTTCATGACTTATTGATTTCATTATTTCATTTGTGTATTTTTTACTAATCACCATTAAAGGATTATTTTTTAATTACTTGCTATTCTCTGGGATATAAACGTTGGTCGAAACCGAAAAAACATTAACGCTGATATTATGGAAACGTAATAAACAGGTTTTTACGATTTATGTGCATCATTCCCAATAATCTAAACTAAATATCGCGATAGAAATATTTAAAAAAACACAATTTAAATAATTCACATAAATCGTTTTTTCAATAAAAAAGAGAAATATAGAATAAAACGAAAATAAATTTAACTGTTGTCAAAAATAATTCAGAATGATAAAAACTATATAAATATTTGTTTAAAAACAAAATCGGTATAGTCGAGTTATTTAAATTATTAGAAAAATAATACATTTGATTAAATTTTCATGATTCACTTTTTGTATTGTCGTGTTTAGTCAAATCACTCGCTCATATTTTTAATGAATCTATTTAAATTTACTACCCATTCAAGGCGACGATTCATATACGCAACTAACTTTTATATGGGATTAGCAAATAGCTGTAGCAAGTAACTCGTATTTAGTCCGATTTTTTTTAGCTAGATTTTATAGCTTTAGAACCTTTGGAGTTACGATGTCTCTCACTCTGCGACTATTGGAAAGTCTTCAACATTAATCATGTCTAAAGAAACTCAAATTCAATTAAGTTACTTTGTGGATGTGCAAATCTCTCATTTATTGTCAACAAAAAATCCACGCATAACTTATGAATGCTGATTTTACCCCGCTAACTAGTAATCCTGGCAAAAAGTTTTCTATTACTACAAGACCGATGTTTCAATAATTGCGGGTAAAATAATTTCAGCGATCATGTATTAGAGAGCAATCACGAAAAGTTATTTCATTATAACGTTTTAACATAATGTCCATATAACCAAGACTACCGTGCTCAACTCAAAAGTCAACTGTTTACATAATTTCAAGAAATTCCCAAATTAATTGACTATATCGCGAGCTTTTTGTCGGGATATCTTGAGTAAGTAGTGGTTGCACTCCAACCACCGTACACTAGAGAAACTCAAGCATGGTGTTAAAATCAAACAACTACAACAACTGATTGTTCAATTTTATTTGATTGTTATGAGTAGTTCAATAAAATAATATTATATTATGATTTTCAAATCATGCCGGGAGGGCAAATGGCTATAATATATTATTTCCCACACCTAAGCAAACAAATGCCCATTAGGTATTCACTGTATATAACATAATAGAAATTGGTTAGCAAAAATGAAACTTATACCCTTCATATGCTTCTTTATATTCTTGCCCACCCTGTATTTTCGATATGACATACTACCCAAAGTTTCCGTGTACTCTTTTTGATTATACCAAACCACTGTTGTTTTACGGGACCAACTATCTGGATTTTTTGTAGTTTACGCTTTGTTTTTGTCCGGGCATAACAGTCCACAGTTAGTTTCGAGTTTTTTCTCTTTAGCAGTAATTACATATTCTTGATTATATTTTCCTACTTATGTAACAGTGATTATATATGTTGTTTATTAACATATTGCATAATTTGTATATTGCATAATATTGCATAACACAATACTTGCTTAAAAGAGTGTTTCTTTTTTATTACAATGAACGACAAGGAGGGAGAGGTGTGTCGACCATAGATTCCAATATCTAGCTACGCCGCTGTCTATTAATGTGTATATATCCAGTGTAAATTATTTAGTCTTATCCGTATCATTTTTCAATTCTTTGTATGAACTACTTGTGCCAAGCAAGAAATACAATCGATGGTAATAGATGGTATTCTTTATTTACAATACAAATTGATATAAACAGTCACCGCAACTAACTCGTAATCTGTCGTTGGTAAAAGATTGAGTAAATTGAACGGGCCCGAAAAATGAACAATACGTTTTAAGTAATCGCCCCTACGCTCATACCTCACGTCTTATTATTATAAAAAAATCGGTAAAGCTTAAATAAAGCATAATACAATTACAAATCATTTAGTTTATTATTTCAAGTCATTTGTGTTAGACGTTTTCTTGAAGAACGAAACAGTAACTTTATTTTTTAATCATAGAGCTTCTGTTCATGAAACTAAAATCGGTGTTTCTCGATCTGATTATTAAAGAAAATTCATTTTCCTTTAGAATGTGACGATTAGTAAAAATAATGAATTATTTTATATTGCCTAATTACTTGATGTTCGTATACTACAATAGTATATCCAGCACTCATTTATCGATATTTTCTGTTATTTGAATGCCTCAAATGTATTGGGTTGGCCAGTAAGTAATGTCGTAATTATTTATACTATACATTCGTGCGGGCCGTTAATATTCCAATAGTATATTTCTTTTATCTGAAACGTAACAAATTTACTTTTAAACGAAAAATAATGAGTTTTTATGATTTTAATTCATTTTCACCTATCAGATCATGATAAAATTACTATTAAAAAGGTACAATTTTGATTAAGTACATTTGAATCGCGAAAAACGAAATTGACCGTTCAACAAATGCGATAAAATCCATCTCCACCTTATTTCCATATTTTCCTTCAATTTAAATAAAGTGAGTTAAAAATTGCTTTTTAAAAGCCTCACTGAGTGACTTCACTAACTTTTAAAATCGCTTTGTTACCACGAACAACCTGACGTTCATAGTAAAAAAAAGTCCATAGTAAGAGAAAAACTTTATACCACTATGGGTCTAGCATAAATTCTATTTCTTTGTTTTTATATCCATTTTTTTTTAATATTTTACTAAAATAAAAGAAATGAAACAAAGGGTTGCAAATTTATTATTTATATTTTAAGAGTGAAAAGTTTTTTCGCTGTCGCCAATGAAGGGAGGTTTAGACAATTGAAGGAAAACGCTTCGGTGCACTTTTTATCCTCTTTTAATGATACGATTCGTGAATGTAAATATCCCTAATTACGTCGATAATCAAGCATAGCTTTCATTAATGCAGTGAGGTTTTTGTATATTCGTTAAGAACTCTCATCGTATAGTATAGAAAACAATGCCTGTGCTGAACTGCATTATACACACCGGTTTTTTGTGAATATATAACTAAAAAAACCTTTTGTTTTCGTAGCTGCTGTATAATTTTCCTTCGCTTGTTTATTATCGCTATAATCATTGTTTTTCTTTTCGCTGATGGCATTTTATGCTCGGAAAAATACGAGCCGATTTTGTATGCATTGTGAACCAATAGAGTTTCTCGTGTACGCTTTTAATTGCGTCGATTGGTTACTTTCTATTGTAATACCCATCATGAAAACTGAATTTCATCTTTCGCTGCATTAAATATGCATCGAGTCTGAAACATGTTTTACATTATATGAAGGCAATTTATGTTCTCAGTATAAGGTATTTAAAGTGCCACAAGCTATAATTTATTTTCTCACATTATTCTTGTACATTGATTAACGCTAACGATACGTTAAAATCCACAATTTTTAAAGCAACGAACAGAAATATTATTGTTGAGTTAAATTTCATTTATTTGAAATTGTAATGATATTGGTTGCTTGCAAATGTCACATTAATTCGAACATAATATAGTCTGAGTTAAGCAGCGCGATGGTGCAACCCCATAGGTATTTGTTCGTTATATAGCGAAATTTATATGAGTGTTAAATGCAAATCCGAAACCACACTGCAACCTACAATACCGACAGGTATATCTAACTGTACTAATAAATTGTTTGCAAATTTCAGCCTTAGTTACATCTATACACCGCGGTGTCCGCTTCTCCACAACATTTCGATGAATTTATGTTTAAATTAATATCCCACGATGCTGCAAATTTAACCAATTATTGCGTTTGTGTGTGTGTTTGTCGCCTGTAAAATTCAATAATTAACTATTTGTTAAATAACAAAATCAATAATATAAATATGTTCTTTGGCAAATATGAGAAAACTAAAAAATTTTAAGAAATCTGGAAAAAATCACATATTGAACAAAATTTTCTTCAATCAGTTCGATAGAAAAATTAAAGACATTTGTCTTTATCAAAATTCTTTACAATAACTTTCCTAGATATTAGAGCTAGACATATGGGAGCACGTTCTAATCATATTAATTATATCCAAGCACTTTATTTGCTCAACAACCCCTATTTGAACTTAATAAATTTTAAATGAAACTAACTGGAACAGTCACGAAAAACTTTCATAACGAACTTTCCCATTTCTAGAAACTGATATTTTACAACGGATGTCTTCAAACAATAATAAATGTCAGGGAAGTAATTAAGCTTAACAACGTTTAATCCAAAATCAATCGACTATCGAAATACACCAATAACAAAATAACCGAAGGCGCGGAAGAAACATAACTGCGCCTCGATTAATCTAACCGAATTTATTGACAGGCTAATTAAACGAGCCCATTATGAATGCGTGCGGGTTAATTTCAATTTATTAACGATTATTAATATTTAAGTGACTTCTAAACTTTCCGGCTCTTCTCAATAATCGAGAGGATATTTTTCAAAAGTTGTTTTCTATAATAAAATTAGGAAACCATGACTTTCAAATTTAAATCCATTAATTATTCTTAATGAAAAATAATACTGAAGTGAAGGACAGACAAGACCAGACTAACATAAAAGACAGGCAAGACTAGACTGACAAAAGTAGACCGACAAGACTAGACAGGCAAGACTAGATAGACAAGACTATACAAACAAGACAAGACATGCAAAACTAGACAGACAAGACTTAATAGGCCATATATATATATATATATATATATATATATATATATATATATATATATATATATATATATATATATATATATATATATATATATAAACTATGAACCACAAAGTAGACGAACGCAACTAAACGGAGAAGACAAGAAAGACCAGACAATTAGATAAGACTAGGCGGATAAAACTAAACGGACATGTCTATACAAACAAGAATAGACATACCAGATTAGACAGAATGGACTTGAAATACAAGACTATACAAACAAGACTAGATAGACAAGAATATGCAGATAAGACTATACATTCGAAAGTAATGATAAGATCCTTTTAATTTAATATATTTTGTTGAATTTTGTAAGCTTTTACGCCACTTCTCTAGAAATATATAACACGAATTAGTACAATAATTAGTGTATCGCTTAATGAATTATTCTAAATAAGTTTTCATGCTTTTTTGTGTGTGTGGAAACTTTTCGCGTTGTAAAAAAATAAAATGTTCTGCATATACTAAGGCCAAATTGAATGTAATTATACGAATTAATAACATATATTTTGACTGTACGATGGAAGTTTCGCGGCGAACGCTTGGCGCTAGTTATAACTGTACGAAAATATAATTTTTAAATTGGACTATTTTTTTATTCTGTTAGTGAAATATGGGGGGTCAAGGGTCGTTACAGTGGAATAAAGGCCGCGAAAGTGAACGGCATCAATTTAATAAAGCCAGAGTTATGAATAATAAAATGCCGGAATTTTTGGGAGTGCAGCTGGGAACAACAAAAGTCGGACAAAGAGGTGTCTAACTAATGGCGTTAATATATCATTCGCGCATTACGTGGCGCGAGATGGAATAAACATTTCAGACAAAAGCCACCTCAGTTATGTAATGTACTTCGTTTTGACAATGGAAAACAGACTTAAGTGTTTGAAGTTAAAATTTTATTAAATAGATTAATAGTCTCATTTTCCTTACAACATTCCCACTCTATTAATTAGTTCACTTTATTTTCTTTACTTTTGTAGAAACCTTTTTAGTTGTCATTAATCCATGACTCTCCATTTGCAAGCAAAAACAAAAACATAGTTCATTTAACTTTAGCGGTTATAACTAGTTTTGATTTTATTTATTCCTGTTCTGTTCCATTGAAATTTGATTTATGTTTTTGTTTATATTAATTGGATTTTAGTATACGATTATAAATATTTAATCACGAAATGAACTGTTAAGTATCAACTCCTGATAATGTAATATTAACAATGGGCAAATTGAAAACGGAGTTTAAGCGTTTATTAAGAAAATTAACGAGACTCCCCTGATATCGAATGCTTGTCCTCGTTTTTAGATTATCCCGGTGCGTTTTATTATATCTTCTGTGAGCGTATTCAGCAGCGGTGCTTTATTTAAAAGTAATTGCACTGAGATTGTTGTTTGTATGTACACTAAAATAATAATTTTAACAAGATACTTTATACTGTCACAGAGATAAAGCAGACTTTTATCTTGAAAATTACAGAACTAAAAAATAAAAATATTTACAGGGAAATTGCGCTCGGGAGGAAAGACTTTTTTCACTCTTGGAATTAATATATAAAAATGTAATTTAATAAGTGCTTTAAAATAAGTTTCTCATGATGTTTCATTTTTGTAAAGAAATGTTCAAGTTTTGTTTGTGTTTTATTGTTTCTTCTTCTTGTTGGTTGCAGGTAGGGAGAAAATTAGTTGTTTTCCAGTATTTAATTAAAGTAATTTTCCCTAGAAAAATATATTTGTTATTTTCTTATTATTCAAGCTCTTTTCTCTAAATGCAATGCAGTTATGAAATTTAAATACTAATTTAGAATTCCCTTTGAAATAATTGGTCATACCAAACTTATTTGAAACGATAGTAGTAAGAAATCAGTAACGTTTTGCGTTACTTCTCTTCACCCTATGGGCGCCGGAGCCGCAAATCTTCAATAGCTCACTAACTTTTCGAGTCAAACTGAGCCCACACGGTCATTTTCCCCTCACACCCTTGGAGACCATAAAGAGGCCCTTTGATCTCTAAGACTCACCTCGCCCGGACTTGTTTATTACCACTAATATTTCCACTTTTTCACCAAAATTGTTAACAAGCCCTTCGGGGAAAATATAAATACAAATTTTCAATACAATAGCACCACCAAATTAACAATACTGCAAACTATTCGGTTTCGTATCTGATTTTCGAAACCCGATCTCGGCAGTATCCGAGGCGCGCTAGATGAAGAGTTAATTGAAAATTGTATATAATTTGAAAATTCACTATATATTAAATTAATTTACTTGTTTTTACAACATTAGCGAAATATGGTGTTATAATGTCATATAATAATATTATTATTAACTTTACTTCATGTATAAAAAAATTATAACATGAATAAGAAACGAATCTTATTGCTTCTTTAATAAAAAAAAAAACAGTGTTAAGAAGGTTGTGTAACATATTTATTGGTGGCTGCGCCTGGTTTGCGGAGAAATTGTATTCGGAAACATAAATAACATATGTAAACTTTGCTAGAAAACAATATTTACGGCTTAACAACGTACTCTAGTGCACTATTATTATTATTTATTGTTCCAGAGATGTTTATATTAATCCAGGTGCGACCTAGATTATTCTGCATGTATTTATTTAAGTTTATTTCTTCCTCTACATGCAAAATATTTTAATGAATACATTCCACATTACTTTCAAACTTTTTTACTTTCTCTCGAAAAAATGCTTAGAAGGAATTTGTTATTAATTTATTGTCAAAAACCATATTATTTTTTTTTTGTTTTATCTAAAAAAATACTTTATTTATAAATATTTAACAGAATTTTGAAAACACAATCAATGCAAAACCGCGACCATTAATTTGAAATCGTTTTAATAGTTTAGAGTTTACATTTAATCTTGTTCAAATTACTAACAGGATATTTATAAACTTGATATTGTATTTCTTGCAACTATTAGTATAAGGAGAACGTATGAGATATGAGAACATAGAAAAATATTGCTGAAATAAAAATTTAATTGATTTTTAATATTAATTTTATTTATGATCTTATTTTGTTCTCTATTTCTCTATTATTATTCTCTATTTTGTTTTTTGCTGCATAAAACTTACATGCCTGTTTATTTGATGATTTTGTCAAAGATAAAATTTTCTTTTCTTTCATATTCGTCCATTTAAACTTGAATTTAGTTTTTATAAATATAAATTTCGTCCATTTTTTTGGGAAAATAAATTTAATTTGAAAGGAAATGAAAACATTTTTTTGTATTTTAAAAGTCGAGTTGAAAATGTCATAATTGTAAGATAAAATCTTTAAATATAAAATAGATTTTGAAAATTGTCTTGTACGACGTATTTACGTAACTACTAATTTAATTTAAAATAAACAACACATACTTACCATAAACTTGTAAATTAATTGAAGACATTTAGAATTCTAAATGGAATATTATATTAATGATAATCAATTCAAAACTATTGTTGATATTGAACAAATTCTTATAAACTCGATAGGTTCAGTTTAAATGTTGAAATATATATGGTTTGATTTAAATAACAATATATACAATGCCCAAAACAACTAACGGGTCTCTTAATTTGTGCCTGTATAAAATTCAAACGGGAAATTACATGCAAATAATATTAAGAACATCTGATAGACTATCTATTTAATTGTTTCAATTGGCACATATGGGAGCGTCAGCATTACGTACTTTTAAACCACCCGTATTAATTAACATCTATCAAAACCAAAACGCAAAACGAATTTAAATTAATAGGGAATATACATACATTCTGTTTATTTGCTTAATTCACTAATTACTTCACTTTAACATAGTAAAAAATATAAACACTGTTGAAAGTGTTTCAATTTATTTTAAAAAAATTATATAAAATACCGATTAAATTTGACCCGTTTGAACGGTTCCATTTTTCGCGCGCTCTCGATGACGTCACAGCTCTCTATTGTTATTCAGTGTTGTTTACTAGTTTACACTGCACTAGTTTAACTAGCAAAGACTTTACTTGTTGGAAAGAGCGGATGCGACGGGGTAGTTTTTTGAGTGTTGCGGTTTAGTTTTTTTTTTGTTTTGTGAGCTTATGTCCGATGTACAGGTGTTGAAGTATTGGTTTATAGGGTGGTAAAATTTATTTTTTCTTTTTAATGGGGTTTTAGTTTCACAACTTTTTTATTAATTTTATTATTATTTTTTATTGTTTTATTTTGTATGTATATTTTGTATGGAAATGTAAATTATTTTAATTATGCCAATAAAGGTTATTATTATTATTACTAGTTGCAATGTTGACAGTTACTTATACTTTTGACAGTTAAGTATTTACAGTTTGAATCGCTATTTCGATAATGGAAAAAGCAAAAAAAAACATGTAATAGATATTGTTTTGTACCGGAATGCAAAAACACTATTATAAGTAGAACAGATAAAGTGCTTTTTTGTTCCAAGAAATGCGAAAATGCGTAAAGAATGCCAAAAAGAAAATATTCATTATATATTTCATTGCCAAAAAGAAAATATGCCACCACCACAGGAGGGAATATGTGCTATTAAAAGACAAGGATTGTCACTAGTAGCTGTCAAAAGTACAAATGCTTTAGAAATTGAATCACCAAAAACAAGTTACTATGAAGCCGGGCAAAGTAGTTATCATATTGAAGGAAGTGATAATTATCGAGCAAGGCCCAGTACCTCTGGCATGGATGTCTTTGAAACAGAGCAGATTGAAGCCTCTAGTAATACTAATGACAAAGCTCTGCAAGTAAATATTAAATCAAAGTACAGAAGTAAAGGTGTTCAAGTAAATTTAAGAATGGAAAAATGTTGCTCTATCTCCTCTTTGTCTTTCATTACAAAATATTGCAACGTCACCAATAAAATCAGCTAGGAAGTTATTTACAGATAACCAAGTTGATAGTGGCATGGCATCTATTTCTTCTGATTCTTCAGTGAAATCCCCTGAATATGCATCATGTAGCTCATCTTAATTAAGTTGGATGCAAGATGATTTGGAGGATGAAAAACATTTAAAAAATGTAATGCGAATTGGTACAATAACTGCCATAGAAAAAGAGCCTAAAATGTTGATATTATTACCCAAATAATTATATCATTTAATAAAACTTTTAAGTGAAAGCATTCCACTTCCAACTATAGACATACAAATTACATTAAAGAAATTAAAATGAATCATTTAACATATTAGCCGTGCAGTTTGGTTATTCTCTGAGCACATCATAAATGCATCTATTTTTGGTAAATTGTCCGATTGTGCTTTAACAAAACCACTTGCCGTCATTCTGCTTGATAATTTATAATGTCACTATAGACCAAAATGGCACTAGGTACTAACACACAAGAAAAACTACAGTAATATTGCAGAGCAAAAGAACACAGTGAATATTGACGTCTATAAATGTAATAACGTGTGCGTCACAGTCCTTGGTTTCGGTTCTACCAATGGTGATGCGTTTTGCAAATTTGAATTTCGCTCGCATATTTTGGACTTTTTGATTTTAATTTTTGGAATTAAATACAAACTAAATATGAAAATAATGGTATAGGTGTAATTGCAAGATCATAAAGTAAAAAAAAGGTGGTAAAAAAATTAAGTAAATCTAAATCTCTTGCATATTCCCTATTATTAATCTAAACTTTTGTACATAAAGTTGTAAGTCATTACACCATCTTGGCAATTATGGCATTACACCATCTTGGCATGCTTCACAAAAGGCTTCGAAGGTCTTCTTTTGGTATAGCGTCCCATTCTTCAATAAGAGCCGCCGTTAGCTGCTGGATGGTCTACTGAGGAAGCGGGCGACCACGAACATGTTTGTCGAGCATATCCCAAAACTTGCTCGATGGGATTTAAAACAGGATTTAATGCAGGCCACGCCATTGTTTGAATTTCCAGTTCTTGTAGGAAGTCTAAAGTGATTCGCGCAGTATGTGGTCTTGCGTTATCCTGCAACAAAAAATTGGACCTATTCTATATACCAAAGGAACAACATGTTCCTCTAACAAAATTTCAACATAGATATTAGTGTTAAGATTACCTGGAATTACAACAAGGTCGGTTCTACTGTCGATACAAATCCCATGTCAAACCATAACTAAACCACCTCCAAATCTTTCGACTTGCTGGACGGTAGCAGCTTCGTAGCGTTCTCCTGTGCGTCTCTAAACACGTACTCGGCCATCGCAATGAGTAATACAGAACCTTGATTCATCCATGAACAGCACAAACTTCAATTGTCGATGTTGCCATGCGACATGATCACGAGTAAATTTTATCCTTGCTATTCTGTGGCGTAGTGTCAAAGAGGGTTTTCGGACGGGTCGTCTTGCCCTCAAATCTGATTCCCTCAACCTATTCCTAATTGTCTGGTCTGATACAGTAACCCCATGCCTCGTCCTGAGGGAAATTAAGAGGTCTTTCGACCCCGGGTCTCGTCTTGAGGGAAATTAAGAGGTCTTTTGCCATAGAATCTATACTGAGTAAGGTCTTGATTTGGAGTTTTTTTTCTTTTGCGACCTTGCCCACCTCGCCTGGTATATTATTGAGCTGTATCTAAGTACCTGTTCCACAATCGCTGAATAACAGAAAGGGTTACGTTGAAGTTCCTTGAAACTTGAAACGCCATTTTCACTTACAACATTACACTTACAACACTTCGTTGAGATGCCTCATTTTAACTTAAGTCAAACTATCCGTTGCAAATAGAGCGTATTTAGATGTTATTCATTTTGTTGTTATAAGCAGTGTATTTTGGAAAAATGTATTACTGTGGAAAAACTAATTTAAATTTGTGACCGAAATTTTGCTAAAATGGTATAAATAATTATACTTACTAATAAAATGATAGAACTGGGAAAACAAGATTTTTTGTGTGCAAGCTCATGTTCTAAATATTATTGCAGATGTTACTGTAGTTTTATAATTGTTTTATAATAATTGCATTATTTAAAAACTATTAAATTTAGTTGTGCTATTATTAGTTTAGTTGTATAAACTGATAATTGCAATATTGAATAAATGATTCCATTTTCTAGAAAATCATCTCTAAAAAAGTGTTTTCAAAAGATTCAAAAACAGCACTAACAAATAACCCTAAGAATTTTTTTAAATTTTATTAATTTCTGTTCATTTGTAAAAAACAATACAAACATCACTTTGTAAATTGAAGTAGAAAATTTCAAAAACTTGTCATTAATTATCTAGAAACGTTCTCAGATTTCTTAAAATCATCCATCTTGTATTTTAATTTTAAATTCTCTTTCTCAGCGTTCAGATTCATTCTTTGAAACATCAACTTCGTTTTTGTAAAGATAAAGTTTCGTCCTTATTGAGAAATTTACCCTAACAGGAATTGAAATAACAAGATTTAGGCTTAAAAAGTCAATGCAAATTCGTTATCACTATTTCCAAATAAAATATAAAATACTAGATAATACTGGAGTATGAAAATCTATAAAATAAACATGATCAGCCTAAAATTTGAATAGAAATGACATACATTTATTTATAAAATACTAACCTATCAATCACATTTTTGTTGAAAATCAGCTCAATAAATTGTTGCAATTGGAAGTAACAGCCTTTTCCTCAGAACCCCTGAAATTATTAGATTGACTTTGTGGGAAAGGATTTATTTCTCGTATTTCTCTAATGAAAATCTCCTGTAGGTGTAAAATATTAAATAAACTTTCTATGTATTTTTAATAAAGGATTTGTCTGAGATTTCGCCAGACCAGGCCTGGGCAAATAACGGCCCCTGGCGATATTTTATGCGGCCCATTTTATAATTTACTTTAATTAAAAAAAATATATCTATGTATAATATAAACAAGTTGGTTTACAACAAAAATTAGATTGGTTTCGTGATCTTGTCCTGCCAAAATATTACTTTTAAGCACTTTACTTTTTTACTTTAAAACAATTACAAATTTATCTATACATATGTTCTTAATTAATATTCCAACATAAACATAAGCACTAAAAATCCCGAAAGCATGTCTATGCCCACTGCCACTAGCTTCTACCTTCCAATTTCTTCTTTAGCCATTAGGTCTATTCATGGACGTAGGCCTTTCTCAATTGTTTTTTTCTTTCCCTATTCTGTGCTAATTGAATCCATGCTAGTGCGGCTGTTCCTATGAGGTCATCTTACCATCTTATTCTAGGATCTCCATTGTATTATTCGCCTGTCCCATCTCATCCTATCACTTGTTGCAACGTAACCAGGGTATCTTCACTTGAGGGTTGCAATTTTCTCTCCAATATTGGTGACTTTAGTTATTGCTCGTAACGTTTCGTTTCGCTATCTGTTTCCCTACCTTTTTGTAATCCCCATCATTGACCTCTACAGTTTTTAGTGCCATATGTTATCGCAGTTAAAATGCACTATTCAAAAACTCTTGATTTAATATTATTCTCCTTATTCTCCTTCTTATTTCTTTCTTCCGATTGGTTTAGCTGATAGTAAGTTTCTGTACTAGGTACACTTGCTCTTCGAAACTTTTGAGTTACTCTCCTACCACTATTATTAGTTCTTCTGTTCCTAGGTACATCATTTGGTTTGTTGAAAGGTTCATGTTCAGCCCTATTTTTTAGATTCTCTTTGTTTGTCTGCAATTATTGTTGATCTAATAAATATTCTCTACTATGTGACAAGATAATAATATCGTCAGCATATATTAGATTAGTTAGTCGAGTTTCATTGTTGTTGATAACTATGTCGTTCCAGTCAGTTACTGCCATCATTTCATAGATACTGCACATTAAAATAACTATTAAAATATAAATATTTTTAATACGGCCCGCGGTCAAATTTTCATCCGCAATGTGGCCCTACAGCCAAAAGTTTTCCCACCCCTGCTCTAGACGTTTGCGAAAAGTGTAGGCAGTTCAAGTAATAAATGTTTAAAATATTTGAATTATGATATTGTATTATTATTAAATTAAAATTAAAAATTAACTTTCTGTTAAAATTTTGAATCAATTGCATTCACAGACGTGCATTGTACACATGTATACATTCCAGCTTGGAATTTATGCAATATTTAGATTCAGCCAATTCGCACCGGTTCGGAAGAATGGTTTCCTAAAATGCAACTTCGGACGAACTGGGCTGGTTGGCTGTTAACTAGCTGTTTTGTGCGCTTTAGCTAAATAGATTCTCTATCAATCATACTCCTCAGTATAGAACAACTGATCAGAACTTTAGGAATGGGCGCCAATAATTTTAGAAAACTTTGCTGGATATACTTTCGCTTACCTATATGACTAACTTTTTGGTACAAAATTATGATAACTATCATAATTTTTTAATAAATTCGCTATACCTTATTTGTGAAGGCGTTTGATATCAATTGACCTTCGTGTTAAAATTAGGCTTATATTCATTTTTATTTTTTTAATGAAGCCCTAGTGTTTTCTAACGCAACTAAATGAAATTTTCATATTAACTCTACGATTACAAAATAAATATAATAACATTGAGTGAAATTGCTATGTGAATCTTCAATAATAAAAGTAGATAAATTAATAAATTACCCGTTTTTTTCAGGACAGTCCCGCGTCCCGCCGATTTTTAAAAATGTCCCGCTCTTTAGAAAATATCTGCATTTATATAAAATATTCCCATAAAATCTCCTTTTTTGTCACCCAATGAAAATTTTTAAAATCCTTGAAAAGGACTGTCTCTTCTTGAAGATATTCCAAGCAGTTATTATAAAAATTTACGATTTCTTTCAGAAAATCCGGTCGTTTAATGGCACCTAGTTCTGAAATTTTCATTGGGTGATTGGGTGAAAAAAGAGAATTTATGGGAATTTGTCGAAAAATCTTTTGAATAAATTAGTAACCATTTTCCAAAAAATGGTCGTAGTTATTGCCTCATTTTAAACAGAATAATATTCATTCCTTATCGAAATATTTTGAGAATGCTAGAATACGCGCTCTTCGTTCCAGGAACAAATAGCGCAGTTGAACATGAAGCTAATAACTGACAGCGTAAAAAATAATTTAATCAATTCATGTGAGAAATTTCATGACATTTTAATAAATCTATTGCAATGTATTCACTACTACTAATGCAATGTATGAAAATCATAAACATTTTATGAATAAAAAATTTAAATTAATTAAAAATCATAATGTTCAAATTATTGTTTTTTACAAATATTTTTATATTTACCTATAATTAAAAATAAATACGTTTTTGTTTATTTATAGACATGTATATGTATGTATGCATACAATAAAACATATTTTTTTGAATTATTGGTCTCCTTTCATAACTAAATCATAATTCTCATTTCATCCCATTTGTCCCGCATTGTCTCAATGAAATTGGTGACCACAATTTCATTGAGACAAAGCGTTACTCATGACTGATAACAGAAATTAACATAATTACAAGTACTAACTGACCTGCCTATTTTGCGACGAGAGACCATGTGGGTGTTAAAAAACAATATAAAATACTTTTTTATACTGTTTTTTAGCAAGCCACATTGTCTCTCGTGGCATGAAAGTGCCGGAGGTCAGTTTGTACTTATAATTTTATTAATTTTTGTTATAAATCAAGAGTGAATTGAAACGCAGTAATTTATTAATTTATCTAATTTTAAAATAAATATAAGTTGAAACATAGTAGAAAACAATATATTTAAATGAATATAAGAATTTAATTTTCCGCATTTGACCATTTAAAGAATTTAAATAGTTTTTCTAATAAAAAAAACTCTGTATATTTATACAAAAAACATAAAATTTTATGGCTAAACAGTTACACATAATTAAAGAGAAATTCTAATAAAACCGAGCAGCTAATAAAATCCAACGTAATATTATTAAAAAAAACAACAAAACGTTTTTTTCGCCCTTCAATTTTCTGCCACATTAAAATAACTATTACATGAATAAAGCAGTAGCCTAAAACGTATAAAATTTTAATTAGAAATAACATTTTACGTTTCCACTAAAATGTGCAAAAAGCATTTATTTTCCATACGCACCTTTATTATTATTCTTGGGCCAAAGTCCTTGATGTATTACACTCATTTAATTTTACTTATGCAGAAAATTTTATAAATCACCAACATTTATTGTAAGCCTGCGACTGTACACAATTCTTGTTTTCCTATATTTTCCTTTTTTAACCCAAACACGAAACTTTTTACGTTTTATCTAAATGCAAAAAGTTTCAAGGAAAATACAATTGATGTGCCTGGTTACTAACATCAAGTTTTGTGGAAGCGCTTTCAATTGATTATCCATCTCAAAATAAGGGCAGTATATGAATTATTGATTAGATGTTCTTGAAAAACGTCGTATTTATTTAGATTTCTCGTGATTGTTGATCTTTATTTAAATAACTTCTAACTCAACATTTAAAATAAAGACTACAATAACAGTTCATTACAAAAAGCAAATTTCAAAAACATTGTGTTAACTGTCCTTTCTATCCTATTATTTTATTTAATCTTGTCTTTCCTGTCCAGTATATTGTCTTTACTCCCATTGTTTATCTATTCTCGTCTATGTAGTTTTGGCGGCTTACCTTTGTCAAGTTAGTTAATTAATCTTATGGTGTACTTTGTATAGTTTTCTAGTTTCTTTAGTCTCTTTATACAAACAACGTTTGTATAAATACTTACTACTACTTTCTAGTATTGTCTGTATAGTCTTGTCCATCGAGTCTTGTCTGTCTACTCATTCATGTCTAGTCTTATCTGTCTAGTCTTATATGTTTGGTCTTGTATGTCTAGTCTTGTCTTATTTGTTGTAATTTCACTTTTGGCGGTTAATAATTATATCATTATTATTAATATAGGGCGGCGGTTCTGCATGTTGTAATTCCCAAGAAGGCAATCACGTATGTTCATTTTATTGTTTTTTAAATAATTTCGTTTTATGTGTAAATTATTCTGATTATTTAAAGTTCAAATAAGTTATTAATAAAAGTATTCGCTTATAATAAGTTTTTAGTCAATATGATTAGTCTTCCCGATCGGGTGTTGTTTATGTAGACTTGTGTTAGTAGTTTATGTAGACTTATTTACGTAGTGTAATATATCTTTTCTTGTCCCCCTACTCTTTTCTCTCTACTATTTTTAGCTGCCAATTCTAGTGTAGGTTTACAAAATTCTTCTGCTATAAGTATTTGCAAAAACATATGTTATCAGTTTGTAAAATTTTATAAATTGTTTAATGTATTTTATAAATGATTACTGGATAAGCCGTGATAAATGTGGATAAGAGAAATATATGTTTTGCGTCGGTAAAGTGTTTGTTTCATGGCTCATGTTGTCGTTTATTTTATCTTGATGAGGATAGATATCAAACAAAATTACTTTATGTCACGCGTTTTACTATTTGCGTTCAGTAAGCCTGGTCACTTGCATTCACTAATCCTAACATATATCACATTAAATCTCTTAGATTACGCGAGCAGTGAGATACACATCGCGGTCGGATTATATTGCCATTCGCCTCTGTTTCTTCTCCGTGTAATTGTTGCGACGTGGCTGGTGGGCTCAGAATCGACGCATCCACAAATCACGGGCACCGCATACATAGATCACACTTTGACGTGAAATTTTCGATTTAGAATATAACTTTTCAAGTGGTAAAATGATCTATATGTGTACTTTGGTATGTCTGGGGGATTGGATCGCTTTTCCGACACGTCGTCCGGCTACCCCGGCCGTAGGTTTTCTTAAGCACGCAGTCGACGAAGATAACAAATAGGACTTGTAGGGAAATACGAAAGATTTATTCTATGTCTGACGGTTTATGATCCAAGTTTCTTCCCTTTTACCTGATTTACGACAACATTTCCCCGTTTTTTTCTTCACGTGCAATGAAATGTATTTATTAAAAATACACTTCATAAATTTAAATTAATCCACGTATGTTTTTATTACGCAATGTGTGGTGATTGAGATTGTATCTTAGCATTAGATTGCCAATCCAAGACAGAAACTGTTATTCCACACATGATCCATGACACGTATCCAGCGCCACATGTAAGGCGCTTAAATATGCATTGCACGTACCTAGTTCACGGTGTCTCGAGGAGACACGTGAAATTGCGCCTTCTCATACCTTCGGGAACACTGTCTGCAGGTTTAAACTTTCTAATTTTTCTCCACCTATGCATTGACTAAATCTTAAACCATAACAACTAAGTTGTCATCAATGATAAATAATTGTTTACAAACCATACATTATTTATGCCGAAACTCTTCCTGAGTTGAAAATATGACGAGACAGTCACCGTGAAATTCTCAATTACTATAGGCCAAATTTATGATGAGTTATACAATCATAATTTTATCCACAATAGTTTGCAACTGTTCCTTAAACAAGCGAATTTTTGGTGAATTTTGTACGAATGTTTCGTTTTCAAATTTATTCGAACAGCGAAACTGTTCGCTGTTGCCAACTATTGTGGATCTAATCATGATTGTATAACTTATCATAAATTTGGCCTATATAATTAAGAATTTTACTCAGTTACTAGGTATAGATAAACGGATATACCCTTGATGACGTGGTATAAATACTTCGATCTTTCGGGGGGTCCAACAAAGCAAAAATAATGGATTATAATATAAATCTTGAGCCCTGATGTAACAACTGTTATAACAACAAATTTTTGTATTTCTTAACAAACTGCAATTAAACAGGCAATAAATTGCTTCGGAATAGCTTTAGGTTTAGAAATAAGCGAGGCAATTGAATCTTTATCGCCTGCGAACACGAGGAAAACGCACAAATGCATTTGGAAGTAGTTTTTGGCATCTTATAAATAGGAAAAATACGAAATTCTTGAGCAGACTTCGGAGAAACACTTGTCAGGTATTCTCAAAGACTGGGCTTTTAACTTGAAGCGTGTTATTATTTCCGCAAAGAAAAAATACTTTTTTTTACTTCTCCAGAAAAAATACTTCGAAAATTTTAGTCGCAAAATAGGTCCATTAAAAAGCATAAAGGCCTCTTCAGACCGGCGTAGAGCGTTTGCTTTGCAAAAATTCACTAGCGTCGCGTCGTTGCAGCGAAATGGTCTGAAAATGCACAAACAGGATAAGTATTCATGAGTTCCTCAGAAGAAGAAGCTCTGCTATTATAAGTATTGACCACAGAATAAGAAAATCGGTCAGTTTGTTATTTTTTATTTGTGTTCAATTTCTAAAACACCTAAAACTCGTTTAAGAAATAAAAGGAAAAGATCATGTTATTCATGGGTCCATAAAATCAGCAAACTTAATGTTCAACATTTTCTTCCATTTCTAATCCTATCTGCTTAGAAATTTTGTCCTTTTTCCTTATGTTTTTATAGTTTTTATAATCCAGATCGTACAAAATAGGATATTTGTTAAAATTCTCAATAGACTTCTCTGTAATCGCCATTTCAAAACACAGCGGCAGCGAAACTAACCGCACATGCAGCGTTCTAATCGTGCAATACTGTACTACCGCCGCTATGGCGGAAATCGCGGCTGTTGATCAGTACATGTACAGAAGCCGCCACGTCATTGAGCTCCTTAATTTTTGAGGATTCCAGAAAGGCACGTGACGCCAAAAGAAGAGAGATACACACGCTTCCGGAGAACACAAATCCTGTTCTGCAGCTCTGACAACTGATATGGAAAGATTTCAGATATGAAAAACTATGACGGAAACTCACCGAACGGCCTACAAAAAAAGTTGAAGTAGATTTCCTAAGTCGAGCTCGCATGGCGAGGCAACGAAGCAACCTAAGGCCTAGTAGAATTTTTCAAAAACGAAGTCGATATTTATGATGAACTTACAGGCCGTATTGAATACAACTCTATCTTCCTTAAAACTACACAGGGTGGAGAAAAAAAAAACACTGCAGCTAAATGATTAACATTGAACAGAGAATGCGACGAAGACAGGTGTTGATGAGATGATAGATTACACAGGATGTTAAGCAAAAGAACATTAAATATCAAAACGAATGGATTGTTCTTAACGTAGTTCTAAACATGAGAAAAAGAACCTTGCCGTGCACTACCAATCCAGCTTGGTCAAGCTCATCCACAGAAAACAATGTTTCAAATATTACTTACAATTATACAATTATACGTTCCATATTAATATAAAATAAATTATAAGTATAATATTTATTATTAGCCCTCTACTCATTCTATAATTGTAACCAATACCACTCCAGCAATCGTATATAATATAAATTATTTATTAGAATAAAATGTTCTTCTTGACAAAATATGTTTGCGCCTATCCTCGATATCATCTATTCCGAATCTTAGTCAAGCGAGTATTATCCATCGAGCATTTTGATTTAGTTCAAAAATTTATTATACGAGTAATTTACAACAATTAACAACTTGTAAATGGGAAACAAATAAATGGGTGGGATAACGACTGAAATTATATGCGTAGTAAAAACAATGGTGAGATAACTGCCTAATAATGACTACTAAATGAATAGACATTTTTATAGTTGAATTTTTTATGCGCATGTGTCAATTTCCGACATGTTTTCGGGCACTTTTTTGACGTATAACCAGTGAAAATAACAAAATATGCCCGAAACTTTCATATTCCCTTCTATTTAACAAGGCGGACGCGCAGGCGCGTAACTAACCGTAAGAAAGTCTATTGCGAAATCTTTTCGAAACTGAAATTTGCTACGACCTTCCGCGATGTACATTTTACTGCATTTTTGTTTTATTTAGGTTACTAATTTGGTAACTAATTTAGTTTGGAATACTAATTTTGTCCTTAAATTTTCCATTTTTTCGACCCACAAATTTTGTCGTGCCCTTATATATCGAATAAAACCTATTTTTTTCTTTTAATATGGAAGAAGATCCTTAGAGCTCTAAAAGAGCCCTAACATCATTCCTAACATCATTCCTAATAAATATTAGACTTCAATATTTCTTATATGGTCTTGTTAGTTCTTATCTGGTCTGATTTTAAATCTTTCATCTGCTTTTATCTTAACTTTTTTAGTCTTCACTGGTCAATTATAGTCTTGCCCTGCTCATAGTTTGGTGTTTTTGGTCTTATCTAGTCTTTCCTGACCGTATATGATCTTTGCTGGTCTTACCTGCCCTGCCCTTCATCCAGTCTTGTCTAGTCTTGTAATCTCTTATCTGAATTTGTGTACACTTCAGATCTGGTCTTGTCTAATCTTTTCATGTCTTATTAGATATTGTTAGTTATTTCGATAGTTTGCCGATGGTATTGTCTGACCTTGGCCTTTTCTCTAATTGTCTAAATCTATCCATTATTTTAATCTTAAACCTAGGTTTGTCTACGGTTGATCTGCTCATGAATTACTAATCCAGCCTTATCTTCAATATCTTGTCTGTTTACTGAATTCTAACGCTGTTGTTATCTTATTTAGTACAATCGATATAGAATAGTCTTAGGTATATAGTTTTCGTCCAATCTTGTCTAACCCAGTATAATCGGTCCATTATTGCCTATCTTATCTAATTTATATAGTCACGTATTCTTGTCAAATCATATTTTATCTAGCCTTATTTTTTTAGTCGCCTCTGACCTTGTTTAGTCTTGCATAGTTTTGGCTGAGTTTTTCTGGTCATAGCTGGTTATGTCCAGTATTATGTAATCTTACATGGTCTTGCTCGGTTTTGCATGATTTTGCCTAATCATCTCTGTTATTGCCTGACTTTTCTCTAATCTTGTTTTGTCTTGTGCTCTCACTCGAATGCTAAATTAATTTAGACTAGGCTTGAGTGAACAACGAGGACAGACATAAGTACATATGACTAGGCAACTAAGGTTAAGATACAATAGCATGTGCGGCTATATCAGACTAGATAAAGACTAAACGCGAAGTGTGGCAAATTTTAAGCGTCATAAATTGTATGTATGTGAAGTAACATTTTTAAGAAATGAAAATTAATATAGCTTCAGGTTTAGAAACACTTTCAGAAGAGCAATAAGCAAATAAGCAAAAATAAATAACAAGAAAAACTTTATAATTGTTTTAAAGAATGTTATTCTTATGTGTTTTAACTATTCAGTTAAATTGAATAGGATAACCTATATTGAAAAAGGTTTGCTATAATATCTGAAATTACAGTCTGAGGTGACTTCACCCTCTTACATCTCATTTTCTTCGTATTGACAAAATTTTACACCGTTATAGCTAAGTAGCTATTAATTATGTATACTTGTTTGTTAGCGAAAAATATATATTATCCTCTATAATTTAGGTAGAAATAATAAAGGAGCTCCGGGTGCCCGTTTCCCAAGGGTTCAGTAAAACCACCGACGTGTATTTTATCGTTCGTCGTACCACATATTTTTTGTCTGAAGAACACGTCCGCGATTACACGGTCATTATTCTTGATTCCTTTAAGTACTTTTTCTACTTTTAAGTGTCATTTCATTAAGACCTTTTCCCCTGACGTGAATCAATAACAAACAATAACTGCATTCTGCAGTATGAAAAAATGTTTTTTTTTGTGTGTGCATAAATATTGACATTAAATATAACTGTACGGATTCGAAAATTATGTTTTCAGTGCAAACAGAACATTCAAACAAATTGCCCGCAATTACATGCAGCATAAACGCACTGCACTTTTTCCATTTGTTTATTGCTTTAATTCTACATTTACATGTCAAACTCACCGCATTTTATTTGCATAATAATTTCTCTTATAAATTATCTATATTGTGTCAAATGTCTTAACGGAATGAAGATTTAAATAAATTTTCTGAATTGGAGCATGCGACGCTTTCATAGAAGTAGATAAACTAAATTATTTTAAGAAAACACATTAAACAAACTTAAAATTGGACACATTGAGAAATGTCTCCGAGAAACTAGAAGAAAGATTTTTAATATATGAAGGAGACGATGCTAATATAGTAGCAGCTTTGAAAACTTTTTGATAGAGAGGAATAAAAAGAAATTTCACTTCATCCGAAATTAAATAGTTAAAATTGAACGGCTTTTTATCCCGAATTGATTTAATCGAATACAATAACTAATCGAACATTTAAATCAATTTGAAACTTTATTTCTAAACCATTTCAAATTATGAGCAATTTGTGTAATTAATTTATTGATCACAGCACTGGGCCTGGGCATTTCTGTATATATAATAGACGCTTTGATCTAAATATAAACTTTATAATTGTAATTTAATGTCAATCCCTGCTTAACTCAATCAAATAGTTTGGATTAACTCAATGGAAATGTCAAACAATAATTAGAATTTATTATAAACTCTCGCATAGGCGCCCAAATTTGCCATGCGTTAAGTTTTAGATATGAAATGTTGTAAAGCCGTTGGGATAAAATGGTAATTATACATAATTACTAGTGTTTATACATAATTGTAAATATTAATAATTCATATATATATATATATATATATATATATATATATATATATATATATATATATATATATATATATATATATATATATATATATATATATATATATATATATACATATATCCATTACTATCTCTCTGTAATAGTTTGGTTACCTAATTCACAGTAAAATTATTTCTACTAATAATAAATAAAGGTAATAATAAATCATGCAAAATACGGTTTTATAAATGTGTGTCACATTTTCTATTTTAATGTTTACGATTTTTTTTTCGAAAATATTTATTTTAAATGAATGAGAATAATTACTGAATTTGTCTGAAATGAATGAGAATAATTGTCCGATATTTAAATTACTTTCCTATTAAATTGTTATTGTTTTGGGGTGATCAATCGTTACTGTTGAATTGTTCGTAATAACAAAGTAAGATTATTTTATAAGAAAGTCTAAAACTTTTTAGATATAACTTCTTCACTACTTTATTGTTTTGAAAATTTGGGAATAAAATAGGAATTTGAATAAATTATGTTTGGGAAAAAAATAGATAAGTACATAAAGGGACCAAAGAAAAAAATGGTGGAAACCAGAAGTTCTTAGCTTTTTGTGAAATTGGAAATATTTAAATCTTCCTATTTAAACGAAATTAAAAACATTACATAAGGTATTTCATTAAGCGCTTCCTATCTTTAGTGACTAAAGTGTGTGAGATATCATCGAATTTTTTATTTGTTTGAAAGGCCTAGCGATGCCATTATGTGCGGAATATAACATAGAATAATAATGTTCTAAAGTAAAAATGCGAATTAGGAAAACCCTATAAGAAAAAATCTTACGGGATCAAATCGCAGGATCTCCTTGACCAGTTTACATCACCTCCACATGAGATGACCATGGCCTCAAATCGCTCGGGCAGAATGTCCAATGCGGCAAGAGCTGTGTGGTACCTAACGCTGTCCTGTTGAAACCACATGTCGGTTGGTTCCACCTTATCCGATTCAGGTCAAGAAAGGTTGATAATCATCGACCTATGATAACGGCGGACGCTCCGTTGACATATGGCCAAAATCCAATTGGTATCGTCAAAAATTCGTCAATTTTGTTTATTGACGTACCCATTCATCCAGAAATGGCCCTCATCGCTGAAGATGATTTTTTTTATGAAAATAAGGGTCAGTTTACAACTGCTCCAGGCCCAATTCAGCGAACACACGTCGTTGTTTATGGTCGTTTACGTTCAGCTCCTGGGTCAGTTGAATTTTGTACGGGTGCAGGCCCAGGTCACGACGCAAAATTCGCCGTGGTTGTGGTCTGCGAAAGACCGAGTTCTTGTGAGCGACGCGAAATCGACTGCCTCAGACTCTCCTGCGCACTCGCACTGAGAGCGGCCATGTTTTCAGTATGTCTTGTGTTTCCTCATCGTATTGGTATTGGTTTATTGTTTACTGAACGTGTGGACTTAAATTTATACACCACACTGCGTATGGTCCTCTCGGTAGAACGATTATGGCGACTGTATTTTGATAAAATAATTTTATGATTTGCACGGGTGGTTGATCGTCATATCGTTCGGATCTCTCCGTCTATACCCTCTCTCCAGCTTTTCCGGAGTCTTCCTCTCCTGCTTCTTCTCTGCGGTGTCCACTGTATTACTTTCTTCGGGAGCCGGTCTTGGTCCATTCTCTGTAAATGACCTACCATCTGAGTTATCCAGTTATTATGTCATCCACGATGTCGTACTTTACTTCAATTATTTCCCTTATCCTTTCATTTCTGATCCTTTCCAATCTAGTCTTTCCTGCCGCTCTTCTCCAGTAGTCCATCTCTGTGGCTTTTAGTGATTTCTCTGCTCTATCCTTTATAGGCCACACTTCACTGCCGTAGGTTATTGTACTTTTAACTATTGCGTTGTATATTCTGTGTTTGTTTTTCTTTGTGTATATGTATATTTTTACGCCTTTTACGCCTAGCATTTTTTATGGGTGCATAATTGCCAAAGTTGGTTGAAATCACTAAAATCCTTGAGATTTTGCAGGATTTTATAAACCATTTTTCAAGAAAATTAATTTCCTTTTGTCTATAAACCTTTATACACACTGACTATAAGGTATAAAAATGGTAGGATTAGATTTCCGATGCAAGAAATATAGAAATGATAGAAATAGAAACGGGAATATGAAATTATCTGAATACGAAATATTATAATTATGCGTAATACACAATTATGTTTATAACAAATTTATCTGGCTGTTCTACAGAACAACATTTATAGACAACACAAAATAAAACAACGTTAGAAGTAGTGTAGGTACTTACTATAAATGTTAATATTAATTAAAATTGTAACAGAAAAACATTCGGAAGGAAAACATTTTATTTAAATAAATTATTTTAATTTTAATACTGTGTAAGGATAAACAGGGTAGAAACTTCGAATAGTATTTGAACGGTTATCTGTAGCCGAGCCGTATTGTCCATCGAAAAGTAAGAAGTTTTATTAATAAATAACCTACAGAGCTACATAAAACGGAAATTACCGGAGCGGTTTTGGGTCCTTTATGTTTTTACTTTCCAGGGAAAAACAGCAGAAAAAGAATAAATTTATATAGGAATTTATTGGTATGTATTGTGTTTTAGACAAGCCAATCTCCCGTTATTTATTAAGTTACGTTTTTTACTCTTTTTTATTTCGGTCAATGAACAAATAGTACACGAAGTGGAAAAATAATAAACTGATTTGATATTGCAGTATTGTTTATCTACTCGTCCTTAATAAACTGGAAGTGGATAATTATTGAATAATGAATTCCTTTTATTAAAATAATATATAAAAAAATGTACCATTTCACTTATACATAATTAATACTTAATTTATTTCTTTTTTAAAATTAGTATTTCTCTGTATACTATATCTGTAATTTTTTTATATATCTTTACGGCCAATTATGGACCACGTTTGACAGATTAACATTATTTTTTTGTCCTCACTCTCTGCCAATATCTTTTCATCCTCTCTCCCACTTCCTTCTTCTGTACCTCCGTGTAAGATCTTCCTTTTCTCACTGACAATTTCCCTGTCTCCTGGGGACCTATGAACTCCTTAATTAGGCGCGTGAATCTTTCTCTGTCCATTATGTCTTCTTTTTTCACCCCCATCTGATCCAAGTCCAATCTCACTTCCTGAAACCATTTCAGCTCCGTCTTCCGCTTCCTGAAGAATTCGAAAATCCTCTTCGTCAGTCTGGTACTGTTCATCCTCACTAAATGCCTATAAAACTGTATTCTCCTTTTTCTCATTAGGGCTACAATTCCTTCTGTCTTTAGGTATAGTTCTTTGTTAGGTTTTAGTCTCCTCTCTCCATCCTTGATATTTGGCCCTAGGATTTTTCGGAGCATTTTTCTTTCTTTCCTCCGGATGTCTTCGAGGCCACCTTACCTAATCATGTCTACTGTTTCTGCTACATATAGACATTCAGGTCTGACAACAGTATCTAGGTGTCGTAATTTAGCCCCAAAGGATAGACCCTTTTTGTTGTATGTCCTTCGTAAGTTGATAAGCCATTTCCATTCTTCTGACCCGCTCTTTGATGGCATCCTTATCTGACCCATTGTCCTATAATTTTTCTCCCAAATACTTAATACACTTAACTCGCTTTATCTTGGCTTCTCTCAACTCCAAGTGGAGAGGAGCGACTTTGATGTTGGTCATGAAGACAGTCTTCTCAAAAGAAATTGGAAGCCCAAACTTCTTGGCTATCATCTGAAGTTCTTCAGTTACTTTTATCGCTGTTTCAACACCGGTAGTGAGTATCACAACATCGTCGGCGAATGCTAAACAATCCGTTCTTATACTTTCTTTACCTCTCCCTAACCTGAAAGCCTCTTTATCCGAAATTTCCTTTGTCCATTCTTGAATAACTTTTTCTAAGACGCAGCTGAATAATATTGGCGAAAGCCCGTCGTCTTGTGGTACGCCAGTTTTGATTTCGAAAGGCTCTGACAACTTCCCCCGGAACATTATTTTGGAGAAAGTATTGCTAATAGTCTGTTCAATTAGATTCCGCGTCTTGTTGTCCACTCCAAATCCCTCGAGAAAAGCCAATAAGATTTTTCGGTCAATGGAGTCAAAGGCCTTCCGGAAGTCCACAAAGACGGCGACATATTTATTCTGTCCCAACATCTTGTAGTTTATTATATTCCGCAGGTTGAAGATTTGATCCGCGCAAGATCTCCCTTTCCGAAAGCCTGCCTGGTATTCACCAAATTCAGAATCCATTATCCCTTCTATTCTTGTTAATAACGCTTTCTGATAAAATTTTGTAAGAAACTGAAAAAAGAGAGATGCCTCTATAATTATTAACGTCCATCTTGTCACCCTTCTTATGAATTGGATGGATCAAACCCATTTGCCAGTCAGCAGGGATCCTCTCAGTTATTCATATCTTCTCAAGTAACCAAGTGATAGATTTTAGGACTCCCGCAGATCCCAGTTGTAGGAGTTCAGCGACGATACCATCTGCACCAGCAGCTTTGTTTGCCTTAAGTCCTTCAATAATCCGGAAAATTTCGTCTTTGTCAGGAGGCAATGAATTGGGAGATGATACTTCTGGCGGTTCCATTTTCAGGTTTTCTTGCGGACCATTACAGTTAAGCAGTGAGTCGAAATATCTGGCAAGGATGTCACAGTTTTGCTTATCGGTCATTCCTAACCTCCCTTCTTCATTCTTGAAGCACATTCCTGATGCCTGATAACCCCTTAACCGCGATTTGAACGTCCGATAAAAGTGTATTGTTCATTTGGAAATCTTCTTGCGTTTTCTTTAGTTAATCTTGTTAATATTGTCTGTTAGTTCTTCTGAAAGTCCGGCCTGTATGTTTTGTCTCATTTCGGAAGATTAACAGATCATCTCGTTTCGTTGAGCTCCATTTCATCAATGCCTCTTTCCGACGTCTCAGTGCGTCGTAACATTCTGCATTCCACCAATTTTGTTTTATTCGCTTTGCCTGAGGAGTCGTTCTTGGAGCAGAACCTTGCATCTTGTCTTGGATTACATCCTAATTTCCTGACGCAAGGCACTTCAGTTCTTTTCTGTAACTTTCCCTTGCCGCATTATTGAATTTTAATTTGTAATTATTCTTAATACAAATTATTTTGTTATTTTATTACGTATAGAAAGAAATAATTACTCCTAAGATAAGACCCTACAAGACCAGACAAGACCACACAAGACAAGAGTAGACAAGACCAGACAAGACCAGACAAGACCAGACAAGACCAGACAAGACCAGACAAGACCAGACAAGACCAGACAAGACCAGACAAGACCAGACAAGACCAGACAAGACCAGACAAGACCAGACAAGACCAGACAAGACCAGACAAGACCAGACAAGACCAGACAAGACCAGACAAGACCAGACAAGACCAGTCAAGACCAGACAATACCAAGAAAGAACAGACAAGACCAGGCAAGACCAGACAAGACCAGACAAGACCAGACAAGACCAGACAAGACCAGACAAGACCAGACAAGACCAGACAGGACCAGACAAGACCAGCCAAGACCAGACAAGACCAGAAAAGACCACACAAGACCGGACAAGACCAGACAAGACCAGACAAGACCAGACAAGACCGGACAAGACCGGACAAGATCAGACAAGGCCAGACGAGTCCAGACAAGACCGGACAAGGCCAAACGAGCCCCGATAATACCAGTCAAGACTAACCAAGAAATAAGATACGTCAGTTTATTTCGAGATTATTGTTGGTAGCATATGAAATGGGTATTTTAGTATTGGAACTGTGTTTTAATAAATGATTTATTTAATGAATATATCTGGGATGGAATTGATTTGCTGGATGTAATTTTCTTTGTTTTATATCTGAAGTAGTTTTATTTTCTGTTGAAATCAGTAGTTATTATAGCATGTTTCTAAGTCAGTTTGATCTGACGTTAATACTAGCCAGATATATAATGTTCGTAAATGTCAGACAGTCATCTCTCAGCCAGGAGAAAATTGCAACGATTGTTTTATCGTTCAGGTGTAGCCGTAAAATAAAAGAAATTAACTTTACGAAACCGTAAAAACATATTTTAATTGCATTTTACATCAATCCATTAAACGGGAATAATTCCATCATAAAAAATTGCCTGGATGTGAAAATTAATAAATTCAGTGGAGAATGGAAGGAAATCATGAATTGGCGAGGGAAGAAAAAACTAATATTTCAGAAATGGGAACTTTTTTTCTAGGGTGTTATTAAAAGAGGGAAAGGGGATATTGGCAGAAAGGAATGGTAAAGGTTCGCGATTTCTTATCGATTTTTGTTAAGTGTAACCTTGTAGAACACGCGCTGAAGTAGTAAATTACAATTTGGACTATAAAAGCGACCGCAGTAAGTCAAACTTATGTAAGCGCAAGTACATAAGGTGCGCTGTTCATTATCATGCCTCTTATAATGGTCCATAGAGGGCACCAGATGCCCTGAGTTATAGTGCAAACAAGTGCCAGGATATGCTTGGATCAGCTGCACTCTCCAGCGGTATTTTTATTACTGATTGCAATTTAGAACTCCAACTGTCCGTCTGTTTATATATATATATATATATATATATATATATATATATATACATATACACGTAATACTTGTGTACCAACTCTTAGCCGCATATACATTTATGTATGCATTGCGGCTCTGTAGTCCGCCACGCCGTACTAAATCTAGAACCGCAATCGCTTTCCGGCCTCCATCCATCCATGACCTCGGCACATCAGAAATAGATGAACCCTAATATTCTCCCTCTGAGTCACTTTAATAATCCACCGACATCGTAAACATATCTCACGGCTACATCTTCCGAAATTACATAACGTGCAATTACAACAAAACATTAATTCTGTCGTGAAATTTGTTATGAGCGTGACACCGTAAACTTTCCCAAACTCAACACATTTTGTACGTCAATTTAACAATTAACAATTTAGATCTGCCTCCCCCTGTAACAAGTGGAACAAATGAAATTTGTTTGCTACGACGATTCTAGCAGCACCGCAAACGTAATTTAAGGATTTAGTTAATTGGGTTTTTGGAAATACTAGATTATATTTTTTTCTTTAAAACACAATTTATGCAATCAACTCGAAATTACAAACTAATTTCGTAACGCACATATTTAACAATTTAATTTACCTAATTACTCAGTTGAAACAATTTCAACTGATTAAATAATTAATACGAACAATATTGTATTTAACAAACTATTTTCTATATGCGTAAGCTAATTATTAATAGGCTAATGCAAATTTTGCGCTTTAATGGAATAAACCAATTTCACACTATTTTTTTGCACAATGTAAAGTAACGCTTTGATATACTTTTAGTGAAATAGAATTGCTGTGAAAACTAGAGCAGCAGAAATCAATAGAAATCTGAAGAAATGATGAGGAAATCACGTAGAAGTATTTGTCGCAAAAAAAATTCATACATTCTATCAACCAATGCGTTATTGGAAAACGTTGAAACTGTGTAACTAAATTGTAACAATATAGGATTCTATCAATTTCAATTTAGCCGCTTCGCTTTCGGATGAATACAAAAAGGGTATACACAGGCATATTCTTTTACAAAAAAAAAACGATGTGGCGTGTCGTCCTATTTCAAACATCAAGTCAAACACGTCACAGTGGCAAAACCGGCTGCGGTTTTAGTTGATTATGTACGTCTTTCCCTCCTACATTTATATCAAATAGATATTGTACGAAATGAAAATGAACAAGGCATCGTCCCCCACGAAAAAAAACCTTTTAGTCATTTAATCACCTGATATGATGTTGCCTGTAACAAAAGTTTTCAATTTCGCCGAAAAATCAGACAAAGATTTGCTATCATCGACTTTTTTACGCGTCACTCAAAATAAACTTTTTTCATGTTACTTAATATTTAAAACGAAAAAGTTAAATGGGCCTTTTGCATTTTACCATAATCGAATTTCTAATTTGAAGCTCAAAATTAACAATAGGATTTGCGATTCAATGGCGCTTTCATGCTATATCATTGCAATGATGCTTTTAATCGGATTGTTCAAATTGTCAGAAATTTAATATTTGTAAGTTTTTTATAATTGAATAGATAAATTCAAGCTGAAATAAAACAATCGCATTTTCGACTCAATGGAGCTTTCATGCTATACCATTCTAATAATGTTTTTATCGGATTGTTCAAATTGTCCGAAATTTAATATTTACAAGTTTTTGTTTTTCATATCGCAGTCGGAGATGAATGTCATCCACTCATTTTCTATTCTACACCCATGGGTTTTAAAGTGGACGATGTAACGGGTGATGAAGAGGGTGACGTGATACCTGGTATAATTAGAATAGATATGTGTATGCATGCCTGTTGTTATATACGGAGCCATTAATTAGAGTCAACTGTGTAATGGTATGTTTACATGAAAGATTCTTTATAGTTTGCTCAACATTATTTTTAATTATTTTCATTTATCCTGATTTCCATTTCCTTCCATTTTATTCCAAGATTCACATCGATATTTTTTTTTCTAATGTTGAAAAATTGTATATATCAGTTTTCAAGTTACAGAATTAATTGTTTTAGCCTTAACTATATGAAACGACATTTCAAATTATTTAAATAAAACTAATTATGTGATTTTTTCATGTGATCATATGAAACAAGTCAAATAATTAGTTTTGTTTAAGTAATATCAAGTTACATTATTCATCTTTAATCATATGTCCAAATTTCAACACAACTGAACACAGAGAATTATAGACAACCCTGCCCTAGGAACAGAACACTTTGGTGAGGTGGTTAAGTACTATGAGGTTGAAAGCCTGAATGGAGATCTTTAGGTTTACAAAATCTATTACTAAAATCTTGGAAGTAATCAACCAAACAATCTGATTTAATCAAAAGGACGGTAATCTATAAAATTACTTGAATTGAAAAATTCACTATGTTCTAACCACTATTTTTTTATGAAAATACATTAGCGAGTAAAACATTTAGGTCACTTAGGAGATTGCAACTAAGACGGGCCTGCTAAGCAGAAGACCCGGATCCGGGCGAAAACGAGTTGAACGCTTTTTGGTGTCCACAAGTTTGCGAAATAAACATCTTCCACCGTTGTGCTACGAAATCAACTTTAAGAAGTTAAAGATGTCAGTGTTAGTAAATGGACTGATAGAAGAAGGCTTTATGCTGCTGGATTATCTTGCAGAAAGATGGCTACATGTCCAATATATATATATATATATATATATATATATATATATATATATATATATATATATATATATATATATATATCCATAATATATTAAAAAAAAATAATAAACCGATGATATATTTTATTTACTTAAAAAATAAAAATTAAATAATTTGCATTTACGTTGAAAGACTGCTTTCAAAATCTGCATTAAGAAAATACAATAACATCAATGAACCAATTAGCTTTCTAAAACTGACACACAAGGGTTCCTAAACTCCACATCTACTATGCTATCTTGAAGAGAGTCGTCTCTACTTGTCCCTCCTTATTTCAATATAATATTTATGTTATATTTTGCATATTGCGGGGCGGGGCGGGGGACAGCGGATTAAAACCCCAAAACCTCCCCCCCCTTGGCTACGCTCATGCTCTTATAAATTTAAGAGCACATTAATACCTTTCATGTTTGCACCAATGTCGTATCCCTGACCACGTATCTTTTCAATTTTGAGACCTAATTTATCTAATTCTTGCAAAATTAAATCAGTTAAACTCTCCCCATTAGATGATTCTACAGGTAAAAATTTGATGGAATATTCTTTAGGAAGAAATTCTTCACTATCTTTATTTAGAACGCGAATAACAAGAGACCTTTGTTTAATTCTACTAACATCTGGAGTGCAATTCAAAATAATGCTGTAATATTTAGCCCTTATAATTTTGGAAATAATAGTAGCACGTACTTTCTCCCACTAAATGTATTAGGTTATTTTTAATTTATTTGCTCAAATAATGAGAACAATCGGGATTTTTTAAAACTCTGTTTAAATGCTCACTAATAAATGGATTAAATTTTGCCAAAAATTCAATAATTTTCAAAAAAATGTCAGTATTATGTGCAAATAATTTATCCGAACTTAACATTTGTGAAAACCTAACCTAACATTTGTGATGCGCATAATTGAATTGTTGCTATAATAGCTTTTAGTACCTCTTACCAATATTGCCAATTTCAATAATCTCTGATGTTCTCTATCAATAGTTTTGCCAGTTTTTAACCTGACATCCAATTCCATCCACTTTTTATAACATTTCCATATGATTTGTAGAACGTTCATGTATTTTAAGACTACTTGAAATACTACAAATCTGAATTATCTGAATATAGTCTGAATTATCAAATAACAACCAAGAAAAACAGTACACATAATTGTTTTTTTTACTGTAAACTAACAATGTCCTTTCTAATTTTTCGTCATTTGACATAATTCTTTCATAATGTACGTCCGAGAAATGTATTTTATTCAAATATTTCGGAAAATTAGAACCTCTAATTTGAACGGGGCCTTTTTCTACTAAGAGTTGCCTTTGCAGTATTCTTCAATTTTTCGAATCTGCTGGATCATCGAAAAATTTTGTCAATAAAAGTTTCTGGCTTAATTTCTTCATTTATTTCTCCTTATTACGGATTTCTTCGCGAGCACGCACTGAGTTGGTCATCATACAGAATGGTTCTCTGACAGTTCACAGATACGTTATTGAGATTCTAGACGATTATTTTATGTCTTTCATGGTCACTATGAATGAGCATACCATTTTCATGCAAGATAATGCTAAACTTCACACAGCCAGATTTGTGAGAGAATATCTGGACGAGGTGGGAATTAGGCGGTTTCAATGGCCAGCACTCATTCCACACATGAAGCCCATCGAACATGTCTGGAATGATTTGGGCCGTGTCCAAAGGCATACAGCAGCTCCAAGAACTGCTTAGGAGCTAAGACAGTTGCAATGTCATTTGCGGGAATGGTATACCATTGACCAAAATTTGATTCTTAATTTAATTCAAAGTATGCTTCGTCGCTATTAAGGTTATTAATTATTTTTATTAAATATTTTTTTATTATTTATTGATTATTCTTTTTAATTTATGTTAAGTTTGTTTGTCATTTTCTTAGTTCCTCATAACAAACAGTGGAACTACATTTTAAACATAAATTAATTGCGATTTCATTATAAATCGTAAACCAAAAAATATGCTTTCCAATTTAATACTGAATATTTTATTTAGCCTACAAATTTATTGTTTTAATAATTTTTAATATATTTAACCTTACAAACAGAAAATTCCAGACCTTACAAACAGAAAATTCCAAGAAATCATTTGCAATATCTGCAATTTGAAAATTATTTGCAATTTTGTGACTTAAATTTTATGCTAGCCAGTGTATATATCTTCACAAGTTATAACTCTGTTCATTTTGAAGTGGATTACAAAATTATGAAATTGAAATTCTAAACATTCTAAATTTAATCAATAGTATTCATCCGAAAGTTAAATTTCATCCTGAGTTAGAAATTAACAACAAAATAAACTTTTTGGATCTTATTCATATTTTATTTTCAGACATATTTTAACCATTGTCTAGAATGTAATCATAAATTCCCCACAAGAGATAATCAAAAAATCTTGCATGATTGCAAAAAAAAAACAGGAATCTTATCTCCTGGAGATATTAAAAGTTTTCAAACAAAGCCATAATCCATCAGATAATCTCCTTAACGAGCAAACCCATCTAATCTTTTCTCCACTGTTTAATCTAAATCAATTGTCTCCAGATAAGTCCCTAACTATAGACAAACTACTCCTCTCCCCACCAAAACTCTTGGTATAAGTTCAAACTCACCAATTTGTAATCCACTTGAAAACGACCTTCAACAGTAGAAACTCGAGTGTCGTGTAAAGTGTGCAGAGTTATATTTCACAAGTTATATTGAATTTTTCAATTCAACTCAAAAACTTGCCCGTAAAATAATGGTGTACCTTAGAACATACTGCTTGAACTAGATTCTTATGATGGAGTTTTTTAAAGAGGCAGAATTATAAAAACAACATTCCTGTAAAGGTTACAGTAAATTGAATTAGATTTTATAGTTTGTATACAAAATATAAAGTTTTCTCAATTAATATTAGACAATACATTTCATATTCATTTTAAATTTAAATATTTAAATAAATACATTTTTCTCATTCATTATTATGATAGAAATATAGTATCTATTTGATCAATCTCAGATTACAAAAATCAAATGTACTTTCTAATATTTAGATAATTCCGAGTTTGTTTGTGTATTTGATTCTCCGCAGCTTCCAGATCATCCGTTGTTGGGGTTGCAGGGTCAGCCAAATAAGGGTAAATCAACAAGCTCGAAACTGATAAATTTGAATTACGTCTCCGCTACATTCTCCAACTGACAATTTTTTAATTAAAAATAAATGTAATAAATAATATTTAGAAACGAAATAATTGTTTTCAAAATTTTATTTAATTAAAATTCCTATTAAATTCACATAATTAATCAAATTTCTAGCAAGATGTTTTTAAAAGTTTTTGACAAAGCTATTTGTAAATAAATATGTTTTCATGGTTTCAGCATAAAGAAAATTTTAAATTATATTATATGGGTCGTTGATTACATATTTGATAAATGTAAAATTATTAACTGTATTCATTCTGATTCTTTAAAAAAATAATAATTTGAATGTAGCTATGACAAACAACTTTTATTTTCTGTAAAATGGAAACACATTTGAGTGTTTAGTAATATTTATCTGATTATCTGACGAGAGCAGAAAAGGAGAACGAGCTGGAGAAAATATAGCCTAAAGCGACCGTAATTCTTTTCACAGACTCCATCCTATACGGAGGGCAAAGTTCTCCCTTAATTATGTTTCGCTGCAAGTCTCTAAGCCAAACAAACTTCAGGTGCCTTTTATATAATAAACTTTATTTTTGCACAGCAGTCTCTTTTTCCGTAACAACAACAAAAAAATAACAAATTTAAATTAGGCATAAAAAGGTGATGTAAGTAAAAAAGAGGAAACTTCAAAGGGAATGTTGTAGCAGCAAGATTAAATTGTAACTGCTATAATAATAAGATCGTCTAGTTGAGGGAACCGCAACATGCTACATTATCTATCTAGTTTATAAAAAAAAATAGCAGGTTTAAGTTTTGCTATGTAAAGTTAACAATTCACATGACTTACCAGACGAAATCAAAGAATTATAAGAAATATCATTTAAAACAAATTTAAGAGATTATCAAAACAGATTAACAAATCTAGTCAAAGTGAATCTCGCTGTACTATATTTTACACTAAACCATTCAGTTTAGACTAATTAAATATATATTGATGAGTATTAATTACTAACAAAGGTTCAATTTGAACATTCAATTGAAATCATTTTTATTCAGATTTCCCTTATAAAGTTATGTTAAGTTCCATAGATCATCAAGGCTCATGTATCTCAAGCTCAAGTATCATGAAACTATCAAATAAAATTTTTATTTCACTCGCTGAAAAAAATAATTTTATCCGTTTTTGTAATAAATAACTATTAACAGTCTCAACATTTCATATCCGATTCTAACTAATTTTTAACAATGTTATCTGAGTTATTTTAACTATTAAACCATAACTATTTTACTATTAAACTTAAGCGAACAAATTTTCTTCAAATATTCACATCCTAGAACTATCTAGAAAGTTTAAGTAAACCTTGAGTATTTTATCCACATTATATAAACTTATCAATTAAAACTTAAATAATAAATGTAGAAGTTTCACATATTTAGTCTTACCTTATCAGTTTGTAGTTGTCAAAGCTGAATCATTTAAGACAGTCTATTAAAACTTGTCGTAGCTACGTAATCTTTGCTAACTAAAAACCATTGAAACTTCACTAAACTATGTAGTGGGAAGGTAAGTCAACAATGCTGAAGTGGATGTACACCACCATAGTGATGCCATCAATCGCTTACCAAACGGAGGATAATTGTGATTGTAGATTCCCAACGTCAGCAGACGAAAACGCTGAACACGTTATGTGTAACATTGAGCTAAAGAAGGTTGTAACTCAAGGTTTACTGCTTGAACCAGTAAGAAATGCAAACTTGGAAGATGCAAGATTGGAAGCTTAAAAAACTCTAATGGGACAATACACCAGCAATCAGAGTAGCTGGTTCGGAATAATAGATTTGTACAGATCACAATACACTACATCACCATAAATATGAATAAATCAAATCTGCTATATATAATTGAAATGATGAAGAATATTGGTAGAAGGATGTTCGAAGCAAAAACATTAATAATATATGTTGTTCTAGAATAAAGTATATAATGGCTTACATCAATATAAAATTGACAATTGATTCTTAATAATAAATCATAACTATTTAAACTTAATAAACCTATTTATACTAAAGCATAGCCCAATGAACCCTAAGTATATAGTAAATTATAAAGTGGTACCTCGAATTATAACTGTCTCTACTTACGAGTTTGATATTCTAATTTGATAATATCATACTCTCGATGGTAATGTTGCGACCATCTAAAATTTGGTTTTTTGATTGGTGTTGATTGGTGATTGGTTTTCTAAAGTTTTTTGGTTTTGGTTAATATTTTTGAGTTTTCTTAGAAGTTCTTTCATCTGAAGAGTTTTGAATAAATATCGAAGAAAAATGATGCAAAACTGTATTGGAAAACTTTCAATATTTACAAAAATTTGGACCTAGAACTAAGTACCAAACAAAAGACTAAACAAATACTTCCGCAAAATTTTTAACAAAACACAAAATACATGTGAAGCGATGAAAAGAAAACGGAAAAGCAAAAGAGAATTTGAGAAATTTTGTGTAAATGAAGGAGATAGTGAGACACAAGCTTATATGATCGAGTGAATAAATATTATTTCCGTCTGATGTCAGTCGCGGTTTCATATTTCAAAAATGATTTACATACTCTATGCAATTTGATAGTCAGTTGTCGCATACAAATAAAATATAAAATAAAAACCGAGTAAGAATAAAAAAGAGAACCGGGAAAACGCCAGTGGTAATATATTTCCATACTGCATCGCTAATAAAACGTTTGGAACTTGTACGTATCGTCCCCATCGTCACGTCTGAGATAAGTGACATACGTAATAACATATCTCATATAACATCACATGAAACTTTTATATTTTTGCGTCGTATTTTACGACTTGCCAACGTTTTTCGCAACACACACACACCTACACACTCAAACATTTATACAAATTCAGAAAGTTAGATGCGACTTACGAAACATTTTTGTATTTCACGAACGCAACGAATCGAATACCTAAAAATAAAAATGTTTATTCCACTTTGTAAATATCGACATTATAAATGGGATAGACCGTAGAAAAGCTAGAAATACTAGCAACCAGAGACAGATAAAAACCAGCTTTTAGTTGACCTAGAACTCGAAACAGTAGGTAATAAATAAACAGTAACAAATAAACCAGCACAAACCTTTTAATTAAGGCAATCGATTAAGTAAACTAGTCTTGTCCTAATGGACATTGATATTAATCCAACCAAACTCTTCAATCATATGTGACAAGTTTACATAACTGAAGTAAGTGGACACGCTAAAGTAGACAAACAAGAACAGATTGATAAAACTAAACAGATAAAACGAAATACAAATAGAATAAATGGACACGACCAAAGATATAAGATTATAAGACTAAAGAAATAAAACTGGAAACCTGAAAGCAGGACTAGCCAGGCCAGTAAAGGCAGACAAGTCTGGACACACAAGACTAAAGAGACAAGACTAGACAGAAAAGACTAGACAGAGAATGCTAACTAGGCTTGTAAACTAGACTGGACACAGAATGTCACAGAGCCAACAAAAATTTAGTTCGTTCCAACTAGAGAACACATTTAATTATATTATCTGTTTGTATTTTGCGTATTAAATTTATATCTGGAATTGCGGGTCCCGTGACTGCCGCTAAAGCTAAAAGCGTCGCGGAGGATGCGTAAGGCCTCAGCGAACCCATTTCGTTACGTAATTGTCTCCTGCCGCTATCCTACTAATTTTCTCACCAAGAATGTCGACACTAGCACGCGAAAATAAAGCAGTAATTAACATATTACCTCGCATAATCTACACTAAATAATGTAGTAATGCGGAAAGTAAGGCACAACACAAATTAGCAGGGAACAGTTTTACGAGGAAGACGAAACGAAATATTATTAAGATTAGATAGACAAGAAGAGACAGACTGGAATGAATTAAGCAGGTCATAACATACACGGTCACACAGACATGGTTAGATTAAAATTGCACAGATGAGGCAGTAAAATGTTAAATCTAACAAACACCGTCAGAAACTAAAGAAATTAGAAAAGTCTAAAACTGAAGAAATGCAATAATTTGCCTTTTATAACTATATTACTTATAATTAGTTAGAGGACTAATGACTACAAATGTATAATAGAAAATTATACAGCAATTTCTAGAGTTTGTTTAATTTGTTAAAAGAAATTGTGTTCAAGAAATCTTCAAGAAATTTAGTTAGAAAGGTTAAAAACAATGTTTCCGATATAAGATTTGCAAAAACATCATATAAATGACAACAGTTGACAAGAACAATCATACTAAATTTAAAAGCTTTTTTTATATATTAAAAGGGAAGCGAAATATTGCAGTAGTATCGCAAAGTATGATGCCTGAATATATTCAAACTTAGTTCCTTCCTATCTCTCTCTTTCTGACTCTGAATAATTCATAAACACTTGTATTATTAATGCATAACATGTACTGCTGCAGATGACATTTCTATAAATAATATAGATTGCTATTAGCTCCCTATATATCCTTTATTCTCTATTTTATGCCGTCTGGTAAGGCTTTAGTATCTAAATCAAAAACCGATTGCTTGTCGCTTTAATAATTCCACAACCAAAGTTACACATGTACGCTATATTCATAGAAATGGTATTTAAATTACGAAGGTAATTATTAAATCAACCGTGTTACGCTTTGTGCTTTAAGTATTTGCTACGGGTATTATTAACAAGATTTTAAAATCCCATTTAATTAAATCCAATTTTGTACAACGCCGATGTTAGAGTTTCCTTTGAGGGCTTCCTTGTCTAATTAATTATACAAATTTTCATGAATTTTACAAATACAATTTCCATTTATTATTTCTGCCATTTGTATTTATCACGTATATAATGTCCTAATATTTTATTTTATTAATGTATTTATAAAAATACCTAATATACAAATTTGTATATTAAACAGTGTCTACTGACAAGTACCTCCCGCAATTTCTTGCAGAAATCTGTTTCAGGCTATTTTTCTACTGGCAAGTCGCTTTGAGAAGTTTGTATAAGTTAACTTCTGAAAGATCTTGCAGAACCGTGTTGACAGAAATTGCACACAAATTACTTGAGCAAGAGCTGTCAAACAAGTTACCTGGCTACAGACAAATACGAGTTGCGACTATTGGGTTGTTTTTATAAAACAAAAAGAAAAACGTAAGATGTGGGTACGGGATTGGATATTGAGGCGTGATGAATTAGGTCTCCAAAACCAATTACATATTTAGAAAATTCCAAAACGAAGATCCCTTGCAATTAAAACACTTTCTACCAATGATTTAAGGTACCTTCAATATTTTGCTCAATATGATTCGCTATGATATTCAAATACAAGACACTCAAATACGTAATTCTATTTCTGAATGTCTTCGTCTAATGGTGACTTTACGATAAGCTTTCAATTGATTTCAAGAGCCGTTGTATTGCGATTTTCTACTAAACACTCTGATGCAACGTTTTTCATAATTTTATTTTTATAATCTTTGCTTGTTGTGTCCCACAATTGGGGATTAATCTCGTATAAAAAGTTTGACCGTGCCTTCACGGGACCATACTTTTTTCTGCTTCATATTACTTTTTTCTGGCTCAAGTAACTCAACTCAACTCAACTAATTTAAAATTTGACACACACAATCATCTAAAATCAGCTAACGGATCCATTTAAAATAACGAAAGGTTTGAAGCAGGGAGGTGGACTGGCACCCACACTCTTCAACCTCATGTTAGAGTATGTCATGAGACAAATGGGAGTAGGCAGAGACAACCTCCTCACCAACAAGGTCGTGCAATTAGCGGCGTATGCGATATCAAAATAATGAGCAGAAGGGTCGATACGGCATAACAGACAAATACGCAGTTAGAAAAACACGCCAGACAGCGGGCTCTAAATAAACATTAGACAGTGGCGACACAAAGGCAAAGAAATGGGCCAGACATTCGGGTCTAAGATGACATTGAGACAGTCAACAAATTTGTTTATCTAGGAGTAGAGATTGACAGGGACAGAGGACCGAGAGATACGCCGGAATGTCAAGAATACTAAAATCAAATAGCATCCACCGAAAAACCAAGCTGCGAATATACAAAACTATCATAAGACCCATCGCGTGCTACTGCAGTGAAACCTGGATTATGACAGAGAAAAAAAAGAGCGCAGTAGACATGGCAAAGTACTGCGGAGAATACTGGGACCGATAATGGATGGAAACTTACGAGGGCCCAGACACAATAACGAGCTCTATGAGATATACAAAGAGCCAACCATATTTACATTTATAAAGCTGCAAAGGCTGCAGTGGGCAGGACACGTGCTGATGATGAACGATTCGCAACTTCTACAGAGAGTACTAAACGCAAGATTGCATGGTAGGCGACCGGTAGGGAGGCTAAGGTTGGATTGGGAGGGCGAGATGAGAAAAGATGCACACCAAATACTTTGGATGGAGAGCTTGAAGAAGAACGGCGATGAGCAGACTGGAATGGGGGGCTAGGATACAGGAGGCCAAGACTCGATTTGGGCTGTAGCGCCATATGATGATGAGGAATCAATGTGTAAAGTGTATTCACTTACTTGACCTTATCAAGTGCATCCACAACACTACTTACTCGAATAATTTTCAGCTTAAAAAATTTGAATTGCCCTAAAAATTTGCCCAACTTTTTGTGAGAACAAAATGAAGACGCAAGTGATTGCTGCAAGGTGGAACAACCGTATGCACGTAGCAGCAAGTTCGGCAAGTCACTAAAATTTGCAGAAGTCGACTTGCGCAAGCGTTTACACGTTGCTAGCGTTTGCAACTTGAAAAGCGTTTGTACGTTTTACAAGTTACTAGCGCAAGTCAGCTTCCGCAAATTTTATTAACAGTGGACATTTCGCATTAAATTTATATTAAATTTCAACATATTAAACCTATTTCATCTGCTTTGTTTCTCTAGACCAGTGGTGCTCAAACGATCGACCGCAGCCAACTCATTGATCGCCAGAGGTTATCACCAGAGGATGGCTAAAAATATCGCCAGAGGATTGTTAAATCGTTCGCAATAGTCAAGGAGCTAGACCCTAGCTATACTCATTCCATATAAAGATTATAAGTAAAAAATGACATATTATATTTTTTGTCAGCATTATTTCGATCTACTTATTTGTTCTGATCTGGGTTTTCTGAAATGGAAATAATTGAACCTAAATATCGTAATTGGCTCAGTGCCGAATATCATAATACATGCTTCTTGCATTTGGCACTAAGTAATTAGGTACCATCCTGTGAAAAATATGTAGAGGACATGCAGCAAAATTAATTTACTTATAGGACACTTATTATTTCAATTATAATACTTATTTATATGAGACTAGCTACAGGCCGCGGCTTCGCTCGCGTGGACTTTGGGAGTTAGTATATGATTTTTGTCCAAATACAACGAATATAGATAGGGGCTGTTTCAACGTAATGAGCAAGTATTTATTAAGTTAGGTTTTTATTTAAGAGTTTCTCATACAAAACCACTCTCACTTTTCATTCACATTAAAGACGAAACATAAGAATTTTCACGTCAGTAACAATTATTGTTTTAAAAGATATGTATTCTTACTCAAATTTTATTCATTTTTTCAGGAATTTCAAAATATCTTTCTTTAGAGATTTAGTTACTAAAACGTCATAACTTTCAAATCTAAGGTTCCTAGTTTAAGATCTATGTTGGAGCTATATATTGATCAGAATGGTCTCTGTAGAGATTTTTTGTAGAAAATAGCGTAAAGTTCAAACTATATAAACCACCCTAAAATATGCAACGAGACTCAGATATTGTTACGTATTACTGCAATAATGGCAGATTTCATTTTTTTCGCAATAATGCCAGACGAGTAGATAGGGTAGCTTTAAAAATTATTGCCAATAATGTTAAGGTTTGTCCGAAATACATTACAAACTAGTGCCATTTCTGCAGTGAGGTTTGCACAGAAATGTGTACAAGGTACAATGACATGCTTGGCGGACCAAGAATAACTGTGGAAATTGACGAAAGTAAATTTGGTAAGAGGAAATACCACAGAGGAACACATGTTGAAGGAAATTGGGTTTTTGGAGGGATAGAAACAGGGACTAACAAATGTTTCGTGGAAGTGGTTCCGGCACGCAGTAAGGCGCTATTTCTAGAAATATATTGGCAATATATTAAACCTGGAACCACAATTATGTCTGATTGTTGGAAGACATCTGATTGTTTGGAAGATGAGGGCCACAAGAGAATGGTCCTGTTTTATAGGTAATTCAAATTAGTAAATTATTTTTCAAATTAAACTATCAACAATTCAATGTTTTAGATGACCACATACGTGTGGTCATAGTATGTGATCATCTGAAATTCTATTTAGTTTTCTAAAACTGAATTAAATAAAAAGGGTGAGACGCCATCTACCTGTCTCACTCTTGTCTTGATTTCAAATGGTTCCGAAACCTCTCGCATGAACCTCAGTTTGGATTTTGTGTTTGTTAATGTTTCCTGGATTAGATTTTTGGTCTTGTTGTGCACCTTCATTTCTTCCAATTTATTGAAGTGTTTCTGTATCTATGCAGTTGTAGGCCTAGAATTTAGGTTAGGTTTGTTAGATTAGAATTTAAGTAAAAACTTACATTCTAGGCCTACGATCCTATAACTCTCGATCCAATCCCTCGAGGACAATTTGGCAAGGACCGTTGGTTTAACCCCGGTTAGATTAGGTTGCCCACCGCGAAGCGGACAGATAAATCAAGGCAACATATACGCGATAGCGCGAACTCTCGATCCAATGTAGGACAATTTGGCAAGAACCGTTGGTTTAACTCCGCTTACATTAGGTTTCCCGACGCGAAGCGGACAGATATATCAAGACAACATACGCTCTCGATCTCACTCGATGAACTCTCGATCCAATATATGATAATTTGTCAAGGACCGTTGGTTTAGGCCCGGTTAGATTAGGTTGCCCGCCGCGAAGCGAACAGATAAATCAAGACAACATACGCGCGGCAGCGCGAACTCTCGATCCAATATAGGAAAATTTGGCAAGGACCGTTGGTTTAACCAACGTTGGTTTTTATGTTGTCGGTTCTATCCTTGTGTCTCCAAATTTTTACCGCACTGAGTTCTTTTTCCCATGACCGGATTATTTTCTCTAAAACTGAATTAAATAGAATGGGTGAGATGAGAGGCCATCTCCCTGTGTTTCACTCCTGCCTTGATTTCAAATGTTTCCGAGACCTTTTGTTTTGGAGAAATGTAGTATGTCACAGGTACTAGTGAAATTCCTCAGTAAATATTTGGGTTCGTTTTGTCTCCTTTCTTGTCGAGGGAGTGTATTAGCTCACATAGCCAACGACTTCACTTTGGATGTTGTATTTGTTAATGTTTCCTGGATTAGATTTCTGGTCTTGTTGCCTCCTTCATTTCTTCCAATTTGTTGAAGACTGTATATCTATGAAGTCGTAGGCCTTTTTGAAGTCGACGAATGGTATTGTGTTGTTCCAGGTCTTTGTCATTGTTAATATTGTTCTCAAGCACCAGATCTATTCACTGCATGATTTTTCCTTCCTGAAACCTCCTTGGTATTCTCCTATATGTGGATCTATCTGAGATTCTAGCCTTCACTTTGGTATGTTGGTTCCTGTGCTGTTTTTGCTGGTAAGGGCCACTAATGGGTGACGAGTGGTTTACTGTCAAGGTTGTCAGACCAGGAGTTAAAATTTACAAAATTACAATTACTTTTAGAAAATAAAAATTTAAAACTTTCTTACGTCAGTTTGACATATATTTAAATACACATATCCTTGAAAACACAACAAAACACAACATTTTTACAACTGCTGTACGGTTTACTGCGCATGCGCCATTTTAGTTTAAAAAACTGCCACCTGAGTGTGACCGAAAAGCAAAGTCTACCCCGATGTTTACTATAGTGCCATATTAGGTTTCAGAAATATAGGTTATAATGTTATTCAACCCCCAATTGTCGGCCCTCTTAATCGTATCTTAATACGTATTTCTTAACAACCAAAAAATTCCAAAAACCCTTCCTTAGTCGGTGGGTGCCATAAAAACAACGTCCGTTTCCAATATCACGTTCCTAGGTTAAGCAGTATGAGATATGCGTTGAAGAGTAAGTCTATATAAAAAGTTAGGTTAATTCCTACAACCTGTCCGGAAAAAACTTAGTGGCGTTAGTGTCGTTTTTATAAATTTGGTGCATGCGCATTACAATTTCGGACATGCGCATTACAATGGGAGACAGAGGCGTAGCGAAAATAAGTTGAATATATTTTGTGACGGGTAATAAAATATATTAAAATATATCTAGAAAGACAATCATAGATTGTGAGACAATCATATATTTCCTACAAAACGCCACGTTTATTCTTGCCCGTTTATATCAAAGAGGATACTATGGAATATAATATACTATGGAATACTATGGAATATATAGGAACTATGGCAACATATATATTATTTTAAGCGTCGTATTGAATTTGCATGCAAACAGCTACAGTACAATGTCTCGTGTGGATTTTATTGGTGGTTTTACCTTGGTTAGATTGGGTTGTCCGCCGCGAAGCGGGAAGATAAATCAAGACAACATACGCGCGGCAGCGCGAACTCTCGGTCCAATGTAGGACAAAGTGTCAAGGACCGTTGGTTTTACCTTGGTTAGATTAGGTTGTCTGCCGCGAAGCGGGAAGATAAATCAAGACAACATACGCGCGGCAGCGCGAACTCTGTCCAATGTAGGACAAAGTGGCAAGGGCCGTTGGTTTAACCCTGGTTAGATTAGGTTGCCCGCCGCGAAGCGGGAAGATAAATCAAGACAACATACGCGCGGCAGCTCGAACTCTCGGTCCAATGTAAGGTTTTATCTGTTTTTTTTTTTTATTTTCAAAATTTACTCCACATTGGGACAGCTAACATGATATGAGGTTATAATAGCTTCCTGTAGTAGTTCCTCAATATCAGGTGAACTTATGATCCTGTTGTCTAAATGTTTATGTTAGAGATATCAGTTTACTCTAGTTTTTTAACTTTCTCCTTAAATAGTGTTGGCACTCCTGAAATATATTTTAAGTTCGTAGAGTTTTCATGTTGTTATTAATACGTTTGGTTAATTCCTACACTCAACACAAACATACCTTCTCCCTAACAATCCCAGATTCATCAACCATTCAATCAATCTTCCATTCTCTTTCATCTCCCTTTATTTATCAATACAAAATTCCATTTTAAAAGTATTACAAATTTTCTACTTGTGAAAATGTTGGGGTTATAACCGTTATTTTTCTATAGTGTGTTCCCGCGCAACGCCACTGAGCTGCCACGTTAGTTGCATTTTCTGCCACCTACTGGACGGACAGGTTGTAGGAATTAACCAAAAGTTAGATAATTATAATCCGTTAAAACCAAAACTCAAATTAAATTTTTGTCTAAATGTCTTTAATGTCTAAATTTTTGTCTAATTTATTTTAGCACCATCTGAATTGTCTTTTCTGTTCAATATCGACCGTCAAGTCGACCTTAACTAATCTCTTCTGTCTATTCGTGTGTCGTGCATTATAATCTTATCTATTTAGAATTGTTTGCTTGTAATTTAAGTTTAACTTGACTGATTTCGTCCGTCTCGCCTTATCTGTTTACCCTTGTTTGTGTAGTCTTAACTGTCTTGTTCGTCTCGTCTTGTATGGAAAATTTGTCTATCAAATCTTGTTTGTTTCGCTTTGTCTATCTAGTTTACTAAGTTTACATTTTTTTTTATCTATAAAGTTTTAATTAGTTCCATCTGGTCTGTCTATTTAGTCTAGTCAGACTAAAGGTTAGTATAATCTTTGTGTATCTGTATAATTTACTGTGTTTAGTCCACTCAGACTAGTATTTTCCAAGATTCGTGTGTCTATTGATGTTTGTCTAATCTTGGTTGTCTTGTTTATCTTGTTTTATCTGTAAAGACATGTCTCTATATTTCCTTGTCTTTTCTCATCTGTCTAGTCTACTCTATTTGGTCTAATTTGCCTAATCTTGTTTAATCAAGTCTTGTTTCTTAGGCATTGTCTATACTTGTCTATCTAATCCATCTAGTCTCTTTTATATAATATAGAGTATCCAATTTTTTGTTAGGTTTTACTGCATTCTTAATATCAGGTTTCTTCTATCTAGTCTTCTGTCTTGGGTTTAGTCTGTTTCTTTTTATTTCGTATTATCTAAGCTTATCTAGTCTTGTCTGGTTTTTGTCTAGTTTTGTCTAGTATTGTCCAGTCTTGTATGCCATTTTGTGTTTTCTTTTAGTATTGTCTGGCATTTTTTATTATTTTTAGATTTTGTCTACACTTACCTTGTTTACCTAGCCAATCTTTTTTCTTCACTTGTTTTTCTATTATTTACTGGTTTAATTTTTGTGTGCTTATCTATCTAGTCGAAATATATAGCTTAGTCGATATTAAATTATATTGCTTGTTGTTTATCTAAATTAAATTGAGTGTGCATATGTCTGTCAATAATTGTCATTTATTTGACGTTGTGTTTTGATTGCAGTGTTTGTTTATATAATGTTTATTTTATGAGATTGATAAACGTAGTGTTTTCATTGTTACATATGTCGGTGGTATTCTTCATTGTAATTTTCCTGACCGGCTGCCTGGGTAAATATCAAAATGTGTAGCTATAAATTCTGTTCGGTGTGTTTGGGCCGGCGAGTATATACGTATGTAAAAATATTATAATTTCAGCTTAGTTTCCGCACGAGTTGCACTCATTGTCTGGAAAATACCCCTTTTCCACTTCTTTAATGTATTCATTGGCTTCGTAATTATTCTCAAGCGTATGCGCCTTTTTTATACACACACTTTATACACTGAAATGTCATTACCCAATTTTGATTCATACTGCAATTAGTCCATTACACTATTTCTATTACATTATTATTTATACATCATATTTTCTTTTTATGACATCATTTATAATTTGTTACAAATACACTCATGACAGAATTATGTTAAACATAGTCCTAGAGTATAGATCGTCGTGATTTATAGATGCTTATACTTTGCATAGAATAAAAAAAACTTTCCTAGAAAAATAAAACTTCTGCGCACGATTTAAATATAATACAATAAATGATATATGATTTTCTTTGTTATTTTCTTGCTGCAACTAAAACTTGTATATATTCAAACTTGCTGGCGTTCAAAATTCATTGTGCTCTTTAGGCTGAGCAGATTTGCCCAAGTATGTAACCCAGTGCTCCAGATAGCTCAGGTTTCCACCTACCTTTTGTTATCGATTTCTCGAACAGTCTTACATTATTCTATAACGAATATAAGACAAAAAGGCAAAAAGAGAAGACTAGCTAGACAATATTACACAACACTATGAACACATTACTAGACATACCAGATTAATACACAAAATAAGTCTACACATAAAATAATTAGAATACAAATATTTGACATAGAAAAGTACCAAGACAAGACTATACGGTCAAGACACGACAGACATGGTAAGACATACAAAACTATTTGCACAACTAAATAGATAAAACAAAAGAGAAAAGACCAGACAGAGAAGACTACACAGACAAAATTAGACAAACAAGACTAGACACTCAAGAATAGACAGACAAGACTAGACAGAGAAGGCGATACAGAAACACTAGACAGACAATACTAGACAGACAATACTAGACAGAGAGGACTAGAGACAAGACTAGACAGACAAGACCAGACAGACAGGACTAGATAGACAAGACTAGACAGAGTAGACAGACAAGACTAGACAGACTAGACAGACAAGACTAGATGGACAAGACTAGACAGACAAGGCTAGACAGACAAGACTAAACAGACAAGACTAGACAGACAAGACTAGGCAGAACAGACTAGACAGGCTAGACTATACTTATGAGGGAATAAACCCTATCATAAGTGAGGGCAAAATCGAGTACGTGACATATTTCAGTTAGTCTACATTTTGATTCTTTTGTTACATTAACATGTAAAATTGTTTTCCCTATGTATACTTAGATGCTGAAATAAATTTATTGAATTGAATTGTGTTGTTGAATAAAAAAAAATTAGCGATTTTTTGTGATATATTTTAAAACCTTATTATAAATAATTTGGCGGTGCGATGCGAAAAAGTTAAAAAAAAAATTGTTCAATTAATTATAAACAATTTAAGTGATAACATTTTGAAAATAATCACTTGACTCCAACCGCGCAATAATTGTTTGTGAAGTCGAAAGGGTGAAACTTCATTCTAACATTCAAACATAAACATTCTTTATAAAATCATCGTTTTAGAATTTTTTCGGCGGAATGTTCAAAACCATTGGTTTCGACGTTTAACAATGTGGGACATTTAAAAACATTTTTTAGATTTTTTTTTATAGTACCCACTCCCACACGATGGTACGAAACAAGCACGATAATTTTTAATACTACTATTTGACTTTTAATATTTGACATATTTGACCTGTCTACTACAACTACTGCATCAACAAAGTCAGAAGCGGTTTGAAATTACATATTTTACGTCACAACGGTACCGATGCGTTTTCGGTACCGAGTTTAAAAATATATTTTCAATTTGTTATAACTTTTTATTTACAACGAAAAAAATAAAACAAAAAAGAGGTTAGTCATAAAACATATATGAGCTTTCGATTTATGACGAAAAAAAAATTGATTCAAATACCCAATTGACTAGACAGACAAGACTAGGCAGACAAGACCAGACAGACAAGACTAGACAGACAAGACTAGACAGACAAGAATAGACAGACAAGACTAGACAGACAAGACTAGACATACAAGACTAGACAGACAAGACTAGACAGACAAGACTAGACAGACAAGACTAGACAGACTAGACAGACTAGACAGACTAGACAGACTAGACAGACTAGACAGACTAGACAGACTAGACAGACTAGACAGACTAGACAGACTAGACAGACTAGACAGACTAGACAGACTAGACAGACTAGACAGACTAGACAGACTAGACAGACTAGACAGACTAGACAGACTAGACAGACTAGACAGAGAAGACTAGACAGACAAGACTAGACAGACAAGACTAGACAGACAAGACTAGACAGACAAGACTAGACAGACAAGACTAGACAGACAAGACTAGAGAGACAAGACTAGACAGACAAGACTAGACAGACAAGACTAGACAGACAAGACTAGACAGACAAGACTAGACAGACAAGACTAGACGGACAAGACTAGACAGACAAGACTAGACAGACAAGACTAGACAGACAAGACTAGACAGACAAGACTAGACAGACAAGACTAGACAGACAAGACTAGACAGACAAGACTAGACAGACAAGACTAGACATACAAGACTAGACAGACATGACTAGACAGACAAGACTAGACAGACAAGACTAGACAGACAAGACTAGACAGACAAGACTAGACAGACAAGACTAGACAGACAAGACTAGACAGACAAGACTAGACAGACAAGACTAGACAGACAAGACTAGACAGACAAGACTAGACAGACAAGACTAGACAGACAAGACTAGACAGACAAGACTAGACAGACAAGACTAGACAGACAAGACTAGACAGACAAGACTAGACAGACAAGACTAGACAGACAAGACTAGACAGACAAGACTAGACAGACAAGACTAGACAGACAAGACTAGACAGACAAGACTAGACAGACAAGACTAGACAGACAAGACTAGACAGACAAGACTAGACAGACAAGACTAGACAGACAAGACTAGACAGACAAGACTAGACAGACAAGACTAGACAGACAAGACTAGACAGACAAGACTAGACAGACAAGACTAGACAGACAAGACTAGACAGACAAGACTAGACAGACAAGACTAGACAGACAAGACTAGACAGACAAGACTAGACAGACAAGACTAGACAGACAAGACTAGACAGACAAGACTAGACAGACAAGACTAGACAGACAAGACTAGACAGACAAGACTAGACAGACAAGACTAGACAGACAAGACTAGACAGACAAGACTAGACAGACAAGACTAGACAGACAAGACTAGACAGACAAGACTAGACAGACAAGACTAGACAGACAAGACTAGACAGACAAGACTAGACAGACAAGACTAGACAGACAAGACTAGACAGACAAGACTAGACAGACAAGACTAGACAGACAAGACTAGACAGACAAGACTAGACAGACAAGACTAGACAGACAAGACTAGACAGACAAGACTAGACAGACAAGACTAGACAGACAAGACTAGACAGACAAGACTAGACAGACAAGACTAGACAGACAAGACTAGACAGACAAGACTAGACAGACAAGACTAGACAGACAAGACTAGACAGACAAGACTAGACAGACAAGACTAGACAGACAAGACTAGACAGACAAGACTAGACAGACAAGACTAGACAGACAAGACTAGACAGACAAGACTAGACAGACAAGACTAGACAGACAAGACTAGACAGACAAGACTAGACAGACAAGACTAGACAGACAAGACTAGACAGACAAGACTAGACAGACAAGACTAGACAGACAAGACTAGACAGACAAGACTAGACAGACAAGACTAGACAGACAAGACTAGACAGACAAGACTAGACAGACAAGACTAGACAGACAAGACTAGACAGACAAGACTAGACAGACAAGACTAGACAGACAAGACTAGACAGACAAGACTAGACAGACAAGACTAGACAGACAAGACTAGACAGACAAGACTAGACAGACAAGACTAGACAGACAAGACTAGACAGACAAGACTAGACAGACAAGACTAGACAGACAAGACTAGACAGACAAGACTAGACAGACAAGACTAGACAGACAAGACTAGACAGACAAGACTAGACAGACAAGACTAGACAGACAAGACTAGACAGACAAGACTAGACAGACAAGACTAGACAGACAAGACTAGACAGACAAGACTAGACAGACAAGACTAGACAGACAAGACTAGACAGACAAGACTAGACAGACAAGACTAGACAGACAAGACTAGACAGACAAGACTAGACAGACAAGACTAGACAGACAAGACTAGACAGACAAGACTAGACAGACAAGACTAGACAGACAAGACTAGACAGACAAGACTAGACAGACAAGACTAGACAGACAAGACTAGACAGACAAGACTAGACAGACAAGACTAGACAGACAAGACTAGACAGACAAGACTAGACAGACAAGACTAGACAGACAAGACTAGACAGACAAGACTAGACAGACAAGACTAGACAGACAAGACTAGACAGACAAGACTAGACAGACAAGACTAGACAGACAAGACTAGACAGACAAGACTAGACAGACAAGACTAGACAGACAAGACTAGACAGACAAGACTAGACAGACAAGACTAGACATACAAGACTAGACAGACAAGACTAGACAGACAAGACTAGACAGACAAGACTAGTTAGACAAGACTAGACAGACAAGACTAGACAGGCAAGACAAGACAGACAAGACTAGACAGACAAGACTAGACAGACAAGACTAGACAGACAAGACTAGACAGACTAGACAGACTAGACAGACTAGACAGACTAGACAGACTAGACAGACTAGACAGACTAGACAGACTAGACAGACTAGACAGACTAGACAGACTAGACAGACTAGACAGACTAGACAGACTAGACAGACTAGACAGACTAGACACACTAGACAGACTAGACAGACTAGACAGACTAGACAGACTAGACAGACTAGACAGACTAGACAGACTAGACAGACTAGACAGACTAGACAGACTAGACAGACTAGACAGACTAGACAGACTAGACAGACTAGACAGACTAGACAGACTAGACAGACTAGACAGACTAGACAGACTAGACAGACTAGACAGACTAGACAGACTAGACAGACTAGACAGACTAGACAGACTAGACAGACTAGACAGACTAGACAGACTAGACAGACTAGACAGACTAGACAGACTAGACAGACTAGACAGACTAGACAGACTAGACAGACTAGACAGACTAGACAGACTAGACAGACTAGACAGACTAGACAGACTAGACAGACTAGACAGACTAGACAGACTAGACAGACTAGACAGACTAGACAGACTAGACAGACTAGACAGACTAGACAGACTAGACAGACTAGACAGACTAGACAGACTTGACAGACTAGACAGACTAGACAGACTAGACAGACTAGACAGACTAGACAGACTAGACAGACTAGACAGACTAGACAGACTAGACAGACTAGACAGACTAGACAGACTAGACAGACTAGACAGACTAGACAGACTAGACAGACTAGACAGACTAGACAGACTAGACAGACTAGACAGACTAGACAGACTAGACAGACTAGACAGACTAGACAGACTAGACAGACTAGACAGACTAGACAGACTAGACAGACTAGACAGACTAGACAGACTAGACAGACTAGACAGACTAGACAGACTAGACAGACTAGACAGACTAGACAGACTAGACAGACTAGACAGACTAGACAGACTAGACAGACTAGACAGACTAGACAGACTAGACAGACTAGACAGACTAGACAGACTAGACAGACTAGACAGAGAAGACTAGACAGACAAGACTAGACAGACAAGACTAGACAGGCAAGACAAGACAGACAAGACTAGACAGACAAGACTAGACAGACAAGAATAGACAGACAAGACTAGACAGACAAGACTAGACCGACAGGACTAGACAGACAAGATTAGACAGACAAAACTAGACAGACAAGACTAGACAGACAAGACTAGACAGAAAAAGACTAGACAGACAAGACTAGACAGACAAGACTAGACAAACAAGACTAGGGAGACAAGACTAGACAGACAAGACTAGACAAACAAGACTAGGGAGACCCAGACAGACAAGACTAGACAGACAAGACTAGACAGACGAGACTAGACAGACAAGACGAAACAGACGAGACTAGACAGACAATACTAGACAGATAGGACTAGACAGAAAAGACTAGACAGACAAAAGTAGACGGATAAGACTAGACAGACAAGACTAAACAGACAAGACTAGACAGACAAGACTAGACAGACAAGACTAGACAGACAAGACTAGACAGACAAGACTAGACAGACAAGACTAGACAGACAAGACTAGACAGACAAGACTAGACAGACAAGACTAGACAGACAAGACTAGACAGACAAGACTAGACAGACAAGACTAGACAGACAAGACTAGACAGACAAGACTAGACAGACAAGACTAGACAGACAAGACTAGACAGACAAGACTAGACAGACAAGACTAGACAGACAAGACTAGACAGACAAGACTAGACAGACAAGACTAGACAGACAAGACTAGACAGACAAGACTAGACAGACAAGACTAGACAGACAAGACTAGACAGACAAGACTAGACAGACAAGACTAGACAGACAAGACTAGACAGACAAGGCTAGACAGACAAGACTAGACAGACAAGACTAGACAGACAAGACTAGACATACAAGACTAGACAGACAATACTAGACAGACAATACTAGACAGACAAGACTAGATATACGAGACTAAACTGACAAGACTAGACAGACAAAGCTAGACAGACAAGGCTAGTCAGACAAGACTTTACAAACATGACTAGACAGACAAGAATAGACAGACAAGGCTAGACAGTCATAGCGAGACTATAAAATTTTTTTTATTATAATGTAAAAATTTAAATATGTTTTATTATTATATTTCATTCTGTAACCTTGTTTTCAGAATGTACAGCAACTGTGGAGGAAGTGAGGGCACATGTTGGAACAACTGTGGCTCTTCCCTGTAGGGTTGACACGTCAAGATGCGGCGACCTTCACAGCGTGGAAGTGAGGGCACATGTTGGAACAACTGTGGCTCTTCCCTGTAGGGTTGACACGTCAAGATGCGGCGACCTTCACAGCGTGAAATGGTATCGAGATACTTCAAGGATTTACGTCTTCAGTCAAGTTGGTGGCATAGCTAGAGCCGAAGGAGACGCAACAGAACGGTATGTGACACATAATTGATTAATTTTGAATAAAATATTTATTTAAACGATGCGCATGTTTCTGCAAATTTCTTATTGTTAGTGCATTTCATTTACCCTGTATATTTTGACAACAATAAAACTAAAATAAAGCAACAAGGGGTGTATAAAAAATTAATAAAACTAGGTGTGACATGCTGAGAAATAAACTTGACACAAGAGGTGGAAGCGAAGATCAGGCTTGACATATGAGATAAGATTGTCAAGAGTATAATTGATTTGGAGATTAAATTAGATTGGACAATCAAGTCTAGAGATATAAAATCCTTAGCAATATTATTTGGGAAATATACTTTTTTTTTCTAGTTTATCCTATTATTTCAGAAATATTTTATATTTAAGTTGTAATAAAATTCCTTTTCTGTTTTTAATACATTACCAATTACCAAAAATTACCAATCATTTTAAAATAAATCAGAATCAAACCGTAATAATAAATCTGCTTATGTGTTACAAACTGCTACCATCCAAATATTTGCACAGTAAATTAAAAACTGTATGGCACCGTAGTTGCACAACTTCACAAAATTACGCTTGTTGAAAACTTAGTCTCCGTTCAGTTTTAATTCCACTTTTCGCAAAATTACTTTCTTCAAAAACGTTTTTAATACGTTCTCCACACTTAATACTACATAAAACCAAACTTAATTAAAACATTTACACATTTATCTTTTATTACAACCACTTCAAAATTCAATAAAACAAACCATACATCCACAAATCCTAAATATAAATATTTAATATAACATTTAATAAATACAGTAATTTGACAACTCTTCCAAAATAACGTTTTTTTATTATAGCTTCTAGAATAAAGGTTTCAAATTGATTTGTCTTATTTATATACTTTCTCTATTTCGCGTCTATAATGATGTCATAAAAGCACTCATATGGGTTCGTAAATGACTCGCCGAGTGCGATACAATTTTCTCAATATTTTTCGGCGAATTTTGAATTTAGAAATGGCATAAAAAGGCGCAAAATAGAAAAAATGGAACAAAAAACTCGTTCATAAGGCGTTTTTGCATTTGTCCATTAGAACAGCGGTTGCCAAAGTGGTGGTCCGCGGACCACTAGTGGTCCCCGAGAAAATTTCGCTGGTCCGCAGAAAAATGTGGAATATACTTACTCATCATGTTAAGTTATGTTTTAAGATGCATTAAAACATGATTCAATTCATAACAATACGTGACAAGTTATAAAATTTTCTGTCGTATCCTGTACACACTGGCCATTGGACGAGCGGTCTTCCATCTCTGTCGCGCAGAACCGTACTATTTCTGCGCGTAGAATAACGCCGCGGGAAATAAGTCGTACGGCTGCTGAATGTTTCAAGTTTTTAAATGTGAGTTATTGGAGTCAGTTTTAATATTAATATACTGCTGAGTATCTACATTAAACAATAGAACACACCGTAAGTACCAAACTTTTCATTTTAATAATTGCACGGTTACGTCAATAATAACCTCAATGTTCACACTTCATAATATTTATTTTTAATAACTAATAGCGTTCCGTGCTGAACCCTTTCGTTACGGACTTTTATATATTGACACATAGATTTAAAACAGGTATGATCTTAAATCTTAACCATGTACATATTTTCTTTTATTTGATATTTATTGGGATAAAATGAGTTTGACTTTTCTAAATTTCTTTTTATTTTATTTTAGATTCAAATAAATTAAACCCATAATGAGTGAAAAAAAGCAAAAGAATATTTTGCATTTCTTTAGTAATGCAAAAGGTAATGAGAACGATAATAATAACATTAATAATACTTCACCTAACCGTGAACTGATCAATAAATCAGACCCTCAGTCTTCATCAGGCACCATTAGGAAACACGTTGGAACGGGAGGTGGAGAGAAGAAAAAACACAAAGTATCAAGAAAATATCATTCCTACTACTTAAAATTTGGATTCATTGAAGAACCTGAGCTGGATCCACGGCCTCTCTGTGTTGTATGTTCTGAAAGCCTATCTAACGATGCATTAAAACCTTCAAAACTTGAAAGACACTTGAATTCAAAACACCCGGATTTAGCAAAAAAACCGCTAGAATATTTTAAAAGAATGCATGAAAATATGCAAAAGCAAGTCTAATGTCTAATAATACTATCAAGCTCTCTATGTCTAATAATACTATCAAGCGCAGAATCGAAGATATGGCCGAAGACATTGAAAATCAGATAATAAAAATGGTGAAAAATTCTTCATTTTATTCAATCCAACTTGACGAATCTACGGACATTACAAACAAAGCACTTCTTCTTTGTTTTGTGAGGGTTGAGTGTGAAGGAGAGTTACATGAAGAACTACTTTGTTCGCTTAATTTGCCGGGTAGAACAACCAGCTCTGAGATTTTTGAAGCACTTAATAGTTATTTCCGGGAACATGAAATTGATTGGAAAAAATGTATTGGGATCTGCACAGATGGTGCCGCAAATATGACTGGACATCTTTCAGGAATTGTTGTAAAGGTGAAGAATGTTGGTCACCCAGACATTTTATCTACACACTGCATTATACATCGAGAACAACTTAAAAATTTCCCCAGAACTACACGAAATATTATCAAATGTCATTGAAATTATAAAGGAAATTCGACACAAAGCACTCAATTCTAGAATATTTGAGGCACTTTGCGAAGAAATGGGTTCCGAGTATACTCATCTTCTTCGTCATGCTGAGGTGAAATGGCTGTCGAGGGGCAAAATATTGACCCGACTATTCGCCTTGCGGGAAGAAGTCAAATTATTTTTCCAGCAGCAAAATAATCCGAAATTGCAAAAATGCTTGTCCGACAACGAATGGATAGCAAAGCTTGCATACCTGGCAGATATTTTTTCCCTGTTAAATGAACTAAAAATATCTTTGCAAGGACAACTTAAGGACGTGTTCACACTACGAAGTAAAATGGATGCGTTAAGAAGAAAATATTACTGTGGCAAACGCGGTTGGTTGAAGACGATCTGCAAATGTTTTCTAATTTTGATGAATACACGAAGGAGAATGATGTTAACCAGCAAGTGGTAACCCTAGTTAAAAAACACTTGGAATCACTTACAGAATCTTTTGCTCGTTATTACCCAAAGAATGAAGATCCCAGACATGGTAATATGTGGATAATAGATCCGTTTGCAGCGAACATTCAGGATAGTAAGTTAAGCATGCATCTAAAAGAAAGCCTCATCGACCTATCGTCCGACGAAACTCTCAAATTTAAATTTCATTCATCCTTATCAACACCTCAGTTTTGGCTTTCCATAAAAAGTGAATACCCTTTGCTTAGTGAACAGGCGATGAAAATTCTGATTCAATTCTCCACAACTTATTTATGTGAAAAAGCCTTTTCATCTGTCACAGTCATCAAAACACGGTACCGATCTCGGCTTGAAATAAATGCAGTTCTCCGTCTTGCAGTAACAACATTGGATCCAAATATCCATAATCTTATTTCAAGTAAGCAGGAACATCCATCACACGAGGAATGTATAACGCTAAAAGTTTGATATATTTAAACCATCTTTTAATTGTTTTGTTTGTACAATTTTTGTTTAATTTATTATGGTTTATTAATAAAGCTTTCATAACTTGGTTACTATTAATAGTTTCATTTTATTAACTAGGTACATTTTATGTGTTCTTTGATCACAATTTTTTTTATAAATATATTTAACACTTAAAAAATCCTATTAGTGGTCCGCGGGATTTAAATTATGAATTAACTGGTCCGTGGGGTCAAAAAGTTTGGCGACCGCTGCATTAGAAAACTCCTCGCTACGCTTGTCGTTTTCTAAACATGAACGCGTTTTGAAAAATCGCGCTTATTGAACTCGTTCTTTAATATACTATATAGAAAGATCGGAAATTGAGATATTTATTTTATATTTATATATTTAATTTTTGTATATATTTCATATATTCAATTTTGCACCACAATTGCACACAGTAGTGTGTCCATTGAATATTTCCTTGACAAAAAAATAACATTTGTGAGCTATTTGTGAGATTCTTTAGCAATTGTATAATATACAGGCAGGTTTTTTTTAATAATACACACGCTTTAGTTTTCATTATCTGGCAATGTAAAAATATATCTTCACCATTCAACACTATAAACTCCTTTCATGTTGGAATATTCAGAACCTCTTGATTTGATAATCTACTAAGGAAGATCCATTAGCATAGAAGTGTCAAAAGTAAACTGCAAGTTTTTCGCAAGATTTCGTATAGCAATATATATATTTTCAATAACCCTTGCACATATACACTTATCTGTATGAGTTTAATGCTTATTCTTACTACTCCTTGTGGATGGTCCCAATTCTATTGCTTGTTTCCTTGTCGTTTGGATTCATTCAAACCTAGATTCACCAACTTCTTTAATTTGTTTCTGAAGGAACAACCTTTAATAAACCGAAATGACATTTTTTTCCATTAGAATTAATATAAAACGGATTAATCCGTTCCTAGACTGCAGGTGATTGTTTAATTAAATTTGAATCACTGTACTCTATGCAGCAGTTTTTAACACAAAATTAATGGAAAACATTAAATAATCCACATTCATTTCACGAAATCAATGTGTGATATTCAAACAGAGAATAATGGCGTATAATAATTTAGATGAAGAGAATGGAAAGATCACGAAAGGCTTTCAGTTAGAATACGACTTGTAAATTGACTTGCATTGAAGTGCTATGGCGAGAAGGAAGCGCTTAATCCAACGCCTAATATTTTGAGAACTTTGATGGTTGCTAATTATAACCTTACCATTTTCCTTCCCTATCTCCAATTTGAAATATAATTTTGTTATATTTTCTTAAGAAAATTTAATATACATTTGCAATGTTAAAAATATTTGTTAAATATATAAAAACGACGTGACAAATTAATGACATGAAGACTAGTTACAACGCAGTACAGCTTGTTGTTGCGGCAGGTATACATATAAAATGTCCAGTTGACAGAGTATATTGCATATAAATAAAGATACAATGCAACATAACACAATACAACAACATATATGTATATATATATATATATATATATATATTGTGAAATGTCTGAGTATGATTTGAAAATACAATAAAGTTAGAATTTATTTGGACAACCAAACTGTTTATATTATCTTAAAGTGCAGTCATTTATGTTTTGAATAATGCATTGTTTAAATGTCCACGTCGACTTCGTCTATATGAGCGAATTCGACAAACCCAATTTTCTATAACTTTGTGCAAAAAATCAGACGTGATCTGACGAATGCAGCGTTGAAGGTTCAATCTTAATGCATCAAGTGTTTGCAGTCTGTTTGCATATTCCTTAGATATCTGATAGCCTTACAATAAGCAATCTAAAGGAAGTAATTCTCAGCTTCTTGCAGACCATTGACAGTTGCATTCCTTGAAATTATCCTACGTCAAACTTTTCTTGCAATATGTCGGTATTTTCTGAGCAGTGTAACATGTGTCCGTCTTGCTGGAATCAAATAGCCACCAAATCAAGTGCATTTAAATTTGGTTACTTATAAAAATTTAAAAATCTAAAAGAAGTTTTAAATCTGTCGGTGTCGTTCACCATTTACTGTAACTATATGTATAAACTATATGTATATGATCCGATGATGGCGCTATGTCATAAACCACACCATATAGTTACTTTTAGATTTAGATGAGGTTTCTTGTGAATCTATTGTGGATTATTTTCAAACCAAAAACGGCAAATTTGCTTGTTAATATAACCACTTAACAAAAAATGAGTTTCATCTGAAAAGATATATTTCCTATCGTAAATCCTATCCTTCAAGATGTTCTAAACTCCTAGAAGCAAAGCTCGGTGCCAACTTGCCCAGTGGCTTCTTGGGTCACAACAATCTTATGCGGGTGTAAATTCAAGTATTTTTGCAAAATTCGTCATGTTGTCCTGGTTTTAAGCCCTAACTCAACAACCCTAGCTCCTAAAGCAGCAATCTTCTCTTCTGGTATATTTACTTCAAAAGAGCAAAAACATTTTTAAATTTCCCGACGTTTGCGACGAATGGCAAGCAAAGAGGGGCCATTTAAATCCAACTGTTATCCAACGCGTAATCCAACGCGCATTTTATTTTCATTAAATTCTTTGGATAATAACCAAACGTTCTTGAAGCGTATACATAATTCATTTTGGCAATATACTGAACACAAATGACTGAACTAGGTATACTTTATTACCATAGTTGTCATAACATTTCAAAATCATATCATTCTTCTTGGAAAACCTTTTATAAATGGTTAATATATTTTTAATATAGGCGTCTATGTCCGTGTTTGGTCGGTTTGATAAAAAAATTCGAGTTAGAGAAATACATAACTACAAAATGAATAAAATCCACTTTACACAATTTATTGAAAAAAAAAAATATGTACATATGTATATATTTATAAGCAAAAAACAGAGAAGAAATATACATTATTAATATAATGTAATATAATTATAATTAATCAAAAATAATTATACTTATTTTTAATATATTATTTATTTTTAATAACTTGTATTATGTATATTTATTACCCTTACGGGTTTATAAATTGGTTCCAAAATTTTACATCATCAAAATCCAGTACATATATAATTAATATACAAATATTGTACATAATATAAATTAAAAAAAAGAGAGAAAGAAAAAAAAAGAATCATACTAATCAAACTAAAAACAAAAAAAAAAAGAAAGCCATTAAATTCCAATCCCTAAACCGATTACCAGCTTCCCGCCCCACATATTGCTCTTCTTCTCTCCTCCACTTTCTTCATCCAATCTATCCCTCTTCCATCCTCATTTAAAATCTCTTCTCTACACTCGTCCCTTTCTCTCATTTCTGAACATTCGTTCAGCAGGTGTTCTATTGTCTCCTTGTTTTCTCCACACATCCTGCATACTCTATTCCTATCCTCCATCCAAAATTTATTATCTCTCTCTTCATTTCCACATCTGAATCTTGCTATTGTCACTCTCTCTTTTCTACTTTCTCTTCCTAGGTACTTTGGCAGTTCTTCCGTTATTATTTTTTCATATTTCCCATTGTACCTAGACTCCCTAATTCTTGCTCTCCTTTCTTGCCTTTGCACATCTCTATCTCTCTGGACCAATTCCTCTGTCATTACTCTACCTCTCTCTCTCATTCTTTCTATCTCCGCTCCTGCATACCCGTTTCTTTCTAGATATGCTTCCCTCTCTTTCCACACCCCCTTTCCTATTTCTTTTCTTTTTTCTTTGAGGCACTCTTGCAGAATTCTGCACTCTCCTCTCTCTATCACTCTCTCCTCAAAACTTATTGCTCTCTTTCCTGCTTCTATTCTTATTCCATCTCTCTTTGTTTCCTCCATCACTATATAGCCCGGGGTCTCTCTACCTAGTCCTAGCACCCATTTCAAATATTTTTCTTGCACCCTTTCCAGTCCTTCTTGCTCTCTCCATCCCCATATTTCCGCTCCATACATCATCACACTTTTCACTAGGCTATCAAACATCATCACTCTCCTTCTATAGTCGTGCCCAAATTTTCTCTCTCCTATTCCCCATACCACTCCTAGTATTTTATTGGCTTTCTTTACTAACTCTCTCATGTGTGCTGTTTCAGTATTTCTCTCATTAAACACATACCCTAGGTATTTAAATTCTTTTACTTCTTCAATTTTCTCCTTCTCCCATCTCCACTCAATTACTCTTCTCCTGCCACCCCCTTTTCTAAACACCATCATCTTGGACTTTTCCACATTCACTGTCAGATTTTTCCTCCTCATATATTTCTCCATGTTTCTTATCATTTCTTTCATCCCTTTCTCGTCTCTCGCTAGCACCACCAAATCGTCCGCGTAGGCTAGGGACCACACTTTTTCTTTGCCCACCACAAACCCACCCGTCTGCGCCTTGCTGAACATCTCCTCTATGTCTCCAATAAATGCTGCAAACAGGCTGGGGCTTAGTGGGCAGCCTTGTCTCACTCCCTTATGCGTATTAAAACCTTCGCTCACCCTTTCACCAACTCTCACTCTACTTATTGTTTCTTCATAAATCTCTTCTAATTTTGATATCAGATGCTCCTTTATCCTTTTCTTTCTCAGGCATTCCCACAGTGCCTCTCTTGCTACATTATCAAAGGCCGCCTTCAGGTCCACAAATAATGCATACACCTTGCCGCCCTTCTTTTTTATCTCATTCCCTACTATGTGATTCAAGATGTATACATTATCCATGGTCCCTCTCCCTTTCCTAAATCCCGCCTGTCCGTCTGGTATCACACCTCGCTCCTTCAATTCCTTCGTCAATCTCTCTTCTACAATCATTGCATATATCTTATATGCCGTATTGAGCATCGTGATCCCCCTGTAATTGCTTGCTGTTTCCCTTTCTCCTTTCTTATATATGGGGCATATTATCCCCTCTTTCCACTCCTGTGGGAAGCCCTCTCCCTTCCACACTCCATTCATTATCTCCAACAGCCTGTCAGCTTCCCTTTCAGTTCCATATATCCACGATTCATTCTGTATACCGTCCCTCCCCGGTGCCTTTTTCTTTTTCAGTTTACTCAGTTGTTGTTCTAATTCTTCTCTTGTTATCTCTTCTATTTCTCCCACCCTGTGTTGACTCTTTTTCTTTTCCTGTCTGATTTCATCACCACCCAGCAGCTGACTGAAGTACTTTCTCCATTCCTCCATAGTAATTCTATTACTCACTCTTTCTACTTTTTTCTTTCTTTCCCTATTTATGTATTTCCATACCTCTTCTTCCGTCTTTATGCCTTTCATCTTTAGTTCTTCTTCCATCCATTTCTTTTGCTTCTTCTCCTTGCATACTAATTTGTACCTCAATTTATTTTTAATATATTTATTTTTAATATATTAAATATATTATTTTTTGAAAATGTGCATATTTTTTTTTTGTTTTCCATTAAAAAATTCTCTATCTACAAAGTTCTCCAAAGTAGGTAATGCGCAGTACACTTCGTCTGTAAGATTGTCTTTAGAACACAGATATTCCCACATTTATTTAAATAATTAAACATTTCTTTGATCGTGGGTGGAATTGGCACACTTTCGTTGCTAGACAAGACATCTTCATCTTCGCGTTTTGTAATATTGTTGTTTCAGTTTTTCAGTACCACACATATTGGCTCCCACCATGGCGATTCTTTCTTTGCTGTGTTTTCCACCGAAGAACTTTTCTTCTTTGAATGTTAATGTTTTATTAGACAAACATTTACAAAATAAGCCTGTCTCGTCCGCGTTAAAAATGTCTTTTTCATGATAAGATGCTAAAATTTCCGGCAAGATATTGTTCCACCACTCTTCACAGTCATGTTCATTAACGTCTGCACTTTCACCACACATAACCTTTTGAATATATTATGCCTTTTCTTAAAATTATCTAGCCAACCTACACTAGCGATGAAATCAGTGTGTCCCAGACTCGCAGCAAAATAAACAGCCTTTTCTCTAATATGTGGTCCAGGCTTTGGAACGTTTTTATCCCGCGCAATTTTAAACCATTCCATAGGAGGTTTGTCAATGTCTTTGCTGGTACACTTTTCAAACGTTTACGATCGTTATTGGCACCATTTTCGGCTTTGTTCAGAATTTCTTCGCGGTTTGTTATAATTGAAGAAAGTGTTATTGGAGAAATCTCAAAGTCTTCAGTAATCACTTTTTCTTTTTAATTCCTTTGTCAACTTCATCAACCTCACTTTGTCAAATAACGACATCGTATTGAGTTTTCTTGTCTGGCCACTGATATTTGCAATTGTAACGGCAGAGTTAAGAAAAAAGAATTGGCAATATCCGGCACCATAAATTTTGGAAAGTACGCTGCGGTTAAAAAAATGGAGTTATAGAGATTATTTTCTATGCAAAATTTTACCATTATACAACTTTTTACTACGAGTTATGGAAAAATTTGAGTTGAGGAAAATTAGAGTTATGGAGGGTAATATAAATGTAAAATGCTATCTAAACGTATGAATTTCTAAAAAAGTACGAGTTATCGAAAAATTGGAGTTATAGTAGTTCGACTGTATATATATATTTATATATGTAACAATATATATATATATACAATATACAATACAATATATATATATATATATATATATATATATATATATATATATATACAGGGTGGGGCACATAAAGTGTTACAAAGCAATAACAGTCAAACTATTGATTATATTCAAAAAAGTTTCAGACAAATGATTTAGGGACCGAGACGGCCGTCATACTGGACCACTCTATTTTTTTATCGGTGGAGGCGCTGAAGCTACGTCAAGGTCACCTCCACTTTTTTAAATGGAATCATGTATTTTTTTTTTGATAATTTTATTGACGATTTTAAGACGAATTCAACAACCTGCAACACAAGGTCAAAGGAACGAATGAAAAAGGCACATAAGAATTAAAAAGGCACATAAAGTGTTACAGAGCAATAACACAAAATTTATTAATAAAATACAAAATGTTTCATATTAAAGTTTAGGTGTTCGAGAAGGCCGTCATACTGGGCCACACTATTTTTTTATCGGTGGAGGCGCTGAAGCTACGTCAAGCTCGACTCCACTTTTTTAAATGTAATCATGTATTTCTTTTCGATAATATTATTGCCGATTTTAAGACGAATTCAACGACCTGCAACACAAGGTCATTCTAGTCATGCAAAGTATGAAAATAGTCGAAAATATCTAAAAATATCGGAATAATCACTTTCAAAGGATCGACTAACCTTGGTTTTCTGTTGACATATCAGTTAGTCACGGTTTACCTTCTAATGTGAGAAAACTGAATCGCGAAAATGAACGAATTTCAAGAGCCTTTTGATATGTTGATGGTGTTGGGCGAATGCCGTAAAAATTACAGAAACGCCCGAGATTTGTATGCGGCTCGTTATCCGGATAGGCTACAAAAAACGCACATGGCTTTTAAGCGTTTAGCTGACAATTTCTGTCGCTTCGGTACAGTGAAACAAGCACGAGTGAAACGTTTACCGATTACTAATGAAAATAATGCGGCTGCTATGTTAGCTTTTGTTGCACTAAATCCACATTCGAGCAGCAGGCAAATGGAAAGAGAGAGTGGAATTAGTCGGCGATCTGTGTTAAGGATCTTGTATAACCACAAGTTCCATCCGTATCGTATGTCATTATACCAGGAATTGTACGGCAATTACTTCCTAAATCGCGTTAATTTCTGTAATTGGATTCGTACAAAAATGCGCACAGATGTTTCATTTTTGAGTCACGTGCTTTTTGTACCATTTGTACAAAACCATTTCAACATCGGTGCGGCATTGTCAGCGATCAAGTCATTGGTCCATATTTTTTTTAAGGTTGCTTGACTGCGCAAGTTTACGCAAACTCTGCAAAACGTACTGCCTGAATTACTAGAAGACGTGCCCTTGTCCGTTAATTGTTGGTGCGACATTGTCAGCGATCAAGTCATTGGTCCATATTTTTTTGAAGGTTGCTTGACTTGGCAAGTTTACGCAAACTTTCTGCAAAACGTACTGCCTGAATTACTAGAAGACGTGCCCTTGTATGTTCGCATGAACATGTGGTTGCAACACGACGGTGCACCACCCCATTATGCTCTGTGGTCAAGACAAGTGATGAATTAGATTTTTGGCGAAAAGTGGATAGGACGAGGCGGTCCTGTAGCTTGGCCACCTCGTTCGCCAGATCTAGCATCACCCGATTACTTTTTATGGGGGTTTATCAAAGATCGCGTAATGGCGGTAGCACCTACCACGCCTGATGACATGAAGGAAAGAATCATCAATACACCACAAATGTTGGCTGAAGTTAGACGGTCTTTTCACCAGCGGATTAACAAGTGTTTACAAGTCGAGGGTCACCACTTCGAGCATCTTCTGTAGGTAGACCGAAACCAAGGTTAGTCGATCCTTTGAAAGTGATTATTCCGATATTTTTCGATATTCTCGTCTATTTTAATACTTTGCATGACTAGAATGACCTTGTGTTGCAGGTTGTTGAATTCGTCTTAAAATCGGCAATAATATTATCGAAACGAAATACATGATTCCATTTAAAAAAGTAAAGTTGACCTTGACGTAGCTTCAGCGCCTCCACCGATAAAAAAATAGTGTGGCCCAGTATGACGGCCTTCCCGAACACTTAAGCTTTAATATGAAACATTTTTGGAAATTATTAATAAATTGTCTGTTATTGCTCTGTAACACTTTATGAGCTTTTTAATTAATATGTGCCTTTTTTATTCGTTCCTTTGACCCCGTGTTGCAGGTCGTTGAATTCGTCTTAAAATCGGCTATAATATTATCCAAAAAAAAATACATGATTCCATTTAAAAAAGTGGAGGTGAAATTGACATAGCTTCAGCGCCTCCACCGATAAAAAAATAGAGTAGTCCAGTATGACGGCCCTCTCGATCCCTTAAACATTTGTCTGAAACTTTTTTGAATATAATCAATAGTTTGACTGTTAGTGCTCTGTAACACTTTATATATATATATATATATATATATATATATATATATATATATATATATATATATATATATATATATATATATATATATATATTTATATATATATATATATATATATATATATATATATATATATGTGTTGTATTTGAGGTTTTCGCGGATAGATACCTGTGTTGTATTGTTTTCTCGGGGATTCCGCGTTGATGCTGAGGGTTGGCTCTGAAAAGAAGCGGATTCTCGACGTTTCGGCGAACTAGCATTCGCCATTCTCAAGAGATATATACGTCCGTACGGGTCAACCGTTAGATGCATACTGTTATACGCATATATATATATATATATATATATATATATATATATATATATATATATATATATATATTTATATACATATACATATCTTACACTGCTCAAAACAATTAGGGGTCACTAATTTGTGGCTCTATAAAATTCAAACGGGAAATTACATACAAATAGTTAGTATTAAGTTAAGAACATCCAAAAGGCGCTCTATTTAATTGTTTTAATTGACACATATGAAAGTGTCAATATCACGTACTTTTAAAGTGACCCTAATAATCAACAACAGCTACCAAAACCAGAAGTAGAAAAACGAATTCAAATTAATTCTTAATGTAAACTTTTGTACATAAAGTGCTAACTTAATATGGAGGATGTGCTCTCATAGCACTATTAACGTCATTACATCTTCTTGGCTGGCTTTGCAGAAGTCTTCGAAGGCCTTCTTGTGGTATAGCGTCCCATTCTTCAATAAGAGCCGTCATCGTCTGAAGAGGATGAGGGCGACCATGAATACGTCTCTCGAGCATATCCAAAAACATGCTCTATTTTGTTTTTGAATTTTCAGTTCTTGTACGAAGTCTAAAGTGATTCGCGATGTTTGAGGTCTTGCGTTAACCTGCATTAACAAAAAAATTGAACCTATTCCATATGCCACAGGGACAACATGTTCTCCTAACACAGTGTCAACATTGTCATCATAATGTCTACATTATCGCTAAGATTTTCTGAAATTACAACAAGGTCGGTTTTACTGTCGATACTAATCCCACCCCAAACCATAACTGAACCACCTAAAATCTTTCGACCTGCTGGACAGTAACAGCTGCGTAGCATTCTCCTGGGCGTCTAAAACACGTACTCGGTCATTGCAACGAGTAATACGAAACATTGATTCATCCGTGAAAAGCACAGACTTCCATTTTCGAAGTTTCCAAGCAATATGTTCACGTGCAAAATTCATCATTGCTATTCTGTGGGGTCGTGTCAAAGAGGGGTTTTCGGACGGGTCGTCTTATCCTCAAATTTGATTCCCTCAACGTAATCCTAATTGTCTGGTCTGATACAGTGACCCCATGCGTAGTCCTGAGGGAAATTAAGAGGTCTTTCGCCGTAGGAACGGTAAAAATCTGTTTTGATTTTGAGTTGTTTTTCTTTTGCGACCTTGCCTGGTACATTGTATCCAAGTACCTGTTCTACAATCGCTGAATAGCAGGCAGACTTACGTTGAAGTTTCTTGAAACTTCAAGAAACTTGGCGATTTTCAATTAATGTTATAGCACGAACAGCTTCCGCTTTGTTGAGATGCCTCATTTTAATTTAACTTAAGTCAAACTGTCTGTTGCAAACATTTTTGTTTCGATATTGATCTGAACAGGCCTTAATGAATCGAATATGGAATACTATATTTCACTTAACTTTTGGTAGTTACTGTTAATTATTACGGATACTCCGAAAGTATGCTATGCTGATAATTCCCTATGTATCAATTAAAATAAACAGATCGTCTTTCAGGTGTTCTTAATTTTATTTGTCACAAATTAGTGACCCGCTAATTTTTTTGAGAAGTGTATATTTTGTTAATGTTTAGTATTAAAAAAATATGTAGGTCAAATTAAGGATTGTTTTAAAGAATGTTTGAAGGATTTGTTTTAAATTATTTCATAGATAGTTAGCAACAATGTATTAACGTCAAACTTTTTACCCAGATAATTGCTTTGCTTTGTGGCGTACTTGCAATGAAAAAAGTTTCGTTGAGCGACATTCCACTAATGAACCACTAGAAAATCTGTGGCTCTCCAAACTCACCCTTATTGGTCGAAACAAATCATATTATTGTGTGTTTTTAAAGATTTCGGTCCGACAAAAATACGGCACAACATTTACATATTGGTTTTATCTTGAAATCTATAATGAAAACTATTACAATTTATTCAATACAGAATCAGTGTCTTGAAGAAATACGGTTCAAAATGTATTGACGTGTACAATAATTTCCTTTTGTATTTTTTCAATAGCTGATGCTTATATTGGCTCTAATAATAATATTTATACAATTTACATGTATTTTAAGAATTAATATTTAGTTGATCTATATATTTTACCCACAATATAAATCATTTGAAGCACATCGATATGGTTACCTATTTAAGGAAAAAAATAAATATTCTCCGTCTATTTAAAAGTTCATGTTAAAACATTAAACTAATTTATATCTTCGATTTAAAATCGACAGACAAAAATCTTTTAGTTTAATACATAAAACTATTTAGTGATTTAATTCTTCTTGAAAGCAACATTTCGCTTTTTCATATTGGAAATAAAAAATAAAATTTCATTCACAGCACATTATCGATATCATGATTACTGTTCTAAACAAGGAAGCTTTCAATATTTCCTGGAATGGTCAAAAGTGTTATTAATTTGTAAAACAAAAATTAATTTGATTGAGCTACTAACTATATGTGATGTTATGATTTAGAACATCAAGGATTAATTGTGTATATTGAATCGCTTTGGAGGGAAATAGTACCGCCCGGGGTAGGTACATTACCTGAAATACAAAGTTTCGATCGGTGTATATTGTTAGTAATGACAAACTAGACTATTAAAAGAAAAACCGTTTAGAAACTTTAGGCAGTTCGATTTAAGCGAGAGGTTTACTACCTCTATAGACATAAATGACTTCCAGGAAGTGTTTCCAAGAAAGTTTCGTTTACGTAAATATATGGAGGTAAAAGTAATAAATGAAAAATTTTACGGAATTAACAAAAATGATTTTAATATTTAATATACGTTGGAATTTATTTTTTCAGTATAAATTGCGAATGAATGTTTTAATTAAATTCGATGTTATTATATTAATGAAAATATTTTTGTTATTTGAAAATGAAACGAACCGCAATGAAATTTCGATGTGTAGATATATCAAAATAGGTCATTGTAATTTTTTTAATAATCAGTAACAAATTTTAGTGCCTCGCAAATCTTAAAAAATATGCATTCGACATCTTAAGTATGGCCAAAATTCTATTTTTACACCCATTTTTTAAAATGAATATACTCCCTTTTCTTGATGTGCTCTGCCGCATTTTAAGTAGTCGCTTGTTATATGTCATCATTTATGTTTTTTTTTTTCATTTACATCATTATCTTATCTGTGCTATTTATCTTTTCATGTTATTACCATTGCTCTTCCTTTTACTTTTTTATACTCAACAAGATTCATGAGAATCCACATTATTTCCTGAAACATGAAGAAACACCCACCAGCGGAATTAATAATAGAATACACTCAAGAACGAGGACTAGGAATTACTCTTTCCATTCGAGGGTTGGGAATAAAATTTTTCAACGACATTAAAACATTATTTGATAGTTTCATCAGCAAAAACCTAATAGTATGGCATTTTATTTAACCACTCAGGTAAGAAACAATCAAAATTAGATGGAGAAAAGATATTGGTTCTAATAGAAAAATGTGTCATTTCTTAGGTGTTTAATATAATTATAATATAATTAATTAATTAGGCCTAACATTTCTGCTCAATTTTTGTTTCAAAATGTAAAAAAGAAATATACATATTTATCATTTTAATTCTCCGCTAAAGGTAGACTTCCTAGCAATGCTGCTCTTGCGTCACTAACGCAGCGTCAAAGCCGCCGCAACATAGCGATAGAATTATACACTTTGAAAATGTGTGAGGTGTCATTCGAGCGCAGCGGCGTTGACGCGCTCAGCGTTAGTGCGTCAGTGTCGCTGCGCTCGAATGGTGCCTCATATATTTCCATAGTACTTAATACTATCGCTATGTCGCGGCGGCTTTGACGCTGCGTTAGTGACGCAAGAGCCGCTTAGCTCGGAAGTCTAGCTTAAGGCATATTTTCATAAATTTTGCAACTAGTCCTATAAGGATGTCATCTGATCAAAGTTTATAGAGTGATAGAAATTAAGTCTTAGAAAAACTGTTTATTTAGCAAAATAGATGGAATTTCTTTCACTCTATAAACTTTATGACATCCTTATAATGCATACTAGCATACTGTTAGGTTGTTTCTGATGAAACTTTAAATAAGGCTACATGACTTATCATCACTTTCATAACTCATGAAGTTTTCTGTAGTTTTGTTGCTGAAAATCTCGTGTTATTTTCTTATATAAAGCGCGTCTGATGCAGGATGCAATATTAACGCATCATTTGAAGAATGTACAACTAGTGAAAGGACTAAGTAAGATCTTGCTTCCAGAAATTTTGTACGAAAATTATGGACATTGAAAATCAAATGAGCAAGGCCAACGCCATTTAGCTTGAATATATAGATATATTTAACGTTTCCATAACTCTATAATATTATTAAGTCTTTTAAGGGGTTCGAGCGAATCGCATGTTAAATATTTTCAGCTTTGAAACTTTTAGTACATGCAGATAAATACTTTATTCATGTCCTCTCAAAATTTGAAAGTGATCCACCATTTAGTTTATACCAAAAAAAATCAAAATTTGATTTTTCAATTCTTATACCCAGGCTCTTATAGCTGACAAGATTCCGTCACGTCTTTATTCGTTTTTTTAGAAAATAATTGCTAAAGTTTAAGGAATAAAAAACTATATACATTAAACTTAAATAAATGTAAAACACGATAACATTAAATCACTGTGACGTTACCGATGTAATTATTTAAATAATTAAAGTTAAACTTTTTATTTTGAATCTTATTTATCGACGATTATTTACATGGCAACGTCTGAGAGATTAGAAAAAGATGGAATCATAGTTATAGAGAGAAAAAATACACTCGACTCCTTTCAATTACTATTCTTTTCTCTCTCTGTACTATAAACTTTCTTCACACAATAAAGCGCTGTTGCTAGATCATTTTACTACACTGTATAAGTCAAAAATAACGATGTAATGATTAACTCTATTTTATTAAATAAATAATAATTACCAATTTTTAAATTTGTTATGTTTTTGTAATTAAAAATAATGACTTTTATTAACTATTGGGATAACTGTAAAATATAGAAAAATTCAAACACTATTTTGACGAATTAGTTACGCTCGAACTTCCTTAAGGCTACAAAACAAATCTCATGCTGAAACCCAACAGATATTTGTATGATATGTTCTAGTTCTCAGTCCACTTTCAAGACACTAAACAAGAACCCGATAAATAACATTGTTTTTAAGATCATATCTTTCCATTTCACCCAAGTGAATAGCCATCTGCAGACGCGTTTCGAGATATATCTCTCATCACTGCAACTTTGTTCTTTTGTATTATAAAATTGAATACACTTACATTAGCTTGAAAAGCATGCGCTGGGCTGTCGAGGATAGGTTATGATACGACATGTGTGTGGAAAGACCTGAACTTAGTTTCAGTTATTGATTTTAATGATATTGGAGTATTGGGGTGAAACCAAACTAATTTTAGATACAATGATACCAACTTAATAATATAAACATATTCAACCTTTCTGTAACTCTATGATATTATTAAGTCTTTTTAGAAGTACAAAACAAATCTCAAAAGTGAATAGCCATCTACAGAGACATACAATTTTAGGATGTGCAATACCAACTATTTAAAAAGGCAATTTTGGTCCATGGCTAAAATTATTCACTACTCTTCTTAAAAACAAGCATTGGTGCAAAAATTTAACAAAACATTTTTAACACATTATTTTTAATTAATTGTTTAATATATGAGTTGTCAAAATTTTAGCTTGGCTAGTCCGCTAGTTCATCGTTTCTCAAACTTTTAAACACGTGACCCCAATAATTTTCAAGAAATGAGAGTTTGATCCGTACGTAGATTTGGATGGGAAGTGAGAAATTTTTAAAAATCGATTCAATATTTGTCGGCAACCTATTTTTAGCTTTTATTTTTTTTAATTATTTTTCTTTGTATTTCTGTCAAAACAGTTCCGCGCTGCAAGCCAATAAAAAATTAACGTTACCCAATTTTGGGTCGCGAGCCATAGTTTTAGAAACGCTGAGCTGGTTTAAAACAATCTAAAATTGAGTTGGTTTTATCATTGCCATTTTATGGAAATACGGTTGCTGGATAAAAAATGTAAATGGTGTATATTTTGTCTATATAGTGTTCATTCAACATTTTGTCAATATTCTCATTTTCGCAACAACATCAACTAGCCGACTTTGATTTTAGGACAACTCAAATGTCAACATTTATGCTATTTTTTCATTCAACACGTCCTATCTCTATGTCATCCACGCTAATTATTTTTCATTTTATTATCAATTCTCGTCCTTTTACATTTTGAACTCAAATAAATTGTCCTGCCCACAATGCCCACATTATTTCCTACAAGAAGAAATAATACCTTACAGAGGGTTTATTCATAGAATACATTAAGAAAGGTAGAGATAAGGATATTCCAAGATTATGTAGTGCAATGTATAATCTAGGAATTATTACGTGAATAGGATTAGAAGTTTCCGATCTGGTAAGGAAGACAATAAATTATTTTGTAGGTAAGCATTGTATTATTAGTTATAATCGGTTTCTCAATTAATTTATTTGGGTGATATTCAAATAACTTTATGACATCTGTTTAGACTTGAAAGTCTATCTACTCAAAATAAGACTTACTTAGTAGGGACAATTACGTTAAAAATAGATGAATACTTCTAACAGCTTTAGTTTTGTTATATATGAAAAGAAATTAAAGTTCGACAACGAATTTAACATTAGTGAAAACCTCTAATTGATTAAAACTCTTTGCTTCTTTAATTATGGTTTTTTGGATTTCTATTATAAAGGGACACCTATCATATTTATTTGGTTAAAAGAATACCTTTTATCCGAAAATCCAAGATAAATTCGCTTAAATTAAGAATTTTAGATGGCGTTGTCATCAATATTTATGAAAAAAAAGTGCAGAATATGAATTATTTAATATATATATATATATATATATATATATATATATATATATATATATATATATATATATATATAAAATTATTTAATATAATTATTAGATAGTTATAGCGTTACTTTGGAACTTGGATTATGCTTCAAAATGCTCAAATGCCTTCAAAATACTCTCAGGATCAAAATTTATTTGCTGTTTCGATCTGCACGTATCATTGAGTAATTTGTCCAACAGTTCGTTCAAACAAGGTTTGTAATTGTGAGCCAGTTCCACATAAGAACACTATTGTCTTACTTAACATCATGAATCACTTGTTCCTGTTGCTACATTGTGTAATAAATATCAAAAATTAACATTTAAGTTATAAGAGGCACAATTGACCTAACATAAATTGTGGCTTTATTTCATTAGTCTATTATGCATATTATGCTTTATTATTTGTACACGGTCTAACCTAGATCTGATAAAATGGCATAATATTAAATAATACATTATTTAATTGATCAAAAGAACACATTCAGCATCCTAAACTAGTGTCACAACTTTTCCAGGTTTTTTTCTTAAAAAATCCGCTTATGCTACACTTTTCAGTACTAAAAAGTATGCGATAAAAAGTACGATTCATTTTTACTATCCCACTAAAGAGAAAATAGGTTACTCATTTACTAGCTGGCTCTATTAATCAGACGGAGATTTTTTTTGCTGATTGTTTTGTTTCATCTATCATTTTGACTTGAAACAACTTGATGGATGGCATTGTAATAGAAATTATTCGTAGCAGCTAACTAAGTATACATTTATACGCTTTATATATTATAAGCATAACAAAGCTTTATACTTTATCAATTCATATAAACAAGAAAATAATGATAATTCCTAGAAAAAAATATACGAAAACCTTGGTTCCTACATACTTTTGTAGAGTATTTTTGACACGGAACTGGTAAGAACAAATATCTTTCAAGTCTCCAAACAAAAGAATCGCATGACTAAAATAAGCAACACCATTTATTCCCAAGAATATATAGAAGAAACACTAAACCCTTATAAAAGAGCTGCGACCTAGTAGAAGAATTCATACAAGAACTGGTAAAACCTGTAACAGGTATTATAAACGGCTCTTTCTACAAAGAATTTCATCAATACTAAAAACAGCAGTTATTATTGTCATTTTCTAAAAAGCAGGCAGGAGTAACATATGCAACTACAGGCAATATTACTAACACCAGCGTATCTTTTATCGATAATCCCAAAATTATTCCAAGACAGCAACATGGCTTCCGTAGAGAAATTAAGTTCAATAACAATTGTGAATATTGTAAAGAAATTTTAATGGAAGATGAAGGAAACTCAAGTTGGAATTTTCTGTGCCTTGTCAATAGCTTTGGACTGTAATATCTCATTATGCCCCTTTTGACGGTGATTTTAAGCATTTTTAGAATCCAGAAAACATTGCGGTGGAAATATCTCTTGATCTCTTGAAACCACATCAACAATCGAATTGTTGTAGTATATATAGTGAAATCAGTCGGATTGTGTAGAACTGAGCTTTGCCTGATCTGTCGGCTGTTCATGCATTCAACTAATCCGTATAGTTCATGAAATCGACAGTTTTATGTACTTACCAATTCGACGTTTCAACAAATACCTAAGTGCTGTCATCTGATAGTATAAAGTTACGTGTCTTAATTATCAGACCTATTAATAAAGAGATAAATAAAGAAACATATTTGAGATGGTTTCATTAACTAGTTAGTTATATCGAGTTTTTCAAATAGAATACACGAACAGTCGGCAGATCATGCAATGACTCGGTTTTACACAATCTTACAGATTTCACTATATGACTACGACAGATGTACTACAAGGTTGTGTTTTATCGCCACTTATACTTTCAACTTACACGACTTATCTTTTTTCGTACATAAATGGAACTTTCTGCATTCATGAGACCTCATTTTTAAAATAGGATTTAAGCATGTAAACAAATAACAAATCAATGTCATTGTAATTAAATTGGTTGATATGCTGTCGAGGAATAAACATATACAACATATTGCTAAGCAAATTAATATCAAGGCGTCCCTTCTCAGTAGCATAAGAAACGTTGTTAGTAAATACTAGTTAGTAAATACAAAGCTGAATTACAATCAGGCTTAGCATGAGATTATAGTGTGGTAAATACCATTATAGTAATATGGTAATATACTATTAATTAGGGAGGTTTTGAAAGTTCAAAAGAAAGTCGTACGATCAATAACTGGGATATGTAATATATGAATAATAAATATATAATGAATAGGATGGTTGCGACTGTTACTACGTGATAATTCATACTTACATTGAATTGAAAAATTCACTATGTTTTTACCACACTTATACTATGTAAAAATGTTATACAACTTGCTATTCACAGTAATATATATTTCTACACATACCACGACTTAAGTTTCGACGTTTGACGGTCATTTTCAAGTTGAAAAATCAACTTGAAAATGACGTATAATAAAAGTAATATAAATTTCTACACATACCACGACTTAAGTTTCGACGTTTGACGGTCATTTTCAAGTTGAAAAATCAACTTGAAAATGACCGTCAAACGTCGAAACTTCAGTCGTGGTATGTGTAGAAATTTATATTATTGTGAATAACAAGTTGTATAACATTTTTACATAGTATAAGTGTGGTAAAAATATAGTGAATTTTTCAATTCAATATAAATATATAACATTCTTGTAAGATTTATTTTTAAGATCTAAATCTACTAACCGCCCTATCTTTGTTTATTTGGGAATCACTTTGTTCAACATAAAAAACGACGTAAAATAAAAAGAAATATGAACCAGAAGTCTGGTACACCAATATTATAAATAGTATACGGCCTATTTATAATATTGGTGTACCAATATCTCCTGGAATAAATATATTCAACAAGTTACCAGAAGATTTAAGAAAGAAAACATCCTATAAAATATTTAAAAGGCTGAATTTTCATCATCTGAATTCTGATGAAATCAGAATCTGCTATCTGAATTTTATTATTCACCACCAAAATCTCCAACATGTAAATTGTACATCTCAAGTGCTAATAAGGTTATAATCTAAAAATGATGTTTTCTATTAATTCTATTTTTTTATTGTATATAACCATGTCGGGTTAGTAGGTACACCGTGGAATCAAATTTAGAAATTTCGAATAAGATTTATACCCAATAATATTTTATTGGCTTTTTAAATCCCATTTTACTTACACAAAACTTATGTGTTTAAGTATCAAATCAAAATAGTTATTCTGAACCATTATAATTATTGTTTAAAAAAATAAAATCCGAAATTTAACCTGACACAAAAATGAAATAAAACTTATGGACATTTAACTAAAACTACCGACAATTCAAGACAATTAATATCTTCTATCAGCTATGTCGGATACTTTTCATTTCATCCACGTAGTACGAAATATTTTCTGTTATTTATAAGTTTTATATCGCATGTCGGCTACAATAACGTCATAACTCAAATAGTGGAAAAAATCAGTGAAAAATGAAAACCGTATATATTTTTAAGGTAGTCTCTGAAGTAAAATAACCTAGCATGGATATGGTTTATAACCTTTAGAGAAATATATAAATATTCTTTGACTTTTCTAGTGAAAAATATTTAACAATTATTGTTATGATTGTTGTTTATTAAGACATTGTTCTTGTCACTACTGTAATGTCACGGTTATAAATTCGAATCCAAATTTGCTATAGCAAAAACCTTCTCGCAAAAACACCTTTTTGTATTATTACATTAGCGAATGCGATGTTCATTAATGTTGGATAAAAATAAAACTGTAAATCTAAGGTAGCAGTTATATGTATTTGATGTTAGTTTTGATAAAATAAACCTTATTGACTTGATTTAAGTAAAACCACCGACAATTTTTTTATTATTACATTAGCGAATGCGACGTCGGTTAATGTTGGATAACAATAAAACTGTAATTCTAAGGTAGCAGTTATATGTATTTGATGTTATTTTTGATAATTTGATTGATAAGAATAACTTTTTCACATTAAATTAAGGGCCTCTTTTGTGAAACATTTGGAACCATTTATATACCCGAGAGGCAAACCAACGTAAATATTTAACCGTCTCTTAACTAAACATCCCAACGGTGAGAAGGAACGTACAAGGCGTTGGGGCGGACAATAACCGTCTCTCCACGCGGTGCGTTTAATAAATCGCTGGCGATTATTTAGAGGTCGGATTTTCGATGGTGCCCCACAACGCCGTCGTTTGCGCTGTAAACAGGATTATGAGCAGGGTGCTAACATCCAGTCATTTTGATATATACCACGAGATTAACTGGGATTCTGCGAGAACTTGTCTCAAAAAAAGATATAAACGTTTTCAAATAAATGCGCACTCAGCCTATTAACTTTCCCCATTTCAATTTGGTATAGCTTGATTCTCTGTACTTCAAACTCAATCAATAAAATCTATCTGGTAGAAAAACAATACATTTTGTTAAAAGGTTATTCAGCTGTGAGTTTTGGTATAAAAAGCGATCTTTTGCGAACGTTATATCCCCAAGTGGTTTTTAGAGTAACTTAATCATTTTGTAAATTTTAGTCTGGAGTGTATGATCGTTGTGGGTTAAGTGGAGTTTGTTTGGTAATATGACCCACATAGGGGCCTATCGCCTTCTGTTTTGCATATATTTTGAGTCAATTATCCCGGATTATACGAACCGTCCACTCGATATAGCAAACAAAGTTTGACTCTCCACTATATCCATATATGCTATAAAGATTATTTATTATCCTCACCTTTCTACAACAAAGGGAAAAGACACTTTGTATGTTCTCTTCATCATATACTACATTCATAATACATATTACACTTTCCCGGCGTAATCCAAATAAATTAACCAAAGCCACGACCTGTCCAGGAAAGGACGAAATGATCTGCATTTCAGGATTACGCGAGATTGATTATAACAATATGTAACAAGCTTAACGAACAAATTATATTTATACACGAATTACTTCCAAGTACGTACCTTCTAAAAACAAATGCAATGTAAACAGCGTCAACATCAAACACGCCATTAATTAATGAAAACTAAATCCTTTCACCACTCGCAAAAGACCCATTACTTAAATTTTATACTCTGTATATAAATATATATATATATATATATATATATATATATATATATATATATATATATATATATATATATATATATATGTAGCAAGTGGGAGAGAGAGAGAGGAAAATCTCTTAATATATTATATTCGTATAGTTTTCAAAAGATTCTCTAAAAGATGTAAGTTCTTGCTCTATTGAGAATTCAGAACGGAGGAAGGAAATAGGGTATAAATCCACTGCCTTTAGAAACGAGACGCAATCGATACACACTTCAGGGAAACGTTTCTTCGGGGTCACAATTAGTCTGATTAATCAAATTCTATTCCGTATAGTCGCGAATTTCCCGATGGAGTATACGACCCATATGACGTTTAGCGCAATGCTTTGCAAACTCAACACATGTCGAAACAAAGATGGAAAGGGGGAAAATTATTTGCACAATTTCACTGTCAACTCCCCACGGGGATCTACATATTTTAGAAAGTAATTGTATGCTCAATGTTTCCCATATTTACTTACGTTGAATAAAGCGCCTTTCGTAATTTTAATACTAAATGTACATTTGTAATTATAACATTTTTTTTTCATATAAAATATTCCATAGTAATATTTTTAATAACTATATTGGAAAAACGCTTACAAAGCGGAAATATGTGGTTTAATCCTCTTTTCATAGTAATAAATTTAAAGTAACGTGTTAAACGCAGAACTAGGCAGGTTAAAGAATGCAGAGAATTCGCAGTGCAATAGAATTTACTGGTGTTTGAAGTCCTGAAATCTTGCAATCTAGGAATATTCTTAAACTGTTCATTCTGTTTTATTTTGATCCAACATTCTTGCATATGTTTCCTTTCTGTTACAGAAAATAGTGCGTTTTATATTAAATTGTGTTGAGATATTTTAAAAAGGCAAAATTACATTGTAATTGGGTTGTTGAATAAATAAAAATTATCGATTTTTTTTATGTATTTTAAGACCTTATATTTTAAGACCAAGAATTTGGATTTGCGAAGCGAAAAAGTTAAAAAAAAATTGTTCAATTAATTATAAACAATTTAAAAGTGATAAAATTTTGAAAATAATCACGTGACTCCAAACGCGCTATAATTTGTTTGTGAAGTCGAAAGGGTGAAACTTCATTCTTACTAAAATCGTCGTTTTAGAATTTTTCGGCGCATTGTTTAAAACCATTGGTTTCGACGTTTAACAATGTGGGACATTTAAAAACATTTTTTGAGTTCTTTTTATAGTACCCACTCCTACACGATGGTACGAAACAAGCACGATAACTTTTAATATTTGACATATTTGACATGTTTGTATTACAACTATTGTATCAACAAAGTCAGGAGCGGGTAGAAATTACATTTTACGTCACAACGGTACATTTGTGCGTTTTCGGTACCGAGTTTAAAAATATATTTTCAATTTGTTATAACTTTTTAATTACAACGAAAAAAATATAACAAAAAAGAGTTTTGTCATAAAACTTATATATGAGCTTTCGATTTATGACGAAAAAAAATTGATTCAAATACCCAATTGTGAACATTTTTTTACAGTTGAATAATAATTGTATTTAAACATTTATTTTTTATTAATAAATACAAAAATCAGTTAGTTCTCATTTTTACATCAATCTGTGTTCTTACTATCTATCAATACTGTTACTTCTTCGTTTTGTTATATTTTAATACCAAATTCTGTATTGTGTTGTATATAAAAGAACGGGAGGCGTTTGTAATAAATCTTGTTCACTGTTAAAAGTAAAACGAAGAGCAATGACAATAACATGAAAAGATAAATGGTACAGATAAGATAATGATTTTAATAAAAAAGCGATGATAACGTGTAACAAAGGACCACGTCAAATTGGCTTGTATTAAGTGCGCGTTACCACATAAAATATAATTGAAAATTATCTCTTTTACTTATTATAAATTTTTATTTATTATATTATAATTGAGAAAATATCATTACAAAATACAAATATAACAATTGGCCATCGACCAGCGGTCTTTCAGCCGGTATATCATTAAAATGATATAAAAGTAATAGGAAATTTACTTTCTAGGAAATTATTTATAGGAAATTTACTATATATTTCTAAAATTGTGTTTATTCAAAAAATGGTGGTAATTTCTGAAAAGTATATATATATATATATATATATATATATATATATAGATATATATATCAATAAGTCTATAAAATTAAAAAATATCTCGACTAAATGTCACGGAATGTATTGAACTGTTTCGTTTCATTTTCAAGGAGCAAAAGAACTAGATTCTTTGATCGATGTATACTGGAAGAAACCAGAAATATATGGGATGTGATTATGTGTATAAAGCATTTTATCGTAGTAATATTCTATATAAAGTTTAGTAATTGAATTTAACATTCAGAACAAAATATTTTCTGTCGGAGGAGTCCCTTTATGCAGGCTTCCTCTACGTACATAAAACATTTTAATGCTAACATAATTTTAGCTATTCTTCTAGTGGGTAGATGAGTTTTAAGTGTACAAACATGTAAAACCCCTCAATAATCCACAAACTGAATTTGCAATGTAAGCGTAGCGAAACACAAAAAGGACACTAAAAAAGGAAGAAGCAAGCAGGTTATAAACAGGTTTTAATTTTCGCTACTCCTGTAAGACTTCACAACGGAATGTTTCAGAATTTCACTAATTCTGATAGAAAAAGAATGGTGGGCCAATGTATAACATTTTTTTAACTCTGATAAAATATATCATTATTTCCGATATAAATACATGGTTTTTATAAACCCACAAGGATTACATAATTAGATTTCTTAACCAATTGCTTAATAACATTAAATTGAACATATCACTGTTTTAGCCACACTTTATAGTAAAAAGTCGAAACTCAAATCTTGTTAAATGTTTAAATTTATATAACTGTGAATAACAAGTTATATCATATTTTTATTTATTTTATTAAGTGTGTTAAAACAGTGAATTTTTCAATTTAGTTTAATCATGGTTGAATAAATACATGTTTTATATATTAATAAAATTGAATCCTATTTTTTAATTTTAGTAAGATAACAATAACACAAGATTTATATCAATATTCAAAAATCTTCATTTAAAATTTATTCTTAGTGCCTGAAATGAATATAATATTGAAACTACTTTCTTCATTCTCAATGTTAGTTAATTTAGAGGTTTTTTAAGTTTACATTGAAAATTACAAGTTTGTATTGCACTTTAACAGGGTAATAACTTGACTAACTGTTTTCTTTTGCCTATAGTAGCTAAAAGTCGTTAGTGAATATTAATAAACGTTCGCTCTATTTCGCTTTAATATTTTCTTATTAAAAAATTTCGATAAATAAAAAAAAGCAATATTTGAATTTAATTTATATTGAAACAGATGTAAAAAAGCTTTTTTCTTTTGCATTTTTTATTTATTTTATTGCTTACATTAAAAAAATGACTATATAAATGATTAAGTGTTACATCTTGTGGCGATTCTGCAGGCATTTGATAGATGAGACTGAAAAGGCACTCTATCTAGTTCCGCTTAATATAATAATTTTATTTTTTCAGGCAACGTTCCAATAATAACTACCTATAAACATTTAAACATATTTTGGTCATACATTTTACTGTTAAAACAAGTTTTAGTATAATAGAATGGGTTGTACGCCGTTTGAAGTTGGGGAAGTTAGAGTTATGATTAATGATCTATTAAAATTTAAATATTCAAATTTAATTTTATATGTCTCCAAATAATGATTAATAATTGTACCTTTTATTTTATTCTAAAATTAAATAATTTTATTATTCCGGCAGCAACAGAAAAAGGCTTTAACTGATCATAGAGTGAGAAAAGTAACTTTTCCCCTCGTGTTTCTAAGGATCTTTTATGTTATGGTTATTTGACGTATAGAGAATTTTTTTATTTCAAACCACGTAACATCACAAACATTATTATACAACAAATCATTATTATATTATTTATAAACACACATCAACATAAATATTATTAAACAAATAACTAAACATACAGTTTATATATATATATATATATATATATATATATATATATATATTTATATATATATATATATAAATATATATATATATATATATATATATATATATATATTAATTACATTTTTAAAGAAACTAATTATAAGCTTATGGTTTCAGAGGCATAGACATTTCTATATAACTTCCATAAATAATTTACTTATGTGCAAAACTTTATATCTGACAATGAGAAAAACTTTTTTCGCGTGAATTTTGTTATATAAATGTTTAATTAAGTTTGTGTGTTTATAAAAAAAAGTTACAACGTGAAGTATTCCAATAATTTTAATGGATATCGAGAGAATGTTCGAGTTTCCGTAAACTTTTTTTTTGTTTCCAATTTAAGTCACTTTCCTTCAATCCAATTACCACTTTTTCTTATTTGAAAAAAAAAGCACAAATGAAAAGTAAAGGTGAAGTAAAAAAATACTTAAGAACATTACAAAGTGGATAAACTTTCTGTTTGTAGCATGCTTTTTCGCTTATTTTTAGAATTCGAAAATAATCATTCACTTAATCTTTCGCAATAAATTTCCAAACTTCTATCTAAATTGTATTTCATTAGTTATTTTGATTCCCATCTTGTGGAATTATTCGCAGAGAACTCACGCAATCGATTAATCATTACAAAAATTTGAAACTTGAATTAAAATTGTGTATAATTAGTTTTTATTTAATATAAATCTAGATATTATAATATGTATAACTAAACACTTTTTAAACACTTGGACAATTTAATTTTGATTATTAAAAAAGTTTTTAATTTGTACAATTATCATTAACAATTAAATAAATTTAGTTTTGTTAGGCATGGTTTAATTAATTCTTGTACTTTCTAATAATAGTGTCAATTTATAATTGAAATTTTTTGAAATTAAAAAAAAAAAACGTGTGTAAAGCCAATATTGAGCAGGGGTATTTATTTACCCCTTTACTAATATAGACTATAATCAGGAGGTTTGGAGCGATTGGGAAGACTTTGTGGAGAGGTGTGCTCTTTAGGCACCCAGTTATCAAGCGTCAGGATTCATTCAGTACCACGTCAACCTTTTTCGCGTGGGTGGATCTACACTACATATGGCTTACATACTCTCCTACCTAGAAGCATAGTGCTAACGCAAACACTCTGAGGGTATGGGCATTTGCTCCCCAGTTTGATCCTATAAGTTTTCTAAGTAAATTGTTCCTTGCACTAATTTTTTATTTTCGTAGTTCTTTTTATATGTAAGGAATCTATCTAGGGTAACTCCTAGATATTTAGGATAAGGTGTGTATTCGATATCGATACATTTCCATGTTATATTCAATTTGTGGTTGACTATCCTATTGTGGAGATGGAAAACGCAGACTTGAGTCTTTAAGGGGTTTGGTCTCAGATAATTTTAGTCGTAGTAGTCACCTGCTAGCTGTAATAAACTTTCTAGTGCTTTCTCAACCACCTCAAAATTTTCACCATGGGCTGCCATGACTGTGTCATCGGCATATATAAAGTGTCTGATGCCTAAAGAGGATAGTATAGGCTGGTCGGTAGTGTATATATTGAACAAGGTTGGAGATTAGGTTGGAGACACTACCTTTGGGTACGAATTTTTTTGACTCCTACATCTGCTATTTCCCCCTGCCCCCAAGTCTTACAAAATATCGCCTGTTTCGGATTATCGCTTCTAATATCTTGACTAGTTTGCTATCTGAGGTTATTATTTTTAGTTTTGATAATAGTATGCTATGAATGATTTTATCGTATGCCACAGACAAGTCGACGAAAGTAACACCAGTGATCACAAGTCGACGAAAGTAACACCAGTGATCAGACCCGTTTTTAATGTGTTGTGTAAGGTCTAGAACTAGTCCAGTACAAGATCTACCTGGTCTGAATCCAACTTGATCCCTAACAAGCTTATCATAAATATAGATTTTTAGTCAATTGAGTATCAGTCTCTCGACGAGTTTATAGAGGTGACAGAGCAGGAAAATTGGTTGGAATTTTTTTGGGTCTTCTTTGTCTTTGTCTTCTTTGGATTTTTTTTGGGGACTTTCCTGGTTTCAATTGTGCGATAATTTTAGTTCTTCTCCAAATTGTGGGTATCAACTGGGTAAGTTACATACCATTAAACAGATCTAGGATCCATTTTTTGGTTTGTCGTCCAAAATTCTTTATTTGTTCGGCATATATGTGATCCAGTCCTGCGGTTTTCTGGTTTTTTAGTTCCTCGATGGCATTTTGAAGTTCAGGTACTGAGAAATTTTCTTTCAATATTCCCTGTTCTGATTCCTTGTCTTTCTCTCCACCCTTCAGTCTTAGTGTCGTTGTTTTATTTTTTGTGATTTTCCCATTCAAGAGTAATTGGTATGCCACCTGATTTGCTGTTACGCTTTCCAGCACTTTTAGTATTGATGGATCACCATAAATTTTTTTTTAATTCAATTAATCCCCAGGCTTTCTTACTGCTATGTTTCATGTCGATGGAGCTTTTAAGTGAGTGCGAGTTCATATTTCTTCCATTAGCTGTTCTCTTTTCTCAATTATTTTTTCATTAAATGGATCATCATTATATATATATAGCTCTGTGTATTTTTGAAATTGTTCAGACAGTTCTTGGGTTAGACCTGGGACGAGTCTTGTTCTGCAACCTCTGGGATTTCCTCGACGTTCGCTTTACTATTTCTGCAGACTTTCCGTAATTTTCTGCAGTTGGTCCCAAGGGCTTCACGTTGGTGTCTTCCGAGAATTTGAGCCAGTTTGCTTTTTGGAAATTAAATCTTCTTTGAAAAGTTACATTGTTGTACCCTATCCTCGACGTAGTTTCACATAGTATAGGGCCATGTTGTGATCGTGGTATATGGTTGCAAATTGGTTTAAAAGTCTGTTGTTTTTTCTGAGATCTCACCAAGGCAGTTGACTGTGTTTCACATAGTCAATTGATTAGCAAACTTAACATCCATGGTATTAGAGGGAAGGCAGGTAACTGGATACAATCATACCTCAAGGACAGAACACAGGTAGTCAAGATATCAAAGGGTAGCTAAAGTGTACAATCTCCACCCCTGAGCATTTGCATTGAACTACCACAAGGCGTGTACTCTCTCCGTTACTTTTTTCATTATACTTAGCGGATATAACCAAGTATATAGCGGAATATCACTGCACTCTATACTCAGATGATTCCAGCTTCATTATCTCTCACGGTGATCAGGTAGATAATGAAGTACACGCAAATATACTGCTGGAATCCATAAATAAATGGTTTACAGCGAATTGTTCTTGAACGGCTCGAAAACAAATTATAAGATCTTTATACCACAGAAGAGGTCTTGTAAGGCAATATCATTAAAAATGGAAAATATTGAATTAAAGCAAGCCAACCAAGTTAAATTTTTAGGAATATACGTAGAACATACTTTAGGGTGGACAAATCACATAGATTACACCATAAAAAAAAATTAACAAGAATGCTTATTTAATAAGATCAATACGAAAAATTGTTAACTTGTCAGCTATTTTAACGATATATTATGCAGTCCAATCAATCTTAAAGTATGGAATCTTAATACGGGGCTCATCAACACACGCTAAATAACTATTTATTGCCCAGAAACGAGTAATAAGAGCTATTAAGGGTATTAACGTTCGAGAGTCCTGCAAATCCCACTTCCAAACATTAAAAATTGTAACATTAACATCACTCTATGTACTAGAAATGGCATGTTTCATACATAGGCAAAAACATCTACTAAAACTTGCTGGAGACCAACACAATTACTTCACAAGGGAGCATTCAAATCTATACCCTCCAAGGGTAAATCTCCCGATCTGCAAAGAGCCGTACCAAGTGGAGATAGAGATATTCAATAGGCTACCGAAAAAAATTAAAGAAGAATGTAAATACCAGTGCTTCAAAAAACAATTAAAAGAACATTTAATAGTACAAGCTCTATAGATAAACTCTATAAGTACCTGAAAGAATACACACTCATTGAAAAAGTGAGATGCTGATACTTTCTTTCTTTCTTTTGGCATTTCCCAGAATTATTGTAATTTTTATTTTATGGGTGAATCAAATTTTGATTTTAATTTTGTTTTATCTTACACAAATTAGGTTCTTACTTTTTCACTTACAAAAATTAGGTCCGGTTGTATCCTTTACTCCATCTGCCACTCTTAAATAAAAATAGTAGCTTTGGATCATGAATGACTTTTAACCTTTTAGCTTCTGCCCATGTTTCCACTCTGTCACCACCGTCATTATTTTCTTTATAGCCCCATTTAGTGCTATTAAAGTCACCCACAATAATTTTTGTTTTTTGGTTGTCAAAATTTGTAGGTCCTTGGAAGAGGAATGTTTTCGCAGGGGGGTTATAAATGGAAGTAACTATGCAATTCTTCAGTTCAATAGTTAGAATTTTTATGTTGGACTGTTCCGTGTGATCTGATGATAAGATTTGTAGGTTTGGTTTCGCTAAGATGGCGCTACCGTATTTCTCGTGTGTCTTTCAACTATAATCTGCATACCTTGGACATTTGGTCTACCCGGCTGGCCGGTGGGTTTCCTGTAAGCAGAGGTTATCACATGCAGTTGTCTTACACAGGTCTGATAATAGTGTTTCTTTTGATTCTGATAGTCCCTCAATGTTAATTGAGATCGTTTTTAACGGCTTGGAATTTGGCCCTGAAAAAGGCCTTTTTTTGTTTAAGCATTAGTTGGTTGTTTGGCGTTGCAGAAATTATTTTGTGCACCTTTAGAGCGAGTTTCTGGTTTTCTACGTGCACTGTGGTAGTAGATCTTTGACCGTTTTCAAGGTTGCCCAAGGTACAGTACGAGGAAGCGATCTACCGTTGTACCCCATAATTTTGTATGTTTATTCAATATTGAATGCATAATATAAAACTATACGAATTTGTGCTTAAAGCTTAAACTAAATGTAGTTCATTAACCAGGGAGGATTGTACAAAAACAAATTTGCGTTTATTTTTAATATTTTTGGGGTTACTGTAAAATTTTGCTGAGAATCCGGAATTGCTTGAATTTTTTCCGATCTCCTTATTAGCCTTTGAATATATTAAAAAAAACTGTAAAAGCCCAAGTTTTGCGGCGGCTACATTATTTGAGAATCTAACAATCCAGCCAGCAATCCAGTGTTGTAAACTAGACTCTCATGAAACAGAAAGAGCTAAACATAAGCTTGATTTATTTCAAAATCTCAACGGATATAATATTCATCTAAATTCGCTGCATGTTGACAAACTTTGCTTTAGCATATATTGTTTGATATTCACAGGCTCGCGCCAGTTAAATAATGACTAAATTATGTATACGAATATATTCAAAATACTAAGTTAAATTAGATTACATTTAAGAAACAAATTAGTTTGAAATTTAATTACCTGTATCACATTGATTAAGCTTTAAGTATTGTAGTCGAGATTTCGCAGCAAGTTTTGTTTTGCTTAATATATAGGTAGGTAGGTAAAGTTTAAACACATAGGTACACTAGTACATGTTATAAAAGAATGTCTAAATTAGAATAAAACCTTACGAAATCCAGACGGAAGGAAGCTTCTTTCAGTTAGAAGCTGGGACTTAAAAGGAAGCTAGGAAGCTAGGACTAAATTAGTATTAAGCAACTTAAATTAATAAGGCACTTTATATAACTTGTCTTGTCAAATATTATTAAATATTCAATTATTAAAAACAAAATTGTGTTAATAACTAGACTAAACTAGATTTACATCTAGATTTGCATTTTTCACAAACAAGTTCAAACGTTTAAAGAGTCGAATTTGACAATCTAATTGCAAGAGTAAATGGGCGAGACTATTGATCCATATTCTATATAGTAGATACAGGGCACAAGCTAGGAATTAGTAGTCAAAACGTAAAATAACCAATTTGATTTAAGGATTTCGTTAAATCCGTTATGAGGCTAAATTTCGTAAATCTGTTTTTCCTGCGTTTAAACATTACATTTTCACCACACCGATCAAGTAAGAAAATATACACTAACTAGTTATTTTATTAAAAAAAACTAATACAATACTTAAAATTAAGACATTTAAAACTATCACTATCTATTCTATCTAAACTGGAATACTAAAATAAAACCGTATTAAATGCTATGTATTTATTCTATTTTAATATTGAATTGAAGCAAACAAATTATTCGAAATCAACCCAGTTTTATCTTTAGTTTGATCATCCTGGCTATTATTATAAGCTAGAACCTACATATTTTAGGTTAATATATGTGTTAGTTTAGAATATATTTGTCTTAATTTGTAATTAAAATAACTCACTAACTAATTCATTATTTAAATCAATTCAAAATATTCTAGTTCCTTGATTAAATAAAATTATTAACGCTATTTGGTCTTTGCAATGTAATTCAAAGTAAATCGAAATTGTTTTTGTAGCTCGGAAAATGTTTGAGACGCAAATTCATCAAGTCCTGAAGCAAATTGTACCAGTATAAGTCACAGTCAAAAACTATATATCTAGTGTTATAGCTGGATTTTCTACCAAAATCTTGATTTATTCTGAATGTTCCCCCTGGGACTAACCTTTTTCCAAAACTGATTGCTTGTATTCCTCTAGGAATAATATCTAATTTGAACTCATTATATTTACTTAGTAATTTGAATTCATAACTATTTGACTACTTTTCCAGACCATGGTATTAAAAATGTATGACCTCAATTTACTATACTTCATAAATTGTTTTTTTTTATTGTGATATATTTTCAATATCGACGAAGTAAATAATGTGTTCATTTAATAAGAAATTGTTTTATTATGGGAAAAAATATAATTTTGTGAGAAATTTTATTTAGAGACATTGAGAAAAATCACATCCGCTTGTTTGATTTACGATGTTGGGGAAAAAATAACGCAGATTGTAAAGGAGGGCGTCATCCATAATTCCTATGTATACGCAGGAGTCCTAATCAATCCCATCGATGCGAAATAAATCACGAAAAAATATCCGCTGGAGGGAATGATAAGTCGCAAGGATTTTCGTTTTTTTTTTTGTTTCTACTACGATTTAAATGTGTTTTTTGTCTATGTGGGCGGAAGCGCCACTGTGTAGATTTTTTTGGAAAACCGAGGGATTATTCGTTTTGTAAAGTTTACCGACGCGCGTATCTTATCTCTGTCGGTTCGGTTGACTCAGCGAGTCACGACTAGCATGCGATATGTGGACTGTGTAATAAGTGTCTCCCTCACACACACCCTTTCTAGGACTCACCCTTTTGGACGATTATCGTCAGGATCAGCTTCGGACTTTAAATTGATTGCAACTTCCGAAATAAAAATAAAAATATTTAACTAGGACATCCCGACTAGATTACTCTTTACACAATTAAATTGAATTACTTTTATGAAACTGTTGTTTCAAATTAGCTTTTATTAAAGTTTAATGTTTCAAATCAGTTAATAAAATCAGTGTTTTGGAACAATCCAACGTCAATTTTAACAAAATTTCATGGTTGAGTAATGTTTGTCACAATGATTAATTGTTATGAACATTTATAACAATAATTTATACAATTTCTATTTACTTCTTTTTTTAATAATTCATATATTTTCACATTAAACTAGTCGGTAAATAAACAGTCTCTTAATAAACTGGTTTATATTTTCACTATGTTTCTTGTAAATAGTGTAGTTTTACAAAAGTAATATATTACTTTTGAGGATATGAAATCTATTTGTAACATTGTTTTTGTCGTTTGAATTGATTGCAAGTTTTAAAATAAAAATATTGTTAAACTAGGACACGGCAATAAGATTTTTGTTTGTGTGCATTTATGTTGAATAACTTTTACGACAATGTTCTTCAACATCGTTTTATTAAAATCACATGGCTGAGGAATTGTGAGTACGTGAAACTGGAACTATTTTTCAGAGCAGTTTGTAAAAATGTGGTCGATATTTTAGACGCTAATAAACATAATCTCAATTTAAATACAATTTGGTATAAAAGTTATTACTTAAAGTAAAGAAAAAGAAAACAGAGACAATACACATTAAATAATATAAGATTAAATTCGGAATATATATATATATATATATATATATATATATATATATATATATTAATTTTGGCCATTTGTTCACACATAAATGTCTTCAATAAATATGTCTTGCCTCTTTTCTAATAGGTCTTAGTATTATCTTACAAGTCTTAATTCCATTGGAACTTAGCAGACAATCGTGTCGATTCTGTAAGAGAAACGTTAAAAGTTACAAATCAAAATACACCGGGAACATTTTTCCTCTAATAATAAAAATAAATAAATAAAATAATAGACTAGGGAGACTATTATCTCTGTTGTTTTATTTATGTACTTTTATATTTTTATTAAATTAGCGGAAATAACGAAATGTTTTAACTTTTCCATTAACTTTTAACGTGTTTCTGACAGAATTAGCATGTATGACTCAATTTGTGTTAGTAGTATTGTCTAGTGCATTGAATTATCTATAAACGATATCTATTAACGATAACAATATTTCATGTTATGTAAATCTCACGAACATAATTACATTTTTCCAAAAAATAATTATAATCTTTGTTTTAATGCTGTTGTTTTAATGCTACGGTTGCCCTAGAACAATTTTTTGGCTGTCGGGCCACATTGCGGTTGAAAATTAGACCACGGGCCAAATTAAAAATATTTATATTTGAATTGTTGTGTCTATATTTCTATGAAGTAATATCAGGTAGATAATAAAGCAAACATTAGGCCTAAAAATGTCATAGGCGTGCTTTGGGATTTTTTTGTTGGAATTTTAAATAAAATCATTCATTGTGGGTACTATGTATAGATAAATTTATAATTGCTGTATAAGTGAAGTAATATTGGCAGGACACGATCACAAAACCAAGGCCAGGTGAAAGGCCAGGTGAAAATATTATTTTATAAAATATTATAAATTATTTTGAAAAGTAACTAGATATACTTTGTGATAGTTTCCAATGTCTTAATCCAAAGTATTGTATTCGTTTTTTTGAAAAAAAATACCCTGTATACCTTTATACAGGGTATATAGGTATACAGGCAAAATTGTACAGTAAAAACAAATAGTGAAGTTCCAGAACCCCTAAACACTCATAGTGAATGGGGGATGTATGGTAATAAAATATAGGGTAGAAAATATATATATATATATATATATATATATATATATATATATATATAACATAAACTAGTTCGTGTATATTTTTTTTAATTTAACAATGTGGTGAAAATATAATGTTTAAACGCAGGAACAACAAAATTACGATCGTAACCCTCATAACGGATTTAACAAAATCCTTAAACCAAAACGGTTTTCTAACAACTAAGTTATAGCTACTACTCTCCATCTGCTATATTGATCAATAGTCTCACCTATTTACTTTTACAATTAGATTGTTGTAAATTCAAATTCGGCTTTTGAACTCGATTGTGAAAAATATGAAAAATTTCCTGGTCTTCCTGAAAAAAATATAATTTATAGTAATTTGGAATTGGGGAAACCATCCTACGTTATAGATAATCATACAAACTTAAAACAAACGGAACACAGCCTGAATATATAAATATATTCAGCCTTTCCGGAGCTCTATAACAATTACTGAGTCTTTTTTGGACTACCAAAATAAATCTCATGTGAAATTTGGAAGTAATTCTACAGCTTTCAGTCCACCTTCGTGGCACTCGAAAAAAACCATAAAAATAACTATGTTTTTAAGATCATGTCTGTCCGATACCTTAAATTTATAGCCATCTATGGACGCGTTTCGAGATTTATCTCTCATCAGCACAGCTTTGCATCCATGAAGAACAATTTGTAAACTATTTACATGGAAACCCATGTGGTGTTTAGGGTTAGATGTTTTTAATTTTGACATTTTGTGAGAGAGACTTGAACTTAGCAGGTTATTGATATTTATGGTTATTATATTTTTATGGTTTTTGTTGAGTGCCACGAAGGTGGACTGAAAGCTATAGAATAACTATCAAATATCACATGAGATTTGTTTTGGTAGTCCTAAAAAGACTCAGTAATTGTTATAGAGCTCCGTAAAGGCTGAATATATTTATATATTCAGGCTGTGTTCCGTTTGTTTTAAGTTTATAGTAATTTTATTCTGTAAACGTGCTTTTTTAAATCTGAGAATTTAAAGGTAGAGTTTCTACTAAATCAAGTTTAGTCTAGTTATCCCAGAAACTGAACTCCTAGATTATAATATAATATTGGGAACATTATTCTAGATTTAAAAAAAAAATCAAGAATATTGACACTAATTTTAGTGCTCGTTTTTTGAGGAAAATTCGTTTTTTAAAAAAAATTTGCCAGCTGGCATTTTCCTAAATAATTTCAATTTCGATAAACTGGAAAACAAGATTCCGCAATTTTCACAAAAAAAAACACGTTCATTTATACACGCATTCGTCCCTGATCACGTTTCGAAATCGGTTCATATAGTTCTTTTTATGGCTGTATTTTTTACCCCGTTCATTTACGATTCTAAAATTTGCCAGTTCTTATATTATCTTTAGTAATCAGATTTGATAATGAAGTTTTAAGCTTAATCGGCCATTATTTTATTATACAGCTGCTTTTGTTACTCTAGGCTAACTTGTCATTTAGGTCTAAATATAATTAATCTTGCCTAGCTCATTTAATTTTATTAGTCCAGTTTCCAAACTTCTCTGTCCATTCAATTAGTTACTTTAGTAAATGGTAATGAATTGAGGAATCGGTAGTAGAAAGTGTGAATGTTTGAAAGGTAGTAGAAAACATGATCATCAACCAAGAGTCTGATGATCTTGAAAGCGATTGTGATAATGTAACAGGTTCTATACTTAATAGTACCAAACCATTTTCTCAATATTGATCCGTATGTAGATCGTAGCGTAAGATTTAGAAGGAGATGTATACAAATGTATTCTGCTGAATTTATTGAATATGAAATAATCTGAAATTTCGGATGTTATTAAAATTAAGTCAAATGCTTTAGAAGCAACAAATACGGTGAAAGAAGGTTGTCATGTTTTTTTGCTACCATTAGATTGTTCTTTTTAAGCTTATAAATTTTATTTGTGGCTATCTTGTCTAATCTTGCTCCTTATTAGACAAATCTATTGGTCTAAGTTATTGTGTGTTTAATATTATCTGTTCAATCTTATCTCTTTACTCTTATCCATTTAGTATTTGTAGTTTTGCCTAACTAAAATTATCTTTAGAGTCTTACCTGTTAACCCTCCATGTTTATGCAGTCGAGTTTGTTGTTTACCCTCCATGTCTATGCAGTCGAGTCTGTATAACAGTACCTGTCTTTCATTCTCTAATCTAGTCTTGTTGTACTTCAGTTTGAAATTAAGCAGAAATTAAAAATTTTGTTAAAAAGGTAATTTATCCATTCTTTAAAAGAAATAAAAAGTGTAAAACTATAACTATGCTTCTTGTCGGAAATTTAACACAATGACGAAATTCACGTGAATTTAAACTTGTAAAAGGACGGAATTTAACAATGCATTTGCATTTATCATTTAACAATGGCAAATTTGATGGTAAAACTGTATTACTGTATTTTTGGCAAGTATTTTTAATCTAATATTATTCTACTTATTGTGCATGTCTTGTTTTGTCTCATTCCTGTTTAAGCCTATATATTTAGTATTTTCTATACATTTTTATCTACCTATCCTGGCGTGGCTAGCCCTGTCTGACCGCTTCGAATAGTTCAACTATACGAATAGTTTTGGACTATACGAAGCGGTCACACAGCTATAGTGAAACTATAGCAGGACTATACGCTAGTTTTTTATACCGTGTAGATATAACTGTAGTTTTAACGATCTGGTGTATCTCTATCTTCTAACCTTGTCTACCAAATATTCTTCAAACTCTTGTCTGCCTAACCTTTTCTATTCACTTTTTGCTGTTTAGTCTAATTAACATTAACTATTTAGTCTTATACGTCTTAAATCTCTGTTTTAATTCAGGATGGAATTTCTTCGGTCTTGACTTATTTAGTCTTGATGGTTTTTTATCAAATTTCATACATTCTTTATAAATAAATACATGGAATGTTTATAATAAAAAACGAATATTATACAATTATTTAGAAACTAGATCTTTTTTTTTTCTTAAAAAAAAACTTTTATTTTTGCAGAATGTCTGTTGCATTAATAATTTTCAACTTTTTTATTAGAACCTACCTCCGTTTTTCAACTTTTATAGTTTTCTGAGTAAAACCGAGTCAATATCTTCGTACAGAAGCTCAAGAATAAACCGTACAGTTTTTAAAACTTTTTAGTTTCTAGGGAGTTACATCTAATTTACTATATTTATGTATGTACTTAAAAATTTCTGAAAGGTATGAAATAATGATAGATCGAGAAACTAAATTTGCCTGTCTAAAATAATAACGGTTGCTATTGATTTAATAATGCTTGTATTTTAAATAATGTGGTTTTGCTGAATTTAGCAAACAAAAAACTAAACATGAGCGGAGATATTAATTAGCCAGATATTCAACAATAGGTTAAGAAACGAATATACGAACGGACGAATACGTTAAGAAACGAAAGTATTTTTTTTATGAATTATTTTGGTTAAATTTTGTAATTGTTTAAATACAGAAAGCTAATAAGTGTAGTTCTTTCTAAAATTCTAAACAATCTTAAGATGAAAAGGAAGCTTGAAATGGAATCAGTTACAGATTAAGTTCCATAATACATTAAATATGATGTTATGAAACTTATGAAGTTTTTACACGTAACATTTAAAAAAATTCTAATTTAAACTCAAAAATTCAAATTAAAGGTTCCTAGGTTTTCGCCCTTTCATTAAACGCGCTCATACTCATTACATGGAACTGATGTAATGAAGTGTGCGTATTTCAGTCGCTTTGATATATAAACTCTTTGTCGTTATCAAGTACAATAAATAAGAGTTTCGAGTAGCACTTGACGCCTGCAAAAAGTTTTTTTTTTATAATTTAGTTTGCAATAAGAGAAAATGTTTTTATATATTCCCTTCTTGTTGACCTGTTTTAATAAACTAAATTTAAAATCGATTATAAGGGAAGGAAACGATATATGGAGCAGTCACAAAAATCGCTTCAACGCAGATAAACAAACCGGAAAGATTTATTACCGAATCGACCAAATATATAGCTCAACATTAAGAATAGATAATTGATTTCCTCAAACAAACAAAAACTAGCTTTTTAAACAAAAATAACCCACCAATATGTTTAACTCATAATTGTTTACAACAATAAAAATAATAATTTTAAATCCAATTTCTAACAAAAAGTTAGATTTTTGTTTCAAAGTTTTCTTTCTTTCGTTCCATTTCACAATCTGCGACGCATAACTTTCATTATTGCTTTCTAATTGAAAACTTTTGAACGACGTGTGTCCCGTTCACGCGCCAGCCTCTACCGTTTACCTGCGCCCGGATAAAGGGAACTACGATTATCGATCCGCAAATGTTCAATTTGCACTAGCACTCTCCTGTTATCAAATCTATTGATTCCGAGTTATTTTATTACACAATTTTACTCTGTTTTAAACTGCACTCTAATGAATTCCAACACCTCCGCTAATAACCCTTTTGTCACAATTAATCATTCTGTCTAGTCTATTTGGCCTTGTCTGTATAGTCATGCCTGTTCAGTCACATGTCTGTCTAGTCATGTTTTTATAGCCTTGTCTGTTTAATATACTCTGTCTAGTCTTGTCTGTCTGGTCTGTTCGTTTTCTCATATATCATAAAATACCTGTTTCACCTACATTTTGTTACAATAGTTTAATTACAATAGTATTTAGATGTATGTAATTATTAAATTATTAAGGGATTCTAAACAATATTGTTACTGTTGGGTTAATAATATTTGTTATTGTATTATATTGTATTGTACTATATACATTAATTTATTTATAATACCTATATAACTATCTATAATAATGGATAACGCTTTGTTAGTATAAAATAATTATTTGCGGTAGGTACTTGAAAACATTACGAAATTATTTCGATGAATAAATGGCTGAAACTTACCTTTACCAGTCGAAACTCGAGTCGTGTTAAGTGTTTAAATTTATATAACTGTGGCTAACAAGTTATATAATATTTTACAGATTAAGTTAGGTTAAAACGTGTGTGTGATTGTTCAATTTGTGTGATTTTTCAATTCAGTGAAACTATGGAAGTAGCGGTAGTAACGGTCTATTCATATATTATTTGTTGTATTATCTTGATCTGACGATTCAGTTTTATTTGATTTAGTGGTATAGTTTAATTTACTTAGTAAGCCTTATACTTCAAGTAAGCCTTCTACATATCATGCATCGTTAACTCTTATTATACATCGTTGTACTCATTATTCACTTCTGATTTGTTTTATCCAATTATTTTTGTAAGTACTATTATATTCCCCTCAAGATATCTGATCAAATGCTCATGCACTATTTTATAAAATTCCTTATGTAAATTGCGAACGAGTTTAACAAGATAGCGATAGTTAAATATATTGCATGCTCGCGAAACTAATAACTAAGTATGTGTTAAACAAATTTAAAAAAACATTTAATCAAGAAAATACTATAGGATTTTAGTCTAAATAATGAAACCATTTTCAATGGTAACGTTTCTCGTTTTATTAACTGAAATCTATCTAGAAAACTATAAATTTTTGATGGCGCATGGAAAGTTTCGGTAGGACCAGGTTGTAGCGGATTATTTAAATTTTATTCATCCCGGCAACACTTTATGAATTTCTTTGTCTCGGCCTCTACGAAAACTTTATCCATTTGTCATCCCCTCATCGTTTTCTGACTCATGTTCTTTGCGGCAGGACGTTCGAGGCACCCTGCGTACCGACATATTTCTCGCGACGCTATGAGACTCTTGTAAATTATTAATTGCGCAATTAAAACGCTAATAATTAATGAATTTTCATAAATTTTCTCTTACATCAACAGGATATTATTTTTTTAGCATGGCTTTTAGAGCGTTTTCTTGAGTCCTAATTGCGGCCGTAAGTTATTTCCAGAACGGGTCCCTGCGTCGCATACTCGATCTAATTACGATTTGCGCCGCGATTCCGGAGCGGTTTAAATTCCCCGAATTCGTGCATATTTTATGAATGATTTCATGAGATAGTGCACGCTGACCTAACTAAATTAGTACTTCTGACATTTTAAACTTTCATATTACATTCTGCAATTATTATAAATTAATTTAATTTTCTACTTTATACCGAATACAACCATTTTTCATTTATTATAAATCCTTTAAATTGTCCCAATTTTAATTAAAAATAATTTTGAAATAAGGATCCGTATACTAATGATTTAAATTTCTTTAAACCATTTGCTCCATTTTTCTAAATTTAAATGTAAAATAGTTTCTTTCAAGTAATTTAAATCATTATTCCTATTTTGTAATTATGTCAATCAAAGCCACAATTGCGATCAGTCAGGGAACCATGTCGGACAGTCATTATAACTGCTAATTATCTTAACCTAACCCTTACAAACCCATAAGGTCAAATTGTTTGTTCAATGTGTTTTTCTAATTCTATCAAATTGAAGTTTGCAAAGAGGAAATACATTAAATTAAAACATTAAATTAAAACCTTATAATATCAGCGGAACCTAATAGTTACTAGCGCTCGCTTTCTAAAGATTAGTATTTACTTGTGGAATTACAATTTTAAATGAATACATAAATGACCTACGAAATACAAACTTTTATAAATAATTAGTATTTTGTAAAAGCATGCAAACGTTACATTAAATCTTTGATAATATAAAAGATGTACTCCTGCCATTATCAGCCATGTGATTTAAATTGTATAGTGTACAGCTCGACGACAAATAATTGTTATTAGTGCATAGTATTCATATAACAGATATTAAATCTTCAATACGAGAACGCGAATAACGCACATAAAATGCTCGTCCATTACTCCCATTAATTGAATTTCAATACTATAAACATAGATAATAGACATATAAACATGAATAAATAATCTTAATGTAATTGATATTTTGAATATTGCAATAATAATAAAACATTGCATGGGAACCTAGTTTTCCCCACCCTTGCTGTTCTTTTGCTGCTTTTAATACTTTTGTGGTCATATTTGTTAATTTGTTTGGTTGCTTGAGTGGCATGATTTCAATAGCCTACTTTACAAGAGGGCTACAAGTTACGTAGCTGATATTAATACTTTTGTAACAGACAAAATGTAAAATACTCATACTGTTTCCAACTATGTTATCAAAATTGCATACTAATTTTGGTTGTTACTACCTGTCGTAATCTTTCACTGTTTTTGCTGCCTTTATTTCTACTTATTAATTATTATATATTAATATTATATTAATATATAATATATAATTATTAATTACGTTATTAATTATTATTTAGTTACTTGCAACTTGTATAGAGGTAGACGCAATTCATTTTAATAGTTGTATCGTTGTAACAATAATCAAGCTTTAGACGAGTTCAACGGGATCAAAAGTTCAGCATAATACTTTGAGTTACTACTTATATGGTCGTGTGATTCTGTTCGTGCATTATTATTGATTATTAATATTTATTACTTGTTAATATTTAGTTACTTGTAAAGCATTTTGTAAGTACATACTTGATCAGAATTGCGTAGTAAAGAAATGAGCGAGAAATATCGAAACTGCTGTTAATACTAATAATTATTTTTGTTTCAGTATTTAAATTGTACACGAATATTACAATAAGTAATATTAAATATCTTCTCGTTACTAACCATGTAATCAGAATTGGATATTTTAAAGACATGCGATAGTTAATTACTGATGTTAATACTTAATATTTTTGTAACATTACAAATACTCGATCTCTTATGAACCAAAATTACTTAGTACCTTTATTTGTTACTAAAGGCTGACTGCTTATATAAATTGTTAAATATGTTTATATACTTGTTGTTATCTACTTTCTTGCAATACGTGATCCAATCCTACAAAATGGAATGAGAACTAATAAAGTAACTGATATTTATACTTATATTTTTGTAATTCATATTTATACTTTTCATTTTTGTAATTTTACCTGAATCACACATTTCATATCACTGAAGCGCAAACCATTCATGGTGTGTAAGCTTATTAACTTAATTGGTTATTTGATTGGATACCAATATATTTTCTGCGATATTTCCTGCGAAGTTAAATTGTGTGTATTTTTATATAACATGTTCTTCTGCTGGGAAGATATTTTGTATATTCTTATAAGAAGTACCTTTTGCCACTGAAACATTGAAGCATATTTTACTGGTAGAGTAAATCAATATTTAGAACAAATTTTAGTGCATTCTCTCTGTATTTATCTAAAAATGGTATGTAAAAATTGTAACATAATTATCAGATTGTGTGCCTCTTTTTCGAATTTAAACGCAAGATACCATAGACACTTCAACTACTTCATATATCAAATAGATATTTCGATTATTTTTGGAGAATATATGGCAAATTGAATGCATTGCCAAGCTACGATAATTCAGACCGATAATAATGTCCAGGCATCCAACGTCCGCACCGAAAGATTGCATCACATTTTTCATTACATTGATTGAAGCTTATGAATATATTAATGGCGAAAATTCAAAATTAATTTATTGGCAAAAAATAACAACAAATCAACGATAAGCAACATCTTTCATTATTGATAATCATAATTACAAATATTAATAATTTTGTAGTAAATTTTCCTGTTGCATGTGCGATAAAATCTAAATTTGCAACTGTACCGTTATACCAAAATGGACTGAGCCGGGCAATTATAATTACAAAATAATTATTTTAGAATAATTTATCTCAAATACACAGTTTTAATCTAATTTCAATCAAGCCTAATATTTTCAAAATTCAATTATTGCAAATCATGCCTTTTACTAAAATTATAATTCACAAACAAAATAATAGAGCAACTGCAAACGAAATACTCCTATTTCATTCTATAATTATGTATTTATTTAATTTGTAACAAGTTGAATTTTAATAATAGCCAAATATTTATATTTAATAACCGAATATAATAAAGATTAGATACAGTTTAATGTTACTTAAGGTAAATTGATTAGGATCCTATGCTCTGATTACGTTTATTGGCTGTTTGGTAGCGAATATCTTAAGTTAAGGGCGTAGTGTTTGTGTGTCGGAGGCGACATGCCACAATACCTCTTTGATCTGCAACTAATTCAAGGAGCGCTTCGTGAGGTAGATGTGGGCTTTTGGGGGGCTGGGAAGGTAGAAAAGCAGGAGACGGTCGGTTATAGGTGTCGTGTACGGTTGGGAGTTCGACCGTATCTAACTACGGGTCCAACGCCAGGGTTAAATTAGCGTCCGCAACTGCTTGTAACTAACTGAGTCCCCACGTGCCCCTTTCCGATTTTGACGTTTACATCATCGTTGACTATGTGGGGAGCGGTCGTCCGAAATTTGTTTCCGGTCACTAGTTAAGACGATGGAGCTAATCGGGTTTCTAAGCCCTTATATTAATTAATCGGCAGAAGTCTCTAAGGGAGGTTACCGATTGAATATTAATTTGAACCGGAACATTGTATTTTTTGTTTTGCAGTTAATTAACTTTTAAATCCATTTAGTGGAAAAAATAAATCGGAGACTATTGATTTTTAGATTAGTAGTGGAAGTGGATATATATGTAGGTAATATTTTTTTACAACCCAGTCAGAACGAGTTATTCGATTTTATAGCATCAAAATTGAATTGTATAAAATCGGTCGTGAATGGCGAAACTGCTCAGCAAGTTTTAACATAATAATCTACATGCGTTACGGTCCAAAATTCCTAAACGACGTTAAACTTTTTATTTTTCCTTTCTATTGTTTGTGTTAAATTATTGTTCACGGTTCCGATATTGAATTTCGTGAAACTAACTAGCTAGTAGTTTGTCTGCCCATTCTGACACTTGAGCACTCGTGTGTATTCGCCGGCCGGAAAGGTCTTCTCCTTCATCTCCAGTTTCCACTAAATTTTGCCAAAACATATATTTATTTTCAGGATATGAGAAGACTTGAATAGTCTTCAAACCGCCCATCGAACCATGTCTGAAATAAATAGCTTTGTTGTTAAATGTTATTCCAGCAAATATCGAATGTCATATTAGTGCCCTTGTCAAATATTTAATATCTGTAGGATAATTTATATCCTTTGCAAATAAATGGTAATTTTCTTCAACAAACTTGAAATAAATCAATACGAGTATAATTGCAAAAGTTTAAAGCGATTCAATTTCAAGATTTTTTTAAGTTATAAATATTACATAATTTTAATGGTCAATAATGCTTACTGGTAATTAAGATTCGAATATTGAAAACCGTAATAAATTTGTTCTAAATTCCTTAAAATGTAGGTGGTTGCAAACCCACCATTAAATTTTAATATATAACCCATTGCATTTGACACTTGAATAAGGATAACAATATTTAAGTCTCTAACGAGCGATTTTGTAAACTGCCCCTGCGTGACGCTGGGATGTAGAATGGCTCCACAGGACAAAAACCCTCATCGGGATACCTAGTAAAATATTCCCGCAATACATTTCGCTATGAAAACAGGAAAATTCTTGTTGATGGAAGACACGCGAAGAATAAACGTTTAGCGTTACAATTACTATCGGATAACTGCTGGTTAATTTATATAGAGCCCCCAGTTTTACCCAAATCTTGCCGCTGATTTCACTCAACTCTGGACTAAATAAATATTTATCCGTTCTCTCGACCCCATATCATTGACTCTCCCCAACCACCGAATATCAATAAACTTCTAATTTTAGAGACCAAATAAGATCAGATAAGGCCTCAGAATATAACACAAGGCCACATATTAAGAGAAGATCTTATAAAATCTGAAAAGTCTAGGTAAGACCAGACTAAACAGACAAGAACAGACATGACCACGCAAGACCAGACAAGACCAGACAAGACCAGGCAAGACCATACAAGACCAGACAAGACCAGACAAGACCAGACAAGACCAGACAAGACCAGACAAGACCAGAGAAGACCAGACAAGACCAAACATGACCAAACAAGACCAGACAAAACCAGACAAGACCAGACAAGACCAGACAAGACCAGACAAGACCAGACAAAACCAGACGAGACTATACAAGACCAGACAAGACCAGGCAAGACCAGACAAGAAAAGACCAGACGAGACCAGATGAGACCAGACAAAACCAGACAAACCCAGACAATACCACACAAGACCACACAAGACCAGACGAGACCAGCCGAGACCAGACGAGACCATACGACACCAGACGAGACCAGACAAGGCAAAACCAGACAAGGAAGACCATGCAAGAGCAGACAAGACCGGACAAGTTCATACAAGAGCAGACAAGACCAGACAATGTCAGACAAGATCAGACAAGATCAGACAAGACCAGACAAGACTAGACAAGACCAGACAATACCAGGCAAGACCAGACAAGACCAGAAAAAAACAGACAAGACCAGACAAGACCAGACAAGACCAGACAAGACCAGACAAGACCAGACAAGACCAGACAAGACCAGATAAGACCAGAAAAGACCAGACAAGACCAGAGAAGACTAGACAAGACCAGACATGACCAGACGAGAGCAGTCGAGACCAGACGAGACCACACAAGACCAGATAAGACCAGAAAAGACCAGAAAAGACCAGACAAGACCAGACAAGACCAGGCAAGACCAGACAAGACCAGACAAAACCAGACAAGGCCAGACAAGACCATACTAGACTAGACAAGACCAGATAAGACCCGACAGGACCAAGCAAGACTAGACAAGATCACATAAGACAAGACTAAACAATACCGCATGCGGCGCATGCTACACTAGGCTATTCAAACGTTTGTTTGGCTTTTCTGTTATATGTCCAATTGATTTAAAAATATTATGCAGCTACTTTTGTGCATATAATATTGGATATATAGTGATTACTAGTTCGGTATAGTAGTTTTAGTTCTCCAAGCCAACTTAGTTTTATCCAGCCTTATTTTGCCCATCCTCTCGGTTGTCTTCTGTAATCCTATTATATTCTCTGTTTCATTCATTTTATTTTAATCCATTTAACTTTGTAATCGTAAAACTGGTAAAAAAAATCGGCATATCATCGCATAAAAACTAAAGTTTAGTGGATTATTTTAGTTTGTTCAAAGTTTAAAGTTGTTACGATTTTTGAAAATCGAGTGTTTCAAATGAGGAATTGAAGAAGCCACTTAATCATGTTGAATTTCAGCGGATCCACTATGCGAGTGAGTGTTCGATTACACTGACGATTCACTCGTCTCCGGGCGTCCATTTCTCTAGCATCCATTGGGATTCTATTAGCCGGTAGTCTGATAACATCTGAATAAAAGCGGCTCTATATAATTAAGTGAAGTTGTTTTCCCGAAAGACATCGTTCGACAAAATAAACCGTTTCCCAAAAAAAAAATCGTTAAGAAAATTTTATTTAAATTGCAAAACTATATCGACGAATTATATTTATAATTGAAACTCTGTGTTTCATATTTTAAACTATATGCCTAAATATACTTAGAATGTGTAGATAAATAATGAGTAAAAGTTTGTAAAAGAACAGGAAATTAACTAATTTTGTTAATAAATTTAGTTTAATTCATATACAATCCGATATGAAAATTTATTATTCCGAAGGAATTCCGTAAATAAGTTTTGTCATTAATCACGTCGAGTTTTTCTTTTTCGGTTCATTATTAAATGATAAAGAAGCGTTTTTCGTTTTCTGTAAGTTCTAAAAGCAGTGATGGGTTTTTCTGGCCGGGCTGACAAAGGAGAGGGAAAACCGAGTAGTATGGGAATATTTAATTGTTATTTACGTCGGTTCAGTTGGTCCGTTGTGTGCCCGATCGTTTTTCAGCGGAATAAAATATGCAGCACGGCAATTTGAAGTGTTTATGGCAGTTTTGCATCTATTCAGTCCATCATTTATCACATTTATACTTTTCCGTTCCGATAGAATATTTACTTTTTCATTACAAATGGATAGTGGTTACTGAAAACTACGGTGAGCATATTTAGTTCGTATAGATACATAACGTCAGACACAAAAAAGTCAAATACAAATATTTCTGGCAGAAGGACCTCAAGTTCGGTAGCCCTTTGTACATTTTTTTATGCTACAATATATATCATTATTACAAATATTTTATTAGAAAATGTATGACAAATATGGCAATTAGTATTATTTAAGTATGTCTTTGAGTTATTTCCTAAATTTTCTACAATTCCTCAGTTTCTTATAATTTTGTTCGAAGCATTTTTGCCTGAAGTAAATATTGTTTATCTAAAAATTGTGCATTATATTAAAAATCTTCCTTTATTTTGAGTAACGAGAGATTTCCCAAATTGATATGCCGAGTACTACAGTAAGTCTTTTTTTAGTCTTTTATCAACAAGAGTTTATAGTGTTTATGAGTAAGACTGGAACACAAAAAACACATATTTTTAAATATAATTTCAAACAAATAATTTACATTTTTAACTAGATTATATTTCATAAAATTTCTCGGCGCATCTGAAAACAGAAATACCGTAAACAATAAATCATTTGCTTTTCACAAATTATTTCTCGAAAACTGTCAAAACTAATAATTAATATTTAAAAACGGAATTCCCATTGTAAAAAGTGTATATAAAATAAATAAATATTTGGAATTTGCTTGTAGCGCGCAGTGTAGGCGTTCCTTTTGGAACAGCCCCAACACAATATTTATTCATGTGGATGTATTTAGCGCAGAAAAAAATATTCTTTGTCAAAATAGAAAACTCTTTTGCCATCTCGTGTGTCTGTGGCAACACGCCCAAAGCTCTATAAAGCTGTCTAGACCCTTTTGCCTTATTATTTTCCTTATATATTTTCTTGTAACGCGTACCCCAAAGCAACGACCTAAACTGTATTCAAATCTTTAATTTAAATTAAAAATTAATAAATAACAATAAACAATTAGTTTCACAAAAATTTGACAATTGGTATGTGTTTTCAGCCTCGAATAATTTAGTAGACGTGATTTAGTACAAACAGTTACAGAAATAAAATATCCAAGTAATACTAGACATACATATTGACAGACAACATTTCCCTTGTTGCATTCTAAGCGGCATAGGCTCGACACATAAGACAAGACTAAATACACAATTAATTTTGTGATAAACAGGTGAACCTGATAGATTGGACTAGTCTAAACCTAAACACTAAACTGGACACTGGACAAATAAGAGTAAAGAGACAAAAATATGTAAATAATATACAGACAAAACTGAATAAGCAAGTTATTTGTTGTTACAAAAAATTAAAAACAGATTGTATTTTCTGGCTGTAATAATATTTACATTTTCTGTGTTCTGTATGTTAAAGCAAAAGTGAAAAATCTATATTTATTTGAAATGTTTTCATATAAATATTATATCATATATACCTTGACGAAACGTATCAATGGTGCTGTTACAAGGAAAAATAAAACTACACGTATAACATATAGAAAAAAAGTAAAGACATAAATTTCCCTGAAATGTTGAATTATATGGGAATACCGAAACACGCGATGCGTTTCCAGATAACGTTGTTATCACCCCTTTAATTCCATATTTTCATGTATAAGTGACACGATTTTAACTACCGATTCCAATTCTCTGATTTTGTTCCGTGCGTTTGTGTTATGAATCATGACGAAGTCGGAATTTTATTAACAGGAAGTAACACGAGATAGAATTAATAAAACAAATCATTTGTAAAAGTCAAACACACAAATATTTTCATGAAAAACACATTTGTTTGTTTAATTTATGGACATTTAACAAACAAATTCAACATTTCCCTATTAATATTAGTCTTGTAAAATGTTTTGAAAAAGTTATAATTTTAATTTTTGTTCAATTCTAAGCGGAATAGGCTCGATACATAAGACAAGACTAAATAGATAAAAGTAGATATCCGAGAAAAAAATATTAGATTAATAAGACTAGACGAGCAAGACTAGTATAACAAGACTGAACAGAAAAAAATAGATCGACAAAAGCTAGAAAATGACCAATAAGATCAGCGAGAGCGAATGCTTTTTCGGAATCCCTACATTGTGCGGAACTGCACTGCAGCGGAGCGGCGCGTCTCGACGCAACCAAATGTTATTTATATGAAGTTGTACGGGATAGAACGCAATACGCGGCAATAGAACTTCGCGACAAAGTGCGGATTACTGAATAGAACCCATTGTTAGAAATTGTGTCGCGCCGCTCCGCTGCAGTGTAGTTCCTCTCAATGCGGTCTTACCCTTAAACGTTTGCTCGCCCAATTGGGGTGTCGGAGCTGGTAAAAGGTTTTCCCAAAAACGTTAACCTTTGTATACAAGGAAATCATATTGGATTATTATGGATTAGGTTAACTTACTTTGCGTTATTTTGAATAACGTAATATAGTTTATTATACTTGATATGGTTTACTCAGGTTGCTGTGCTACTTAAAACCCTATAAGGTAAAGACAAGAAAATAAAAAAATATCCCACAAGTGTCCACTTAGCTAACAAATTTTCAAAAGGCTGTAAGCGCTAAATGCCTATTTCCTAGCCCCCCTTATAAATAAATCGATCACACTAGTTTGCCAAACAAGTTTAATGTCTCCTTTTAAAATTGTAAGTTTGTCGTTGTAAATAAAATCCATTACCTAATCAAATTTTACCTAATTATATTTTTAAATCTCTTGTTATTTAGTAAATTTATGATAAAATATGAGTAAATACACAATTCTAATTCCTTTTTATTTTGCTACAAAGCGTCTATATTATCCAAAACCAAATAAATCAGTTACTTGTGTTACACTTTACTGTGGACTTATTTGATTTATGAAACAACTGGATAAATTACTAATTAATAACTTTTTATTCTTCCTTGCATTGTATATCAGATATTTTTTTTAAATAACTTGTTATTTTAAGAGTAATCGAATTCATACACTAGATATATCTAATAGACAAACTTGATCATATAATACCGTACTATCAGTATCAGTAATATAAGTTACATAAGCCTATTTTGTTTAAGATATACAAGATTTTTATTCGAAAAAACTATGACTTTTGACATACATTATTAAAAATTGCAAACTTTTTACAAATATAAATAAAATTGAACTAATTTTATTTTTAAATAAAGTTATATCTGAAGAAGTTGTACAGATTTTTAATGAAAGTTTTATCATATTGTTTAATCTATAATTATATTTTTTCAAATTTGGGTGTAATCTTTTTTTTCTAATTTATGTTTTACGACATGAACTTTAATAATGTAATCTTGATTACATGCAAATACTTTCCGTGTATACGAAAATACGCCCGTAAAATTAAAGTAACAAGTTTATTGTTATTATAATCGCACCATCAACTCGTTGTTGTGTAATAAACGTTTCGGTCAAAGCGTTGCGTATAATGGTTGTTGGATGGTATGACGTCCTCTAAAATGAAATTCCGGAGTTTTCCGGGTATGTGTCGGCCGTAGTCCGTAGCACGCATCTGATGCGCGACCCCACGATAATTATAACCCCCGTCCTCGCTTATTACACCAAACACGCCGCCTGTATCTGGCGGCTAGTCTGCCGTCGCCTGCAGCCTAACATGCCTATCCGCCATCGACTCCTTAATCCTTACCGAACTTCGGGCAATCGGAGCATCTTAACGAACCTCGTATTTAACACCGTTAGAACCCCACGGATAACATTATTATTTATCAGTCGCCCCAAGCCCCTTCGATAACTTATCTTAACAAGACGTGATTTAGATATTAAACTTGAACAGTATTTACTACTTTCTCTAAACGACAAGGTTTTTTTCCTTTGCAACATACTTATATCAATTTTTCACAAATTGGATCTATAAAAAGCGCTGAAAGTTATTGGAGCAATTATTTTAGTTAAGGTGGAGACGGTCGTGTCATCTTGAAATAATTTCCGACGGATTTTCTGAATAATTTTTTTTTTGTTTTTGTGTGAATGGTCTTAAATTACGGTCGGTTTTTATCGTTACGCCGGAAGTCGTTTATATTGGGTGGGATTTTAATTGTCATTGTGAAAAATTATTTCAAATTCTCGAATGATATAATTTAGTACAAAAGGAAGACGGAGATGCCATTTTAAAATTTCACGGTTTATTTTATTATCATTTAATTTATTTCAAAATTACAAATTTTTCAAGAAAACACAGTTGTACTGTGAATTTGTATGCATTGAATATGATGTTGTTTTGAATTAAAGTACAATAGCTTAAATAACATATCATGAAATATCACATAATAACAATAAAAACGTTACATACATAAATTCAATGTGATTTATAAACAAGAGAAAAAGAGAATTTAAGGTATTTTATGGACACCATTAACTAAACTTGACTTCTTTAGTCTTGCGTGTTTGTTTTATGTAATTTATTATATTATATGTTAGATTAAGAAAACTTATACAACTATTACACAATTGATCATTCGGAAACAACTTTAAAACAGGTGACATGAATAAAACAGGTGAAGTCATCCTATTTGCAACGTTTTTACCTCATCCCATTTAGATAACGAAATTTTCGTATCTAAAATTCGCTTTTATTTATTCCAAGATTTCACTAAATCTTTGTGAATAAATTGGATTAGTGAATTAAATATTTTGAGCAGTGTGTGTTGACTCACGAATGGTTTAAACATTTTTCAGTTGTAGAAGACGAACCTTTTTTTTGCAAATTTTTGCGAATGGCAATAAATTGCATATGAAAAAAAAGTTTCTTCGTGCTCAGTAAACTGCAAAATCTGTTTCAATATCTGCTTTTGTTCATATATATCAGGGGCGGCCAAACTTTTGATCACCACGTGCAACTTTTTTTTCAATTCTAGGTCGTAAGTGTCAATAAGGAAAGTTGTAATTTAAAGCAAAAAATAAGTTTATTAAAACTAAAATTTAAAATACTGCTTAAAAAAACAAAGATACATATTCAATATAAAGTTATTTTAGTAGGACAAAATAATAATGTCTTCTCACAAACTAATTAGTTAATAATAATGTTATAAATAAAATATCTGTTTTTATTTTCTCAATATTAATGCGAACGGAAATGTTTTGTTCTTTCCTTGAAGTTTCAAATTTAATTCATTTAGCTTTCTTGCATTGTCAGAGAGAAAATCAAGATGAGACACTCACTTATCAGCTTGCAATTGAGGATACGATTTCTTAACAGTTTGCGATAAATTCTTTTATTTCAGGAAAAAGTTCTAAGAATTTCTGTAAAAACAGTTTATCCACCTTACGTCAGTGTGTAATAATAGTTCCCCATAATCAGATTCACATTCGTCTACTAATGCTCTGAATCTTCCTCTTGGCTTATTAGTTCCACGGATGATATTAACTATTTTGAATACGAAATTCATCACATCATCTGAATATATTATTTTTAAGCACGATATGTGCTGATGGATAATGATGGATAAATGAACAATTGTAATGCTAAAATTGTTAGCAGCTCCAACAGACATATCTTGGAAACTCATTCGAATAAATACATACCTGTACGGTACCAGTGAGATCCCTTGATTCGTCAAATTTTAAGGATAGGTACCTGTTTTAATTAACATTTTCTTACAGAATCTCTTTAAAATTTTTACTCATTGCTTCTGTTCTACGCATAAAGCATTACAGTGTGTCTCGACCAGTGTTCTTTCTAATTTTTGTAAGTGCTGCTCGGTCCAAAGTGGAATGTGAGCAAAAAAAATAAAATTTTGTATATTTTTATTTATTCAACCCAGGTACTTAGGTATTAACGCCACCACCGCTTCATTTTTAAATGCCGCCAATCTACACCTAAAATTTATATGATAAATCATAAAATACCTTTTACTTAACTACCTTTTATTTAAAATTAAAACATTTTTAAAACTCAAAATATTATTTTTTAAGCCCGGTTAGATTAGGTTGCCCGCCGCGAAGCGGACAGATAAATCAAGACAACATACGCGCGGCAGCGCGAACTCTCGATCCCATATATAGCGGTGGTGGCGTTAATACGTAAGTACCTCAAATCATAATATCAAATATCAAATAGTTTTGAATATTTCCAATGAAAATTTAATATTTTGTTGTCTTCTGTCTTTCGTACTAACTAATTGTTTTTAAACTCGGTTTTAATTATTTGCCCATTTGATGAATGTAATTATAATCTCATTAGATCACCTAGGTATTTATATTGCTGTCTATTGCGATATTTTCTTTTAATGTTATTCATGACTGAAAATCCCCGTTCGCCATCCGCACTGGGGTACCCATAGTAAGGTGCCCATAATATTGTAAAGAATAGCAAATTGCTGCAAAAAAAAGATTAGAAAATTATTAATGGGTTAGTAACAAAGTTAACGTATCGACCAATGTTTTGAACAATCCAACTTTCTTCAGAATTTCATTTCAGAATATTCATCTCATATTTTATCAATGTCAATACTTCGATATATTTATCATAATTATAGAATATTTTTCGGAAAGATTCATGATATTCTGTTTTCCAAAATTTTATTTTTTTTCTGAATTTATAATAATCTCATTATCATCATAAGTGCATACCATTGTTTTTGATCGTCATCGGGAAATCAGACACGTTGGACAAATTGCATTATATATATTTAAAGTATAAATATTATTTTGATCTTCTGCTAATAGTTTTTTATATGACTACTCCAAAGGATTTTGTCTCCCAGGTATTGATATTTAAATTTTCTTATTTTCGTCTTAACATGCTGATGTGCATCAATAATAGTTTAAGAAAACAACTTTTCTGTGGGTATTTGTACAAAGATGAAAGCTCTTCTATGACTTTGAGAGCAAAAATTGCTACCCGATATTGAGAATCCGTCAGAATTTTGGCACAATATTTACAGATAGGATCATTTCGTTCCATAACTTGACAATAGTCTATTAGAACATCGTAATTTTTGCACTATCTGCGAAATATCTGGTAAACTACCTTACTTCATCGATTAGTTTAAATGTTATGGCATCATGTGCAGTTACTTGAGCTAAATCTTCAAATTTTCGCTTTTCATATTCGATCGGTGAAACATTGTGTAAACAGTTAAGAGTAAATTTTCTATGTTCTGTATAACCGGTACATTTTACAGCTACCCCATTTTTCTTTCTAAGCATGACATTATATACAGTAAACATTATCTCCAGTAAATATTATCATATTTTGATGTTTAAGTTATGTTCAAATTTTTTTTAATTTTTTGTTACAAATAACTTTCAAAATACTAACAAAGACAGTTTTGTAATTTATATCATTATCACGATATTTAAAATCCAATATTAGTACTTTTGTACCGAAATATCGATGCTTTCGTCTACAATTAATATATGGAAGGAATTTTCATTTCTTTCAAAATATTTTTTTTTTCAGGATATTGTTTATACATTCGGTGAATTCAAAGGCATAATTTTGACTTCGCCAATTTTGTGGCAACTTAATTTTTCTTTCCATATGCTTATGGATCTTAGGAACGGAATTCTTTGATACGTATTCGTTATTCGGTAAATACGTAGACCCAATATTACATTTTATATTAATACATTAACTTTCTCAAAATCAGATATTGACTGTTCTTGTTTTTCTCTTTTTTCCGTGATGTTATTCAGGTGTTTGCATTAACATTTCTACATTTTTTTAAATAACAGTTTTTCAATATTTGTTATATATAAATATAATAATATTATAAATAGTTAACAGCTTCTCTATGCTGTTTTTGAATAATATGTCTTTTTAAATAATCCATTTATATACTTAATATATTAATTCCGAAATTTCCCCAATTTCGAAGACAAAATCAACGTCTCGTGATTTAAGTGCGCGGAAACTTAATCTATCTGCGCAGATTTTAAAATATCACGAAAACTGCTGCGCATCCGCGCACCCGCGCAGCTTAACGGGAACATTGGTCTCGACAGCGACATTTCTTTAATTGAAGCAATTATTTGAGATTTATTGTTAATTTTTTTTATTAATAATCCTCCACGCTTTAATAAAACACTCCTTCCATATTTCGCCTTCTTCAAAAGGCTTATTATGTTTAAGTAAAATTTCGGCTACCTTGAATGGTTGCTGTTTTCGAATTCGTACTTTCCAAAAAATTACTACTTCATATGTAATTGTGTCATAAATTGTTGCACCTTGCTTTCCGTAACTCGGTGCCAAAATAATTATTCTCATATGGTTTATAGACTGTTCTAAAGTGTCTTTCAACATTATCACTTTTTCCTCCTCATCCATCTCCATCCTCTCCATCGTTCCTGTTCCCATTCATAATTACAGTGATATATAAGGTCTTCCAATAGATTTCATTTTCAATAGCTATTTTAACAGTGGTCATGAGTCAACCTGTAACTACTGGACAGGTGACTAGTAAAAACTACGCCATTAATAAAAATGGAACGATATACGTTTCAACGACGCATCGAAATTATTCAAATTCACTATAAAAATGGTGAAAATTTTGCAAAACTACAGCATTTTTGGATCGTCGTGAAGCTCCCTCTCGGCCAGCAATTGTGCAACTGGTGGAAAAGTTTGAACTGTTGGGACAAGTTAGTGATGTGAAGAACTGAACTCGTGCACGTCCCTCAAGAACAACTGAGTGTTTGCCTGAATAGTGTCCAGGAAAACCCAGGTGTGTCCATTTCTCGTCGATCTTTGGAATTGGGCATTCTACAAACGACATTACACCGTACTTTGCATAAAGACATTAGGTCTTAAGGCTTTTAAAGTTCAGTTAACACAAGAACTCACCTATCGACAATCAAAAAGTCGTGTCTGTGCTAATTGTGCCTTGAAATATATCAAACTGATCCGGAATTTCATCGAAAAATCATCTGAGTGACGTGGCCCATTTTCACCTCGGAGGCTACTTTAACAAGCAGGATTGTCGCATTTGAGGCTCGGAAAACCCAAGAATTATTGTTGAAAAGCCTCTCCATCTTCAACTTATGACTGTTTAGTGCGGTTTTTGGTTTGGCGGGGTCGGTCATTGCACCTTCCTTTTTCGAAGATGAGGCTGAAGGTTTCGTATGGCCGGAATTGAAATATATACCTGTAGACGACGTTTATTTTAACAAGGCGGTGCCACAACTACGTGCCACAGAACTAACGATACCATCACTCTTGAATGATGAATGTCATTTCATAAACCAGAAACGATCAAATACACACACACACCCGCTATGCACTACGGTAGCCATATGAGTTTATATAACCTACAAGTCAACTCTTGTTTAACTCGTCGGGATAATAAACGGGATAATAAACTTTCTCTATAGCAATTTGAATAGATAAATGAATATATGATTTTATTGCAGTAGAAAAAATATAGAACGTTTTGTTTACTTAAAATTTCCATATGGTTGCAGTAACCGTTAATAAATGCAAATTCCAATGTACCATAAATTAATTAAACTGAAAAGATGTATGGTCATATTTTTTTTTCGAAGAAAATACGAATAACACTGAAAATATGCAAATGTCCCCTTTTCTGCATTTAGCGATTCATATCTAAAATATTTGCTGCAACCATAAAAAACCATTCACGCATTTAATTTACTGTATCTAATTCAATATTATTTGCGCTGTTACGTTTCATACGCCATTAACTCCATTAATATTATATTTATTGATCGGCGAAATTTAGTAACAAGCAAAACCAATTATCTTATCTCCCTCGAAAGTTTTTTTTTACATTCCTCGTGTTTTCCTTCATTGTATCTATCTCGGCGTTTTGTTTCCCTTTGTAGTCGATGCCTTGTGGCATTTAGATTCGTTAGGTGTTGATTGGCGTCGAGACGCCTTGTGACGGGGAAGTTTACATGCGGCAAACGATGCGAGAATAACTTTGCACTTCGCCTTCCTCTCTGAAACGTGTTTTCATTAGCAGCCAGATGGCCAATGTCCCCCCAATTTCCGTTTGTACGTAGACGAAGTATGTCATAGGAAGAGGTGCAATTAGCTGCAACAATTCATTACTATTGTAATTCGAATGATTGATGATGTCCGATTGACTTGTTCACTTTAACAACATTATGCGTAATTATAACATAAATTGCCATGCAATTTTTTTCACAGGTAGATTAAATAAGGGGTGCATGTGGAATAAATATTTATGCTTGCTGTTAGTTTAATTTGTTTTTACTCCCGGGATCAACTATTTCTATCTGGAATTGTGTGACGTAATTTATTTTATCAGCGAGAACGAAAATTGCGTCAACTAAAATATAATTCGCACTATAACTAACTGGATTATATGCCATCATAAAAATATATAAATAAAAATGTTTTTTATTGGCTTATCGCGTATTTAATTTATATGGAATTTCTCTCACGGAGAAAAATAAAACAACGAACTATTATTAATTTTGCGTGTCAAATGCTTTTTAAAATTCGATTTGTAAACGATTTAAATTTGGTTCTACGTATTTTATATATTTTTAATATCAATCATAATAATTGGCAAAATATTTAAAAAGAAAGGATTCTTCGATTTACGAATAAAATTTGCTCAATCTTGTGTAGGTAACCTTTCTTTCTTTTTTTAAATAAAATTATTTTGTTTTAATTCAGTGGAAGTACTAATTCATGTTTATTTATTTTCCAAATAAGCCCTCAAATTTAGAACACAATTTCATATAACGTTGAGCAAAAGAAAATCTTTATCTTTTTAAACTATTTTATTTTTATTGTTTATTTGTTACAGGCCTACTATTTATTTGTTTTTTTTTCTTCCTCTTCCTCCAACTTTTTCATTTTCTCAGAATGTTTTTTTTTCCTCATCTGACCGTTTGACACCATTTGTTTGTTTTAGATTCTTGAAAGATATTTATTAAAAATACTATTATTTAAATAATTATTTTTTCTACTGATATACGTGAAAATTTTTTCCACGGCTTACCCTACATGAAAGTGACATTTTTTCATTCTAGAGATGAAAATAAGCATTTTAAATTTATTATTTTCTCGATTAAAAAACTAAACTAACCAAATTTGCATGGACTTTCTTATTAATTACATCAATTTCAATGAAATATTTTGTACAATATGTACAAAAATAAAACGAGCCTGAAACTATTTAAAAAACGGAAATAAAATTAGGACATTTGACTTGAAAAGTATTATCTTCTATGAGAATGCAATATGTTACCCTGGCAACGACCAAACCAACAATTAAATTTGTATTGACAGTTCTGACAGTTCGCTTCGAATTGGATTTATTAAAGTCGAATTATGGATTCTACAACCGAAATCAGTAGAAAAAATTGCATTTACTACTCGAGATGAAAGTGTTTTTTTTTTTGGTTCGGTGTGATTGCTAACTCGCTGGCGCTCGTGAGCAAACTCTCACCTCACCAAAACAACGTCACTTTCATCTCTTGCTGTAAAATATACTATTATTTTAATATAAATTTTAATTAATTTTATTACTTTTCCAACAAATTCTTTCACTTCATACTTGAGTAAAGAAAATCATTATTTTATTGATAAATAGATTTTTTTTTAATATATTTATTAATACTAAATGCTGTTTATGCTTTATCAACACCATTTTATTTATCCTCAAAGAATCAAAACTAATTATTGTTGGAAATTAATTTCCATTATTTGTGATTCTAAACTGGATAAAATAGGATAGTAGTATATTACATAACGAGAGTTGTAAGAAGCATATTACGTACGAGTGGAACAGAGTTACCCACCACCCGCGTAATGGGGAGTGCCTAATTCCGCGAGTATGTAATTGCCTTACAACTTGAGTTATGTACTATACTTTTTCTACGACCACACTAATTTGTTTCTGTTTAATATGAAAAATATGTTTGATGTAACAAATTTATTTTTTATTAGTTTATGTTTATTTAATTATCATTATTTAATATTATAATAAACAAACAGTTGTATTTTGTCATATATAACTGTTACTCGACATTATTTAACTTGAAAGAAATGAAAAGAAATAGATTCTTAATCTACACATACCTTATTCTACATACCTTATACTTTATGCTACATACCTTATAATTTAGTAAATTTGGGTTAAACTGGAATGAGTGCTCATAGATATAGGCAACCCAATGTACGCAATGTCAAATTCTACACTATTTTAAAATATACAAAATTTGAATGAATTTTTCTCATTTGCTTCTTTGAATTGTATCTAAACCTCCAAACTGTCTGAAACTGTAAATAGAGTATGTTTAAAAATTGATACGTTTCCCTATATATAACCTATAATTAAATATGTAACTTGTCCTATTTAAACAGATCGATTTGTTTAAATATTTGACTTAATTTTGTGAAAATTTAACGTGATACATATTTAAAATACAGGGACAAAACCCTTTATAAGAGGTAACGTCGATTAGTAGCTTAATTATTTGTGAATTCGGTCAGTTTCCTCTTACAATTAGTTTCCCTAACTTTATTTAATTAGACCCACACATAGGGGTTATTCGACGAACTTGGCTAATAACTTGTGGATCATCAGCTGATTGCTTGTGAGATTCAATTCACACCAATAATATACTAACCCTTTAATAATAAACCAGACAATTTGACATTTGCGTCGACATTTGGCCGACGCATTTGCGTGTTGATTTATTATAATTGAAAAACTTGATTATTCTATTTGAACAATTCATTTGAAAATCTAAAATATAATCTTAAATCTATAGAATCTAAAATAGACTCTGATGATTTTTATCTAAATCCAAAACAAAAAAATTAAATTTGTATTTTTATTTAGCAAAAATAAAAATACATTTCCGGAGAAGTACGGAAAGGAAAACACAGGGGTCCAGCTTAGTTTCCAAGAGTTTTATTTATCACTTTTATGTATCTGTTCTTGCCGAGCTGGTTTTATCTGTTTAGTCTTGTAGTCTTTCATCTCCATCTTCAATAATCTTATCTTGTCGAGTTTATCTATTCTCCCTAGTACAAGATTTCGATCAATCTAGCAATACCTAAAATAAATAAAAGCATTATCTAAATAAAATTAAGTATCTTTTCTGTAGTTCTTGCGTTTATTTGTATTGGTTGGAGGGTAAGTTAGAGGATGCAATTACACCCGACATTAGGTTTTATTGCTATTCCGCCAACGGCGGCAACATCATGACTTTACTGTGCGGCATTACCATAACAAACACTTACGGAATTGGCCCTCAAAATATTATTATTTCTTTGCGTCTCCGGTAACACAAAGCCCAGTTAAAATCTATCAGACTAATCGCACACATAAACGCAATTCAAAAGCGGAATAGAACAATAATGAAACTGCCAATAACTGAAACATCTAAACCTTACGTATTTGCTCATTTTCTATAGAATATGCTCCTGTTTATTAAGAAAATTATTTGTATGGTAACGAAATAGATTTTCCTTGAAAGTTGAAGATTAAATTTATACAGTTATATTATGTTGAAGAAGACATATGGGAGTATTATTTTTGTAAGAGGATATATTTGAAAATTACTTAGAAATAGTAATGTGTAAATATTTTTTACATAAATTAATGTAGCAATAGATATTGTCGAATCTATATATATATATATATATATATATATATATATATATATATATATATATATATATATATATATATATAATTTAGTCCGAGTATTATAGAGAGATAAACCTGAACCTAAACTGTGCTTACTAATTATACTATATTATTAAAATAGTATCTACCAAGAGGTAAATTATACTGTAATTAAGAATTATATAGCCTATATAGCTTGTGCAATAATATATTTTTGTCTACAGTTGTCTAGTTTTGATTGTTTCCAATACTAAAGATTTCATTCATTCTGTAAAATTAAACTTGAATGTAATACTAAGTATTGATATAAAAAACAATATATTTGCTTGAATTATAAAATTTGCTTTCATTCAATTTCGAAAATAATAAATCATCTAATAATAATTCGACTTGATTACAACTAGCAAAATATGCTAATAATTTATTTGATTTGTTTTTTATTGTTGTGTGTATTTGTTGAATTTATTATTTAAAATGAAGAGTGGCAAAATATTGCTAGATGGGGAATTGAAAGAATGTTGTATTTTATGAAACATTTAGTAGACGCTGAAATTGGGGATTTTTCCCTTGGGTCCACCAAATGGAAACTTTAAACCTTATTGGGTTATAAAAACTCAATCAATGCGATATATTTTAGACCCAGCAAGATTTTTTAAATCCTGTTAAATTTCGATGTGAGAAACGGATTACTTTTTATAATAAACGGACTTATCTTAATTTTTAATTTATCTTTATCAATTAGTTCATAATCTAATGTAAAATTTATTATCGCTTTCTAAAAACGTATTTTTTAAACATGATCTTCCTTTAATTGAACTACAGGTATTTTTATTTTGTTTATTTTTATACCCGTAAATATTCCGCTTACATCAAAATTATATACTTTGGATGGTAAAAATCAATGAAAGTAATAAAAAGGCCAATCAATTTACGATATATGCAATGAATTTCCGTCACACACAAATCACCATTTCTATTTTCCCTCATTTTTTTTGTAAAATTCATTAATTTTCTAGTTAATATCTTATAGAATTCAATTCAACCCAATTCAACCCTATGTACCTATAGCATACGCTAGGCTTCATTTGATATAATGTTGAAATTGTATTTTTTTTAATATGTGTTATATATATATATATATATATATATATATATATATATATATATATATATATGGGTTTGTGGTGTAAAATACTTTCAATTTAAAAATATATTAAAATAGACAGATTATTAAATAAATGTACTCGTACATCGATCGCATTTCAAGGGCTAATAATATACCTTTCAATTGTCAAATGATTTTATTTGATTCATAATATAAACCCGATTTGTTAATTTATGTTTGAAATACGGATTTTTTTAGTATCTCGATTTCAATTTTAATGTGACATATCTAGTCAAAATTTGATGATATCAAGCTTAAACTAGTATAAACTTATATTTGAAACTTGTGTGTACTCTCCGGCACTCAATTTAAGAACCCCCGGTCTAAAGATATCAACTCTGAACCTTGAATATCCGACATATACAACAGCTAAATTACGTATGAAGACTAATGGTTTCCCATTATCTCTTAATAAATGTATGAGTGTCGCGGATAGATTCCGTCAATGTAATGGTTTGCGTACCATCGCTTTGTACTGTTTCGTTTTATAACCTCCAAATCTTAAACTATGTTACAAATTTTTGCATCCATACATGTACTTTACATGTACATTTTCTTTAAACTTAACACATACTTATCAAATTCCGATTTTAATATGCTTTGGTGTCATTATATGAAAACAATAATATACAAGTATTGTGTGATAAAACCTTAATAAATGATCTAAATTTTATACAATTATGTAAATATAATATAATCAATACAATTATGTTATAGAACCTTGTCAGCGCAGTTTCATTTCAGTATCAGTAAAAAATGAGCTTTTATTGACTCGTATTAATACGTGCGTGCAAATTCATCAGATATTTTGGAAATACCTTGCAACAAACATTTATTTAAATGTGCAGAAGTTGGAATAATTTTCATTGATTGTTAATAAATAAGTACATTTTTTACGCAACAGGGTACAATCGTGTGAGAATGTCTACCTGTTCTACCTATTATTCTTTTTATCAGTTATTTATTTGAAAATGTTTATAGCTGAGAAAATCATTGAACATTTATGTAAAATAATACTGGTAGATCGAATCGATGAAGGCAAACCATGGCAATGATAGCGTTGTCAGTATTGGTTATTTAAATATTTTCGATTTTCAGATATGTATTTTACGAGTTTTAAAATGTAGGAAAGGGCCGCTTTGGGATGACACGGGACGCTCACAATTCCGGTGATTTTGCATGGGAATGACACGGGAGCGAGTTTTCTAGCAGCCCGTGTGATTTCCGGCGTCGGGAGTCCGGACCAAGCGGATTCGTCCGGCCGGAAAATATATGCTTTGTTCGTTGTCTCCCGCGAGGAGAGTTTCGCGTGTTTGTTGTGTGTTTTCTATTGGAAACGACAGCGGTGAAACGGCATTGCTCGAACTTCTCCGACCCCGCTGGCAATATTCGTTACTGTCCATTGTGCCAAAACCAAAAGAGAAGAAATTGAATTCTTTCAGCTCGGGGCATTGCTTCGAAATATTAGGATTTCATAATTTTCCGATTTATTTATTTTTTTGACCTAGATTGATCATTTCGTGGCGTTTAAGATATTGCTGTCTGTGTCCGATTTATTATCGGTTCGAACGTACCGTCTATAGCGTTCCCACGAGACTATTTCAAAACGTCGCTAAAAATGTTTCCCAATTCATATCGAAAGATGAAAAATACATTACAGCAAAAAATAAACTTTTTTACTTCTCTTTTAGAAGTGAAAGAATTTAGGAAAATGTTGCCGAATTTATTATAGTCGTACTACCTTGCACTCTAAACTTTAGACTACATAAAGATTTAACTTCCTCTTACATCGAATTTCATTTGATATATTACGTTCATTATTTCTTAAGATAATAATGGTTCTTTATATTTTTTCTAAATAATTATTAATAAAAACTTTATATTTTCACTAGTCGTTAATTGAAATTACATCATAAAAATAAATAATAACACTTCCTGTCGGTAAAAAGTATAAAAATTTTAACGTTGCTAATTGTATTACAACTATCCTAACTTAAACCTAAAACTACATAAAGATTTTATTCTTGTCGCTAATTTAGTTTAAAAACTTTCCAGTAAATTAATAATTTTTTCTCAGTACTTAAATATGCGATATGAATTATTGATAAATAATTTTAACACCGTCAAGAATTCGCACACATCTTAAAAACATATTCATAATTTCAGAAATTAATAGGTACATATATGAATTAAAACAATTAGAATTATTTTTTGATAACTTTTAAGTATAAATATTTAGGTATACACACATTTATTAAATGCACTTTTAAAAAAATCTAAACAAAACTCCACAAGCTTTTTTTTGTGTGGCACAAATATGAAACATACAAAGAAGATTTTACTATTCCAAGTAATAAAACATTTTCCAACATTCATTTTATATCTCGAACAAGATTCCTTATATAAATCTTCTGTTTTTTGTATTTAAAAGTGCTTGTCTATAAAAACATCGACAGTAAAATAGTATAATGAATTATATCAGGGCGGTAGAATGAAAGGGTCGAGTGCATCGGCTGGTTATTAACCTCAATTTATCAGGGTAATCGGGGATGAACTCCCATCGTAAATTCTAACTTTTTTTGCCATCTACATCCTTCGTATAATACTTCATAAGCGGATTTTTTTGGGGAGAGATAATTTTTGCATTTAATTAAAATATATTTTATTAAAATAATATTACCTTTTGTAATACATTAAGAGCAGGTTTTAACGTGGTAATAAAATCATATCAAACGTGTTAAAACGGAATTTGCTTAAAATTTATGAGCTAATATATAGTTTATGTCTTAATTTTGGATATATTTAATCTAATAATCAAAAATGAATCATTTCAAAATTTAATAATCACATATGATTAATGTCAAATTTCCAACTGAATTTATACCGAGTAATCCAAAACAGGAGGCTGCGCTAAATAAAATGGTAGTCGTAGCTTGCTCCACGCAAATTCCTTTTTTATATAAATAAAACTTATAAGTGAAACAAAATTAGTTCTTCAATAGCGGTCGCTGGAGAAGAGGCTATAATCCGGATAACATTTTTGTCTCGGACAAACTTGTGCCCCTATCAACAAAACATGTGGAATATCCACTCCCAAAAACACAGCACCGCCCCATTACATATATGCAGCAGTGAGACCTGTGTTCCCATCAAAAGTCGATTTAATTTCAGGAAGGCAAGATGGAATGAGCTTGCAGCTGACCTGGACCACGAGATCACCTCCCTGGGAGCATGTCCGAAAACTATAATGCTTTCATCGACATCGTCAAGAGACTATCAAGAAAACACATCCCAAGGGGATACAAAACCGAGTACAAAGCACTTAAGAATCCGCAGACCTGTTGAAGTGGTACCGAACCCTATATGAGGACGACCCCTTCTCTGAGGATACCATAAACACGGGAAGATGCAAATAATATCTGATGCAAGAAATCTCTAGAGCAAACTCCGATAAGTAGTTAACGATGATCGAAGATCTGGATATGAATCAGAACAGGCGACGTGGCTGGAAACTTGTTAACTTTCAACTCAAAAATGTTAACAACGACCCCACAAGTGCTACTACGAACCTGACACTGGTCACATCAGACCAGATCGCACCACAACTGCTAATGAACCCAAAGACCTAAAGAAGGGCCCCCAAAACTCAAATACAAAGGTATCCAGACAACGAAACCGACTGTCTAGCTGAACCATTCACAATCAGTGAAGTAAAAACCGCCATTAACAGCTTAAAAAATAATAATAAGGCTGGAGGACTAAATGATCAGAACAAATCAAAACATTTTGGAACTGCAAGCATTGCATGGATCACCAACTTAATGGACTGCTGTGCAAGCACTCTGGCTCTGGCTCCTATGCTTTTTTTTCAACGTATACACAAATGACCAAACAACCGACCAACACACACGTCTCTTTATCTATACGGATGACACAGACATCGCCGCACATGGGAAAAGCTTCGAAGAAGTCGAGAATAAACTAACTACGGCCTTAGAAAACATGGCACAGTACTACGACATAAACCAGTTGAAGCCGAACCCCAGCAAAACCCAGGTAGGTGCATTTCACATGAGAAATAAGGACGCACGCAAGAAGCTGCAAATCACATGGAGAGAACAAGAACTGGAAATATGAGACTCCAAAGTAACTGCGCGCAACACTGGACCGCACACTAACTTTCAAAAACACTTCCAAAATACAAAGTTTGTACTAGGAATAATATCATTCGGAATCTCACTGGCACAACATGGGAAGCGCAGCCTGACATTCCGTACGTCGGCCCTTGTTCTCTGTTTCTCCGCTGCCGAGTACGCGGCACCAGTTTGGTAAAACTCGGTCCTCGGTAAGACATGTCGAAGTGGCCTTGAACGAGACGTGCAGGATTATAACATACTGCCTGAGAACGGCACGGCACCTGTCGAGAAGCTGTACCATCTATCTGGAATTGCCCCAGCACACGTCAGACGCAAATTCCGAAAAAGAGCGGCAGAAGCAGGTCGGATATAGGCGGCACCGTCTACACGGCCAACAACCAGAAACTCGAGTGACGAGACGACTAAAATCAAAGAAGAGCTTTCTCCAATATACGCAACAACTGCAGACATGCCCAAACAAGGTCGCATAGAACTATCGAAAGAACAACACCCAAACCTTTGGACCGAACCCAGAGAGGAGATGCCACCGGGAAAACTTTTACCATACACGACATGGAAATCACTGAACAGACTAACGACAGTAGTGAAGCGCTGCAAATCAAATAGGATGAGATGGGGAATGCCTGTGGATGACGAGCCGTGTGAATGCGGGGGGCTTCAGAGCGACAGCCACGTTCTCAGATGTCCCAACATGGGGGAGGCATGCACGATGGAGGACCTAATTGTGGGAAATGACAGGGTGATAGACGCTGCCAACTATTGGAAAGGAAGGGCCTGAATGTAAACATTGGTGTCTCGGACTCGGAAATGAATGAATGAATAAAATTATAAATGTATTGTAAAACTTTACAAAGTTTTGGAAAACAGCTCTGGAGATTTTATATTAATTCGATTTGACAGTTTCTGCATATTATTTTTAAAAAAGTTGAAAAGCAAGGGAGTCAAGATTTATACAGGCAAAGCTTTCAATGTTTGGACAGATAACATCTTCAGGAATAAAGCTAACCATCGAGGTTCTAAGAAGCAGGGTTTGACAATTTAATAATTTAGACGAAATTAGACTTTAGAGAGAGAATACCAGTAAGTTTTAGAGATACAAGACTAGGAAGATTTAGGGCGCCAAAGCCTTCCAAATTTAGATAAACACAATCATTAATATTTAGACATACAAAACCATCAACATTTAGATAGACAAGATCTTATATGTATGCAGACAAGCCTCACAAGCATCACGATTTACACAACATTTAGACAAGATTTAGACAGACAAGTCTTTCAAGATATCATCATTAGGTTTTAGATACATCATCACGATTTTTTGCAAGTAAAGACGTTGAAGTTTGAGTGTTTCGACAAACAATAGCTTTAAGATTGAGACGGACGAAGATTAAACAGTTTTAGATAATCCAGATGAGAAAAGTTCAGACAGTCAAGATTATCATAGCGTATATGATGTTCACTGTCTTATCCATATCATCAAGATTAAGAGAGAGTACAAACTTTAACCAGATATATCAAAATTTAGAGAAATTGTGTTTTGATTGAGAAGTCTACTTTTTGGCAGACAACTTGAGCTAATGTGTCCTAATAACATTTAAAGAGACAAGAATAAGAATAAATGTGCTATCTAAACAAATCTAAACCCAATAGAATAGTCAACATTTCAGATGAAACCAACCCAAACATATTTGTAACCTAACAAGAGTATGATGGTAGCTTATAAGACATTGTGGCTTAATCTGTTCTGGCTCTGCCTAGTTCAACCAATATTGCACTGTTTCTGCGCTTATCACATCTATTAACCATATAAGTAATAGAAATTAGTTAAAATTAGCTTATGCATTATTAAAAAATTTAAATGAATACAATATTTGAAATCTATGCAGGACAATTTGCTTTTTATTTTACAAAAATTTAATAATGCTTTTGATTAAATATTTTTATATAACTATACAAATATTAAAGTAAAAGATGATATTTAAATACTATGTACTAACGATATACCAAAGATATGCTAAAGATAAATACGCAAGATTTAATATTATTCTTTAAAGCTGTGTACATTACGTAATAAAGGTTTTAATATTCATCTGGTGGTCCCGGTGAATTCCCCGTTCCGTGCTATTACGTAAATTAAGCAATTCATTGCAATTAACGTCTATAAATGTAAAATAAATGTAATTTGGCTTAAAACTTATAGAGAACATATAATAATAAATGATACTATTGTTATTATATATAATAACTGAAGCTTTTGTCTTCACAATGAATTCGCTACATTATAGTTTATAATTGTAGGTTATTCTTTTTATGTTTACATCATCAATAATATATACCTAGTTAGTAACTAGATATAAGCCTTGCAGAAGGTCAGTATAAAATACTGACCGAAACGTTGGCAAAATATCAATATTAGTTGATTAATAAATATCAACTAAGAATAACATAATATAGTTTATTTCTCAGATATTTTTATTTTATATTGTAGTTTCATTAATAAGTATCATTTAATTAGTTAAAGAAAATAAACTATAGTAAAATTAAATCATTTTTTATAAAATTGGGAATTAACAAGAAAATTCTTCAAATATTTAAATGTTTTGATAAAATTATTTCTATAACATGTGAAAATATTTCTATATTAAATTTAAAGAAAATATTCCTTAATTTCTGGAATAAAATTTCGATGTAATGCATAAATGAATAATAATTGATGCATGTTATTATGCTGCATGGTTTGTTTTCGAGCACGAATTATTTGTTCTAATTATATGTTTATTCGATTTTAATGATACAGCAAAACATCAAACTGTAACAGGAATTGTGTCTATTTGTACGCGCTCGAATTTTCATAATTTATTAATACTCAATTTCATTTATTCAAATATATGATAACAATTCTGCACAGTATACCACACATATCAAATTAATTTTGAATATTTCATCTGTAATAATAATAATATTTATTGTATGTTGTAATAATATAATGTTAAAAAAATTAAACAAAGGGCTGCCGTCCTAGAAGTCCTTCTTCCAGGGCTAATACACACACACACACACACACACACACATATATATATATATATATATATATATATATATATATATATATATATATATATATATATATATATATATATATATATATATTTAATTGTATTATCCGTGGAAGAAGGACTTCGAGGCCGGCAGCCCTTTATTGTAATTTTTTAACCCAATAATATTACAACATATACAATAAATATTATATATGGTTATGGTATACGGTTATTAGTCGTCATACAATGTTTAGTATAATGTCTCTGTAGGATGTTTGCGTGTAGAGCGTCTCAAGTCCCGTTTTAAGCAAAGTTTGTCGATCATTGTCCGATAAATGTCTTTAAATTTACCTATTAGGTGCTTGTGTCTGTCTGAAATATGTGGAATTTTAGTCAGTCTATACGACTCCTTGCCTTGGGAGGATTGTGGAGGAAGTTGTTTGGGGGCCGTTATTTCGTTATAACGCGTAAGTAGGGTTTTTCGGGTCCGAGTACCCGGACTCGACGAGTCGAAGGGTAAATACCCGATACCCGATCTAAGACTCGACGAGTCTCGGCTCTTGAATGTTTGGCTTAGTCTAGTACACGATGATTTAGCATTACACTTGATGAATGGATGAGTATGAAAATTCGAACATATCTAAATATCGATTTGCATGGAATTGACTCTGAAATGTATAATCTGGGTTTATTGAGAATTTTTAATTCATGTACTGCTATACAATTAGTCGAAAAAGTAGAACAACTCTTAAATACATTTAATATAAAATTTAAAAAACATATAGTTGGTTCAACCGGCGACGGTGCAAGTGTAATGATGAAATTTGGACGAGAATCTTCTAGACTTGTAAATTTCTGTTTGACTCACACTATACACTTATCTGTTTGTGATGTAGTATATAAAAAGAAAAATATTACCGGCTTGCAAAATGAAGATGACCATGGTCTAGATCAGGGGTCTCCAAACTACGGCCCGAGGGTCACATCCGGCCCGCGGACAGATTTTGTCCGGCCCAAGCAGAGCTAGCATACTTGACAACTCCTTTTAGAGAACATATTTTATATAGCAAATTAAATTTAGTTTAGTGAAGTATTCTAATTTTATGTTGAATAATTATTAATATAACATCTACATTGATATGGTCATGGGCTAACTACTCATAACATTGTTGTAGGCTTATTGTTATTGTTTTTGTGATAAGTTGGATAAAGAAACACAAAATTGTAATGAGTAAAGACATGTATAATATGCAGAAAATTTAACTTCAGTATATAATAACTAACAAATTATTGAAATGTATTTATATATATAAAAGACATACATTTTAAATAAAAACATAACTTATAACAAGCATAATGACATATGAAATACTAATGAGATTTATGTAATTGAGATTTTCCACTGACAATAGTTTGTAGCTGTGGACTAATTTTACTGGTACCAATTATTAAAAGAGATTTAAGATGCTCATCAGTTAATTTAGATCTGTAAACATTTTTTGTGTATTTCATTTTGGAGAAGGTCTTCTCACACAAATAAGTAGTACCAAAAACAGAAAACAGCCCACGAGCAAATTTATGCAAATTATCAAATTTGGTCAGTGGAAGACTCTTATAAAATTCCAACAAAGATGAGTTTTGATATTTGTTCTTAATTATATCACTGCACTGTAGATCAATCATTTCCATTTGAAGTTCCGGGGCTAGGGTTTCAATGTCAGTATCAAAAGGATTCTGAAAAATCTTAATTTGATTCGCAATGGCATCAAAGTCCGAGAAACGAGTATTAAAATTTATTTTCCAAGCACTCAGGAAACTCAGTCTCAGTGGTGTGGCTGAATATTTCACATGTTTTAAATTGTGTTCACATGTTTTAAATTGTGAAAAACATTTACTTCGTAGTTGTGATTGAAACAGTATCAATTTCTTCCGGAATGATTTGATATTAGTGTATAAATCAGGAAGATGCTGGTTTTCTCCATGCAATCTCAAATTCAGTTCGTTCACATGTTTTGTCATATCAACATAGAATGTTAACTTCCACAGCCATGCGTTGTTTTGTAACTCAGTAAGAGGGCGATGCTTTTCATTCAAAAAAATTTCGATCACTGCTCGAAGTTCAAAAATGAGCTGAAGGACTTTCCCACAACTAAGCCAACGTTCGGCAGTATGATAAGGTAAGTCATTTTCTCCAATCTCTTCAATAAATTGTCGGAATTGTCGGTGATTCAGCCCAAAAGGTCTGATAAAATTAACAGTTGATATGACTGGTTTCAGAACTTCAGACATATCCAAACATTTTCCGCACAAAGACTGTTGATGAATGATACAATGTAAGACTAATGGTTTTGAACCACCGTCATTTTCTACAGCCTTTGACACAAGAGCGACCACTCCTTTATCTTTCCCACTCATGTTTTTGCCTCCATCAGTTGTAATACATTTCAAGTTTTTCCATCGAAGGTTCTTTTCATTAATGGCCATTTAAACTCCTTTAAAAATATCTGTACCAGTAGTTGTGCCATGAATACTATACATATCAAGAAGTTCTTCATGCACTTCATAGCTTTTATCTACTCCTCGAATATAAATCAACACCTGAGCAGTATCTGACACATCCATTGACTCATCCAAGACCAAAGAAAACCACTCAACATGTCGTTTTTGTCGAACAGTTGAGAGGATATATTTTCAGCGATGTTTTCTACCCTTCGAGCCACAGTGTTTGCTGACATACTGACAGTTTTTAATAAATTTACCTTTTCAGGGCACATATCTTCGGCTACTGCAATTATGCATTCTTTGATCATTTCTCCATCGGTGAATTGTTTTCCACGTTTTGCAATTTCAAGAGCCACACGAAAGCTGGCACGAGTTGCAGCCTCTTGTTCAGTTTTGAGTTTTGTAAATGAAGATTGCTGCGATAGCAATCCGCGCTTCATAGCTTCGAATTTTTCTGTCCGCAAACTTCCTGTATATTTTGAGTAATTTTGAAAATGTTTTGTTTCACAATGATGTTTAATGTTATATTCCTTGAGAACGGCTATGTTTTCATTGCAAATCAAACATAGCGCCTTGTTACTGGACTCAATTACGAAATACTGAATGTTCCACTGATCTTTGAATTTTCTGCATTCACTATTAATTTTTCGCCTCTTGTCCATACTACTAAATCACACACAAAAGCAACAATTCAAATCAAAATACTGTTACAAAGATGTCTTAAACTTAAACACGCACAAACACGTTTTAAGGAGGTACGCACTATTTTATTTCACAACAGTGTCATAGGAACTGACTTGTGGTTGCGCCACTAGCCTTCTTATATATTCCAATTACTGCCATCTAGAGTGAGTGGAAGACACCAGAACTTTCTCGAACCAACGAGATTATTCTGTACGTGCTATTAGCGCCATCTGTTAGCGATAGAAGGTACTACCTATTTCCGCTTGTGTCCACCAGATGTCGTGTCACGTTACTCCTCATGGCTCGTACTCTACGACTAATCTAGAAATTACAGATAATGACAGGAAAATAATAATATGCAGTGTTGCCATTTTGCGGACTTTAGTCCGATTTGCAGCCTTTTTTAAACGTTGCGTACTTTTTCGGACTTTTTTTTTCATCAGTGGACTATTTCACTTTTTACCACCGGCAACAATGATAATATGGTTTTGGCCCTCGGAACTTACTGGAGTAATCAGTATGGCCCTAAGGCTGGAAAGTTTGGAGACCCCTGGTCTAGATGGTATTGATGACGATCAAGATGAAAATTATTATTCCGACGAGAGCGTCTATGATGTCGAAGAATACGGACAAGTTGAATTAACTTTAGACAATTTAGGGAATTCATCCATTTGCCTTCCGCTCTTAGCCTCTTGTGGAGCTTTGTTTTATTTACCTATTTACCATAACATTCTCCAAATCCCTTATTTATCTAAGTCCCATAACTTAATCGGCAAGTTCGTACAGTATCGATTGCTTTACCATATGCGTGAATATGAAAAATCCTTTCGTGTTTTTGTTTAAATTGCAAGACAGATTAGACCCTGACCCGGACCCGAAAAATTGGACCCGGACTCGACTCGGACTCGGCGAGTCTAAAAAAACCGGGTATTCCCAAACCCTACGCGTATGGCAGTAGTTTCGCCTACTTTCAGTATCTTTGTAGTCGAGTTACCTGCGTTAGTCTGAACTATATGCACATAGTCTAAGATATGGCTTTGTGGATTTTAAGAGCCAGTTTTTGTTGAAATTGCCTTGTTTCCATTTCCACATTTCGTCTGTAATTAATTACAATCAAAATACATCAATAAATTACATTATATAAAAATATATTTAATTAAATACCGACTTAAGTAAATAAAAATATTAAAATAAATAGTCACATGAATGAAAAACCCTCAAGTTTTTATCGGTACAAATAAATATGGTTTAAATAATCAAGTTTATTAATTAACTGTTCATTACTATTAATAATAACATTAATTTTATAATAGAATTGAAAATAGGAGTTTATCACTACGATATCTTCAAATTAATATTCGCATCTAATTTAAAAAAAATTATTTGATATAATTTTCAAAGCATTTTATCTTTTTACGTTTTTACGCATTAATTAAAATAGCGTATACATCACAAATTATCACTTTTACTTCATGGGAAAAAAACATTAAATATCTTCAATATGATATTAACGTATCTCTTTGTGGCTGAAATGAATCATTCACATTTTTTAACACCTAAGTTACTCAAAATTTATTCTAAAAATGATAAGCACCCGAACCAGATGATGGGAGCGGCGTGTATTCAAAATTGGTTGGAGTATTAGGCATATCAATTAATATAAACATATTCATGGTTACACAAGAGCTTACAATAAATTAGGTTGCAAATATATAATGTAGGTGGTAGAGATAGTAATTAGAGTTAATAACCAATATTGTTTGTAATTTAAAATGTCCATGTCAAATCTTGTAATAAAATCTATATTTATATTATTTATGCAGCGAATCACAATATTAAATGTAGTGATATGAAATACACTAACGCGGTTTGTTTGATGTATATTTGAAATTAGCTAGGATGAATTGTATGTATTTGGAAGAGCGCGTATCCAGAGCAGGGACGAAGCAGCGCGCGTCCACTGCAAATGGCCGTTTTATTGCATTTCGCAAAACCAGTTCCATTACATCTGATTATTATCCCATAATCGCAGATATAATGGACGATTCACGCAGTTACAATCAAATGTTATGTGTTTGCACGAACCGTTTACTATTTCGTTTCGATTCGCACGCCACGGGCGAATATTGAAATATTCAGTGGACAATTCCATTTAAAAACTGAACTTCGCATTCTATTGTTAAATCTGTTTCGATTCATGCAACAGTATTAAATTATTCAAAATATCACAATAAAATAAAGCACATAAATTTGCAATGCAACGTTGTTCGTGAGATATCCCAGATTCAACCCCATGAACGATTGGTACCATTGGGACCAACTTAAACACGGAAAAGTATTAATGTAATGAAATAAATAGTTCGACACAGGTTATAGGTATAGTATACATCGAAAATTTATTTTTGGAAGATATATTTTTTCAAAAAGTTGCACGAAATGTCAGTTTTTGTTTTACCTGCAATATTATTTTATATTTTATCTAGTTAAGCTAATAAGTTAAGCCTATACGTTAAGATTACCGTAAAAAGTTTTAACTTCTAAATTATCCGCAAAAAAAAAAATATATATATATATAGACAACTTAGGGTTAAAGTTCTAATGAAATATAAGTTACGTGATTTGCAATGGAGCCGTCTTAAAGCGGCTATATCGTCGAGGTACTTAGTATGAGACGACGACGTCGTCTATGCGGTTTTATATGTTGGTGCGTCGAGAGGGGTTTTAGTCTTACCTAACACCTGATGTAAATCCTCCGTCGACACGCGATATAAACCGACCTAAATTAATCTGCGAAGCGCACTGAAGAACGTGCTAGAGGCTATGTGCTTTAGCCGGTCCTGTTCCGCTTAAATACGGTTTATGGGGTTCCGAGATTGAGTCGGTGGCCGCAACAGAGCTGAAACAGTTTTGCCTTAACCCTCTGCCTGAACTGTCTATCATAAACTCAAATTTTGCTATATTGATCCTTTGAGGTATTGACGTATATAAACATTATGGTTCGTACGTTCAACTACTTAATATTCAAAATTTGCTAATTCTAGACCTACCCTCCGACTATTCAACGACTTGTATTAATTTATTAGTTTACTACGTTTAGCATCAACAAATTTAAAATCAAAATTACTTTATAGGACGATATTTGAATTTTCGATTATTTTTTTAAAGTTTATTCTGTTTCGATATTCATAGCTTTATTATGAAAAACTATTTTTTCAGTCGATAAACTTCATTGTATAGTTTGCTGTATAACATAAAGTCAATTATATTGAATTATTTTTTGTTGCATAATTTATATAGGGGATTGTTGCCGAATTTGGAGAGTAAGGGAATAAATATATAAGATTATATTTATATAGATAAGATTATTTTACATGATGCAAATTATTTACATGATTAAAAATTATTGTACGTACATGATAATAAAAATGTTACAATTAACTTATGTGATAGTTCTTTAATACATAGTAAAATTTTGTTGTTAAAAAAATATCACTGGTCCGTGACTTTTTTTTTTAATTTTACTGCTCCGTGGGCCAAAATAGGTTGAGAAACGCTGATCTATAGGATATATACATATTATATTTTTATATATATATATATATATATATATATATATATATATAATATATATATATATATATATATATATATATATATATACACCAATCTAAAAGAAGAATTTATGATTGCTCCTGGAAAGTAGAATGGAATTGGAGCTTATTCATCCGTTTTAGTTCGGGTGGGAAATAAATGTTCAGTGCGGATTAGGAATCAGTAGTGTCGTTTATGAATGAACTGATTCAAATAAACGGGTCTATAAGAATTTGGAGCAATAGCGTAATCGATCTGTGAACTTTTGTGAACGTATTCTCCGATGTCGATTCAAATATTCAATCCCTCAGTCATTCGAATTTTAAAAAGAATTCAATGCTTCTCGCTTTGATTTTCGGCCTCATAGTGTAATTCTGTACTAGCACCTGAATAACAATCAGTGCTAATCTAGATCACATGGCTCTTTGAGACTTACTTGAATCATTAAGGGACATTTTGTATTTAATATTTTAACATGCGCATCATACCCAAAAGGTCGTTTGCTCAAATTCAAATTCTTAATATTACATTACACATTTAATTATTAGAATATTTATTTTTAGTATTTATTTACATTTTTTTGTATATTATTATGGCACTAACTTTGTTTGCATAGTTAATCTTACTGCTTTGCATAGTTAAATATGTCACATTTGTATTGAGTTCAAGTTCAACATATCATGCCCGATTCTATTCCTTATGTTACTATGCCATATTTACATTGCAGTTAATTTAAAATTAATTCATGCAATGAATAAATTAAAAGATTATTTAGTGAGCAGAAAATTTCTTCGGAATAATAATTTACTTCTACTTTAGGAACATGCTAAACTTGTTGCAATAGCTTGAAAACTTTCTTAAAGGCGATTAATAATAAAATTGGTAGTGTTTAAAATTTATGTGTTTGAAATTTATGTTTATATTTTGATTGATAATTCCGTCAATAATTGAGAATCCCCATGCTAATGCTTAGTATTTAGCGAATGAGCGCCAGTACCAAAGAGTTAAATTACTTAAAACATAATTATTATTAATGTTCACAAGTTTAAAGCTTGTACAATTTAAACTAGATTTGTAGACTTAAATTTAATTATATAGTTTGGTAAGTTTTACCGAGTCAAATTTAAACGGAACGTAGATGTGATGAAGTGATGTTTTAAATGATATTTTTAGTTTATAAATAAAATAAGGAATGAAAAGGTAGTTAGAATTTGTACTTTAGAATTTCGATTTTATAATCCCTATAAAAACTTGTTTAGAATTACGGAGACATTTAAAATGTATTGAAGTGGACAAGTTGGTGGTGACCTCTGGTGGTGACCAGTGGTGAGGTATTTAAGTAATAACTATTACGACTGAAAATCGTATATTAAAACTGACTCTAAACTAGCGAGTAAGATGTCTTTGGACCTTAAAGACTTGGAGCAGAGAGGCTAATGACATACTATACTCGGAGGAGGACAAACGAACAACAATTACAGTTTTCAGTACACTACAACATTAAATTAATTATAGTTCTGGTACGAACATGGTTTTTATCGAAGACAAATATATTTTTCTAAAGTAAATACCTTAATTTGAGTTTTACATTTTCCTTAATAAATATTCTTATTCCATTACTTACAAAATACCTTAATCGTATATAAAAAACATTTAATAAAATATAGTATCATTCTGCGGTCGTTTCCTATACTCAAATAACAGAATATTCCTTTATAAATATGGATATAACAATTAACCCTTTGTTAAAACCCCTCAATAGATGTTTCGTTGTTTTCTGTATAAACTACTTGTGGATTTAGTTGTCTGGATTTAATTTGCAAAAATGTATGTAAAAATTGTATCATAACCAATTGAGTCTGTTGCAAAAGTAACTTAATATCGCCCTGGTACCTACTAGCCTACCTTAACACCTACTGGCACCGGTCCTTTCACACTCGTCGCGGTTCAAGAATTATAGGATTTCCAAGATTAATATGTTACCCGTAACACAGTTAAAACAGTTACCGTTAACCCCTTCGCTGAAGTGTCTATCATACATCCAAATTCTATTATATCGATCGCTTCAAGTATTGGCATGTACAAATATATAGTCTACTATGCACATACCGCTTTAAAACTATATATATATATATATATATATATATATATATATATATATATATATATATATATAAGAAATTGTGATGGTCAACGTGAGCTACGATGCGGCTTCGAGATATATTACCCCCAAAACTTTTGATAAAGAGAAATCGTTCCGTTGGCTTCATTTCCGTATTGTAATTTTCACGATTTAAAATCCGGCACAGCTTTCGGGGGTAATAATCTTCTAATATTTAGTGTAGGCATGTTTCTCTTGTTATCTTCAAAGAGACTCGCTTACACGAAAGTAATTTAAGCTAAAATTTAGTTGTTGGAAGTAATTTCGTAATTTTATTGCTATGTTGCAGCCACGATTAAAATGTAAATAACCTACGTACATAGGATAAAAGTAATATAAATTACTAAGAAATGTACATTAAAACTAGTCTAAATCAGCTATTGTTAACCGGGTGCGCGCAGCCAGCTCTAGTGGGCCGCGAAATTTTTCTTTAAACTTGAAAGGTTTTTGTCATTACAATATATAAATAAATCCATTATTTAAAATGAATATTAATAATTGTCATGTTACTTAAGAACGAAAAAAAATATTTGATGGGTCCGCGATTACTAAAAAGTTAAGAACCTTTGGCCTTAGTATGATACAATGTATTTGTTGTATATTCCCAGTTATTTTAATTTGTCTACAATTCCCTATCTAATCATGTTTGTCTACCTTCATGTAAAATGTTAGATGTGTCTAATTTTAACCAAAAAACTTCAAGTCTAGCCATGTTTTCTCTTCTCTAGCCTAATCTGCCTTATTATTGTCTCTGTCCAGTTCTGCATATCGCGTTTTATCTCTCTAAATATGTCTGTATAATTTGGTTACCAAGTATTGTCTGTCCATTATTATCCGCCTGGTCTTGTCTGTCTTATCTATTTTTTCTGTATAGTCTTGTTCGTCTAGACTTGGTTGACTAATATTGTCTGACTTTTCTATCGAGTCTTGTCTGCCTAGTCTTGTCTATAACTACTTTTTTTTGTCCAATCTTGTGTCTTTGATTCTATCTATCTAATCTTTTCTGTCTAGTCTTGCATGTCTTGCTTGTGCTCTTGCCTTTCTAATATCGCATTTCTAATTTATACTCTAGTATTATCCTATATAAAATATTGTATTACATAAATTGAAATTTGTGTTATATTCAGGAAATATGAAGTGTGCATTAAAATTGGAGGATAGCATATATAGAAATACAGTAACGCACGCAAATAGTATACGTAGTAGTTAAGTGGTTGCGCTTGACGTGCACAGTCTAGACTAAACATTGAGTGACAGTATATATAATTTACTAGCCGCTTAACTAAATACTAAGCCGTTTCAAATACAAGCTGTGACAGCTTTTACATTAACGTATAGAGTGAATTAGACTGTTAATTTGCCACAACTTTAAATAGTATATACTTTCATAATACTGATGCATTTTAATAGCGCACTGAGCGCAACTCCAATAAACTCGACGCTATTTAATTATTAATTGGCATTGCAATTTACTAGATTAAATTGTTAATTTCGCAAGTTAAACAATTTCCAAGTAAAACAACGCATAATTAATTTAACGAACTTTTCACGCATTTCACAAATTGTTTATTTAGGGTCACCCACATCATCATTCCTTATTTTCCTTATTTTAAGTGAGGTTTTATAAACTAATTTTAGAATCTATTTAATATGAATGAAAATACTCAACTTTTAAGTATCAATTACTTTATAATGCGGCTAATTACAATTAAATTTTACATTTTTTATTTGCATTATAAATCTGAACACGAATGAACAAGCGCAATTAGTTAAACGAGACTGGATCAGCATGACTAATTGCAAATATTTAAAAGACTCATATTTTTGTAATTGAAAAAGAATAACATGAGTGTGTTTATTGTGTTGAAAATTAAATGCATAAAAAGCAACGCAATGTGTGGCGTTTTGGAAACCCAATGTTTTGAAATTAGATTACTTTCACTTTGTGTATTTTTGTAATGCCTTTTAGGATATTTTTTTAAAGGTAACGAATTTTAACGAGGTAGTTGCTATTTGTATAGTATTAATTAATTCCCCACATTACAAAGCAACATTTTATGTATTCCTCTTACTTTTGTTTAACTGAGTAAATAAAAAAATATTTTCATTTAATTTCTACTGCCAATTAAATGAAAGTAGTAGTACAAATTTAAATATAATAAAAATAAATAGTAAATATAATAAAAATAATAGTTAAAAAATAGTTAAACTTATTTGGAAATTAAATTTGTTTTTTCCCATGAGCAAGAAAAGATCAGTAATTTTACAACCGTGGAATTATGTTGCTACCCGAAAAATCAAAAGCAATTGTAATTAAAAGAATTTAAATAATGTATTGAATGTTCAATATGAGATAAAGAACAATAGTAAATGCACAATCAAGACTAGGGGAGGAGATAAAAAGTAAACATACATTCAGAAGACTAGCCGGTAATAAGTGCCAATAGGGTGTATTTGTTTTTATAAAAATATATAAGCATGTTAAATTTGTAAAATATTGTAAAATGCAGTAAATATTATATAAATACTATTAGTCGTTTTGAAGAAGACAAAAATGATGGATATTATTTTTTCTTATCACGTGAATTATTCTATACGAGTATAAATTGCGATCATTACAGCCATCAACGAAACAGAGCTTAGAAGCAATGAGGAAAACTTGTATCGCTCACTGAGAGGAACCAATATCCACGTAACAGTTTCAAGTTGACGAAGAGGGTCTGCTCTATGGCCCTAAAATAGCTTACTTGGGCAGGGCGCAGTGCCTAAAGTTTGTTAGCTAACTTGAAATTTTAAATTAATTGAAACTATATTTTTAATATTTAAGAAATGAATATAATATATGCGAATAGTGAGTTTTTTTATACTAGTAGTATCATAATAAATTTATGTGAAACAGTTGGTTGGCGCAGTTCGCAAGGCATTAAAAGATTTAAATTACCGAAACATTATAGAATGTTTTAACTTAATATAACTAAACTGTTCACTAAGTCTGTTGAAGAATTTGGTATATGTGAAATAAATGTGGTAATGACCAATACGAGTTTGGATTTTCTAGATGATTCTTTAAGAGGATATGATGATGTATTTCGCGAAAGTTCTTGGAGGTTTTGTTATTTCTCAAAGTGAACGAAATTTAATTTAAAACGCAAGATCTGGGAATGTTGTTGAATTGATTATTCGGAAGTTCTATTATGTTTATACTAATTAATTAATTTACTTATGAATTACTGAATATATTTATATTTTTCATGAGTTTTCATTCCGAATTTACATTCTAAATTTCATTTTTAGCATTAAATTTCCCGGCAATGCCGAATTTACCATTAATTAAACAACTTTAATTTCGGTTTCTTGGGAACAAACACTCCATGTTAATCTTTAGTTAAACTCTAAAATAAAATATTTTTAATATGGGGATATTTGTCAATGTTTTATATATTTTTTTTTTTTACCTTTTAAAGGAAATCTATAAAACATTGCAAAATTTGGAAAAGAACGTAAGTCGGATTTTTTCAGAAATAGAGGTTTTAGTATGTCTGTGCTCATATTATTGCCCCGCACGTCCTTAAACCAACCCAGTGTCCTAATGTGATTTTCTTATGACGATTTCTAATGTTCTGTTTTAAGTCAGGACAATGTCTTGTCTATAAGCATTATATGTCAACTACTCGAAATGAGTTTTATATCCATCAAAAGCTTCATTTTTTTGGACTACGCATTTTTGCAAGAATACTATCGGTATTCGAATGACTTTTGCCTTCCCGGAGAATAAAATAAACAAATCCCGAATAAAAATAAACAAAGATGAAGGAAAAAATATAATTTTGATTCGTTACAAAATCGATTTCTTGTAAATATTTCATTAACTAAAACACTTATTATTTAATTAATAAATTTTGCAATTTAATTGTTCTTTTTATGAAAGTTTGTAAATTATTGGAACAGTTGTGAATTATTTATCAACCACAGACAAAACTTAGCTTAAACTAATTTTGAAATACCAATTAATTTCAACTAATTTATAGGCTATAAATACTAAAGTTTCAACAGAATTTGTTTCAAAAACTACCTATTTCATTCTCAGTATAATATAAGCAAATTATTGAAGGTGAAGATTTTGAAAGGTTGAAGGTATAAAAGAAATATTGGAAATTTAAAGACAGATTGTAAAACACAAATACAGATAGACTTAGATAGTAATCCTAGAATGTTTTTTTGTTTTTAGTTTATTAATTATTATTTTATTTATTTAATATATTATTTTATATACGACCACTATTGTAATTGCCCAATATTGCACCGTTCGTGAATTATGTAAATACATCATACAAGACACGTATCTAACAGTCCGCGATTAATGTTATTTAATGATTGAATAACACACTATAGTTCATTTTTTTTAAGAATGCAGTACAGGGAAGATAGGGCTTATTTGACCTTGTTCTCTGATTGGCTTAAATCGAGGAGAAGTTCACACTGACGATATTTACTTCTCCATCTCAACTTTTTTTCTCTCTTTCTTTTCACATACTTTTGCAGCTGTTAGTTGTCAATGGCCGCCGTGTCACTTCACAATTGTCATCTTATCTGTTTGTTTCATTTAGATTGTTTGCGTTTTTCTCCATTTATTTGTTAGTATTGTATAAGTTATTCAATAATATTAAGATATTCAATCAAACCATTAATAAATTACCAATTTTATATTCAAGTAACCATATTTGAATTTAGCGCCAAATTTTGTATCTAGATTGAATATTTATCATACTGTAAATCAGGTTTCTAGTTACTGCATTCTTAAAAAAATGGACTATAGTGTGTTTGGTTTACGATTCGTTGATTGATTGAGGGCTGCTACTATCGTTTAATATAGGCATCGCAATGCATTCCGTTATTTCTCAAAAAATCATTAAACGTGAAACTAATACATAAACACTATATTTTTTTTCAATTAAAATAATGTCCAGTGACAGCGAAAAAGAAAATAGCACTCCGCCCGAAACTGTTGAAAAAGCGAAACAAACTGCCCATAATTTGCTACCGATTAAATCTCGGGTTCGATACGAGGATGCATATAGAAAATGTATGGACTGAAGAATGAAGCATACAGTTAAAACGTTTGCAGGAAATGTTGTATTATCATACTTTGATGAATTATCTCAAACAATGAAACCATCTCCACTTTGGGCAATTTATTCCATGGTTCGGACACAATTAATATAAAGCACGGCATCGACATTTTAAAAGCTTTACTAACGAGAAAATCTGACGGATTTATAAGCAAGAAATCAATAATTTTCACCTATCAAAAAATTATCAGTTTCCTCAATAATTCGCCGGATATCAATTATTATTCATGAAGGTATTCATTTCTTGTTTTTCTTATAATGCTCTTTATTGGGCATAACGACATATTTTTTATATAATTTTAGGTTATTCTTATAATTGGCATTAGTGGTGCTTGCAGAAAACAAGAACTAGGAAATATCAAACCCTGCCATATAGAAGACACCGGAACATTTAACTATGATCGTTAAAACTGCTGATTCTAAAAAAAAAAAACTCAAAGATCTTTTGTGGTACCTAAAGAATTTTACCAAACCTGCAAAAACTATATTAACCTACGCCCACAAAAAATGGACAATGATCAGCCTTTTTTTCTAAATTATCAAAATGAGAAATGCACTAAGCAATGTGTTGGAATAAATAAAATTGGCTCTATTCCTAAACAAATCGCTAATTATCTTCATTTGCCGGAAGCAAATCTTTATACAGGACATTGTTTCAGACGTTCGTCAGCCACCATTCTTGTGGATTCCGGTGGTGAATTATTGTTACTAAAAAGACATGGTGGCTGGCTTTCGTCTACAGTAGCAGAAGGCTATATAGACTGCTCCATGAAAAATCAAAATGATATTGCTACAAAAATTTCTACTGCGATAAACAATAATTTCACTTCCACAAATGCAAGTACATCATGGAATACGACTTCAAGTACTCATAATTCAACTAATATCACATATGATAACGATAATAATCCAACATTAATATTAAACAATTCTTCCGTCACTATAAATTAAAATAAAAAAAATTAAATAAATAATTATAAATATACCTTCAGATCTTATCATTTTTATTATATTGTAGTTTATTCTTGGGAAAAGGAATTTATTTTAATAAAACAACTGATGTCGATATTTTGGCAACGTATCGATCATTTTTATTCTGACCTTCTTTAGGGCTTATATCTATGTAGTAGGTATTAATGAAATTAAACATAAAATATATAAATTATTAAGATTAAATTATGATCATGTTAACTTTTATATAGATAACAAATCCGTCCAACTTTACTTCATTTGTCATTGCGTACATTGTGTTGCCTATATCGATGAACACTATTATTCCAGTTTAACCCAAATAAGTACTAAATAATAAGGTATGTAACCATTAGTCATGTATTTTTTTCATTTCTTTGAAGTTAAATAATGTCGAGTAACAGTTTTTTATGAAAATACAACTGATTGTTTATTATAATTTTAAATAATGATAATTAAATAAACATAACCTAAAAAGAAATAAATTAGTTACATCAAACATATTTTTCTTATTAAATAGAAACAAATTAGTGTGGTCGTAAACAAAGTATAATACATAATTCGAGTTGTAAGGCAATTACGTACTCGCGGAATTACGCGCTCCCAGCTACGCATATCGCGCTTAATTGTTCCGCTCGTACGTAATATGCTTCTTAAAACTCTCATTACGTAATATACTATTAAGAATACATTACAATAATTAGTTGTATTCAATGTGTATGAAACATACGACTTTTTTAAGGTTCCGTTGTTGTCAACAACGAATCCTTATATAGACTTCGATGTCCGTCCGTACGTCTTTCCGCAGTTTGGCATGCATATACAGATTAGTCACGCCGACAAAGTGGTAAAATAAAACTTTGAAATTTTTTTAGGGTACCTCTACACGTAAATTGGGAACGTTTTTCTTTTTTCTCGTCTACCCCATGGTATGGGGTGTCGTTGGATAGGTCTTTCAAAAATATTACAGGTTTCTGAAAACAATATTTCGATTAAAAGATCCGTTTGTGAAATATTTAGCTTTAAAGTGCTAATTTTTGTTAGAGTCAAGTGTTTTAGTCAAGTTAGTGTCAAGTGTATAATATTCTTACTACAATATACAGCATCATTTATACTGAAATCTCTAGATTTATCTATTACAATAAATTATCGAAATGTCAATGAAAATCGTTCATTTGTTACAATTCGAACACAATTTATACCTTTTATAAATATTTCTACATCCAACATCGTCTATTTCTATATAAAAAAATCTTGTATACGAAATAAAACCGAAACGAAAAATTACTGCTGGATACAATATAATATCCCATCACTCAATAATAAGTTAAAAATCCAATTTTAAGCTCGTTATAAAACATTGCCAATAATTCTTTGTGCACTGTAACAATAGTCCTCGCGTATATAAAGTTCGATTTTTGTAACAAAAAAAAAACTTTTGGTTTCGCTTTGAAATAATAACACACGAATTCCGCAAAATCGGTTTCCCATTCGTCCCAAAACCATTACTCATCGAACCGGGCGATTAATTTTAATGAAGCCACCCTGTGCACATCACTTTCGTCAACGTTTTCGACGCACATACACAAACAACTCGGTAAATATGACTCCCGCCTACCAAACATAAATACTGAATGGTAATTCATTTTATTGTCGTCGCAATAACACACTCAGATTAAATGTTATTACCTAATGGGCTAATACAACTAAAATCTGAAAATTAAACTGGTTAGTCTTTAGTAAAAACTCCTTTTAAAATTTTTGCAAGTTAATGGTTAAATTGTGATAGAAAAACATTAAACCTCCAATTAATTGAATTAGAAACTAATTTGAAATATAATTAACTCAACAAATATTAGGGTGAGCTAAATAAGATCCAACTCTTTTTTAATTGATTTTTGTTGGAAAGCTATTTTACATTTGCGAATGTTTCCTTAATTTATTTAGTTAGAACGGGTTACATACAGGTTAATGGTTTGAGACATATTAATCTCGAGCCCTGTGAAATTATTAACATTAGGGTTTATGCTTGGTTTACAATACAAAATAAATACAAAACATGCCTGTGCAAGTATTTATTTTGGTTGCGATAGTTAAGTTTGTTAGGGGATCTAATTGTGTTAATTAAGTTATCTGGATTAGTAAACTAGAAGGGATTGGGCTAGTCCTATCTGTCTAGTCTTATCTCTCTAGTATTGTTTGTGTCATTTTGTCTGTCTGACCCACTGAAATATATACAAACTGGAACGAGCGCTGCGCTGCGTCTTGGCTTGTGCTGGCCGAGAGAGAGCATCACAAGGTGTCTCTCGTATCGGTCTGTCTTCGTCTAGTACAGTCCAAAAGAAAAACTAAATGTGTGTCCGACGTCCATTTTTCCTTGCAAATACAGCAGTATTTTACCATTGTCTTTTTGAAAACAACTCATTAAAATATATAAACTTCGGTTTATAATATGCTCACCGATTGAACTATCTCACTCTCTTTATTGATTTATTTTATTGATCTATTCTCTTTATTGAGCTTTTCGCTCTGACTGTGTCACATCCTCCCGCTCTCGAATTCACTGTTGGCTAGACAAGGATGCAGGGATCCCCTTGGGACCTCTCTGGTGGCCCGCACAAGCTTAGAGGCCAGCGCTCGTTCCAGTTAGTATATATTTCAGTGGTCTGACCTTATCTGTTTAGTATTGTCTCTCTAGTCTTGTCTGTCTAGTCTTGTCTATCTAGTCTTGCCTGTCTAGTTATGTCTGTCTAGTTTTTTCTGTCTAGTCTTGTACAGGGTACTGCAATATAACTTTCTATTTTGCGTCTGTAATGGACTCATTACAGCACTCATATGCGTGCGGTAATGGCTCGCCGAGTGCTGTAATATTTTTAGTTAGTTAATTTATTCAAAGTTGGCACATAAATTCAGAGCTGTCAGTGATGTCAAATTTTTGGCGAGATAGTTTTGAGGTTATGTGATGTGTGGAATCACAACAAAAATTTGCTCGTTGAAATAAATGTATTTTTTGAATGGTATAAAGTTTATATAGAGAGAAATTTATAGCGAAAAAAAAGTTAACTTTAGATTGGTGTTAGTGTTAAAAATTGTGTTAAAAACAATGTGAATTTGGTTTCAAGAAAATTATCGTTCGATACGTCAAATTATTTTAGTGTCTAATTTCACCTCTATTATCTTGTCGGTCTAGTCTTGTCTATCTAGTATTGTCTGTCTAGTCTTGTCTGTCTAGTCTGGTCTGTCTAGTCTGGTCTGCCTAGTCTTCTCTGTCTAGTCTTGTCCGTCAAGTCTTATCTGTCTAGTCTTTTCTATTTAGTTAAATAATTTCTAGGAAGTTTAAGTTTAAGTTAAGGTTAAGTTTATTATTCTACAAAACAGTAGTAGAAAACAATGTAGAAATTTAATGACAATATAACAAAAGTATTTAAAGCTGACATATTTAACAGTTTTTACAATATTTATAATGTAGCTTCTATACTATATTTGAGTTGATCAATGATTTCACATTTCTGGTAGTTTCCTTGACAAAGTGCTTTATATGTGCAAGTTGGTTTAATAATTCAAACAATAAGTCTCGGGAGGAAAGGAAAAAGTGTTTACTCCTGTATAAATAATGAGGGTAAAAAGACCAATAAAAAAACGATAAAAATCACATATAATGTAACCCATAGATGATATTTGTATAAAGCTACCCTGACATTGACGGCAATAAATCTTCATAATCGATTAAGTTTTTCCCAAACCTTATACGCGACCCATTAACGATCTCGTTCTTAAAAGCAAACATTTTTTACGCCGTTGTCCACATGTGGATTTTATGGAACAATTTACGGTTATTGGAAACCGAAAGTTCGGCCCAATAAATCGAAATCCTAGCCCATCGACCCCGAGGACTAAAACGTCTACTCGTAAATACAGAGGACGTGGAAATGTATTCCCCGACACGGATTGAAAATTCTATATTGTCCAGTGAAACGGCGATATAGAGAAGAAAAAAAAGATAAACGATATTATATGGGTATAGGACGGACTTTTTGTTTCTATTTTATTTCCCCTAGCCCTGCAAGGCATTCTAAATTCAAACGATATCAAAAAAGACGATTCAATAATGTTTCCGCATTAGGAAAACGTTACTACTTCAGAGGGTACACAACAACCCATTCCTTGACTCCAATTCTATTTAATCTACATTTTATTTTCTATTAAGATTTAACCACTTAAACTCCTATTTTCAAGATTCCTATTTGATAGCATTCTACTGTAATGTTTATGTACCCATATATTCAACTAACTACAACACTTTTACATTCTAAATAAACATTTTACCAAAACTTATCTTAAACCTTGAAATAAAACTTCAAAACATTTTCAAAGTATTTTTATATTTGTATTATTAACTTATAACATCCGAAATTTACACATTTTGATATTAATAATTTCGAAATTTTAATTTTATTAAATAAACCTGTATTAAGCTTTTATTTGTATTGATTTTAGAATGTCTGTGGAGTATGCACCATCTAATACAGAAGCATTGTTGAAGATTTCGCCCGTTGAGATATTAGACGAAGCCAGTTACAAGTGCGAAATTACTTATCTGGAAGTAAGAGAGAACTGCGACGTCGTCCAAATCATTAAACTTACTACACTAGGTAAGTTAAATTATTTTGTTCATAATTGCTTCAGTTACAACTAAATTGACAACTTTTCAAAATTAACGTTATTTTAATTAGTAGTCAAGAGTTGGCAGAAAAGTTTAATGCTCGTTTTCTACAGATCCTTTTGCAATGATTCATACATAAAATGTATTATAGCTTGTTTTAATTTAATCTTAAATATATTTGAAATATATTATAACACAGAAAACTATTATATAATTTGTATAGAATATACTATCATGCACTTTCTATATAGAGAAGAGAAATTTGCGAAATCCTTCTTATAACCCAGTTTCTATGATAAACTGGCAGTATTGAAAATTTTGTGTCCTCGTCATTGTGTGAATATTTGTTGTGAAAATTGTAATTTTTAACATTTAAATATTCCTATTTTGATACAGCGAAATGAAAAACAAGATGTTTTAAAGAAAAATTAATTAAAAAGTATGTATGGATTGTCTGTATACATTCAGTATTTAGATACTTCTTGATATCCTTGAAGATTTCCTTGTTATTAAATTATATTTCATATTTTTTCCAAGAATATTTGAATTTATGTGGATATTGATTCCGTTGGTTTTGAAAAGATTTCGATCTATTTCAGTTTGTTTAGTAAGGTCTATGATTTCAGTATACCTGTTAATGTAATTATGTATGTTTGCGTTCGGGTGATTTCCCTGACCAAACGGAGTCCCCTGTCTATCCTCCAACCTAACTGATGATGATGTGACCGGTTTGTAACCTCGGTTTAATCCTCTGCCGGAAGCAACGACCGGAACACATCAATACAACACCGGGTTTGATTTATTTATGGATCATTCCCGCGGATCGGCGTGTGTGTTCACTGCCATTGCGACGTAACTAGATTAAATTCCATTATCAAGTTGTGAACATTTAAGTGATGTGGGGAGAACGCTTTTAGTTGACCATACTGTACATGTATTCACTTACCAATCTCTTCGGGGAACACTGTCGCCGGCAATTAGCTGTCACTGGAGTGTTAATTAAATCTCCGGCACGTTTTACTACTATACCTGATTTTCAATTTCTTCATTCGAGTATATGTTACAACATGTATATATTACGTCAAACTGCGCATCTTTTTATATGCATGTAATGTCATAAAATAAACATCTTTAACCCAAAAATAGTCTAATTTAATATATATATATATATATATATATATATATATATATATATATATATATATATATATATATATATATATATATATATATATATATATATATATATATATATATATAATTTCATCCAGTTTTACCCATTTTTTAAAGAAATATCTGCCACATTTGAAATTACCTGCAATTCGAAAACATAACAAAATTTTCCTACCATATTATGATTTATATAAATACAGTTTAAATTGGAAACCAACAAAGGCAAAACAAACTGAAAAATAATGTTGATTTTGATGCTTGTGTACGTAGCAAACACTTGAATGCAAGAACAAAATCTGGACTAGTTTCGAACTTGAGGAAGATTTTTACGTACTCACTCGGGCAGAAGAGTAAAATCGAATCTAGTTTTACGCAATGCAACACAAACACGTTGATTTCAAATGGGATGTATATGTATAAAAATACTACTTTCCTAAATATATTATATATATATTTTAAATCGATATCAAGCTTTTTATTTGACTTTAATGATCCATGCCAGTTTTTATCAAACTAATTTCTCGCGGAATATATCAAATTCAAATTTCTCAAAACTAAGTTAACGGAATAATAAAACACATGTTGAAAATTTCAAGCACATATTAAGAAGTTCATAGTAATAATCATAGGAATAAAGTCTGATTAAAAATTCTGAAAAATGTGAAACATGAAAAATTATTTCTCATCTTACATAGCCTTTAATATCAATTGTATGTCAATTAAGGTAAATATTTAAGAGCTTTATTATAATTTAATTGATTAAATCATTAGGAAAATAATTATTGCCAATATTTGAAAATTCGTCTGGCTAGAATAATTTATCATATTAAGCGGAGCTTTGGATATTAAGATTATTTGCTCAGAAGGCCTCCAGGGAATCGTATCGTTATATTGATTAGATTGCTTTAATGCTTAAGAAAGCAAAAGAGAAGTAATGAAGTTCAAATGGAAATTCTTCAATCGAATTCAACTTTTTTTGTAGCAGGATATCTCATTTATTGAACTAAAAATATTTAATGTCTGGAACACTAATATTTATTTATACAAAGATAAATGATTAATAACAAAACAAAACGTTTGCATAATTATCAGTTTTCTTCTTTATAGTTCTTTGAAACAAATTATACCGAAAACATTTTTCATTAACGTCATATTTAAGATTGACGGCTTATTTTTAAAAGTAATGTTTGTAGTAATCTTTTTGGCCTCCTGAATTGTAAAGCTAGCTTTGACATCGTGTATGCGTCCAGCGAAACTAGATTTTTACACACAATGTTGCAAAGTACGGCTACGATGCGGTAAAGTGACCAGTAAATTTTAACCTTTCAGGGACACTTAAGTCAAAACAAAATAAATTAAGTATAAGACAATAAAATCTAATTAAAAAAACGCTACTTTACACCATATTTGTCACGATAATGTAGAAAATAAGATTGATTTTTTACATTTTACTGTGCGTCTGACATTTGGAAATGAACATTTTGAAAAAATGACATATTATGTACCTAATAAATTTAAATTAGTAAAAATGTTAAAGTTTGTGAGTACCAACATTAAAAAAAATGATTTCCAAACTTGGACGAGTGCTGTAAAATCGCGCTTACTGAACTCGTCCTTTAATATACTATTACATACAAAATAGAAAACGAATTAGAATTTAAATGACCTGAAGATAATGAACAGCCTATTAGTTCCACCGAAAACTGTGGCATAAAATTTCTTTAGAAGTCGCCTTCCCACGATGGGATAAATAGTAATTCAAGTGATTAAACATTTCCTAGTACCTTAGGATTTAGTCGTCCGCGGAGTTCACATTTCACCAAAACGAAGTAATATTTTAGGAAATAAATTTGATTTAAAAATAGTACATATAGTAAAAATAGTTCTCTGATATAGTTCTATAAGTAAATAGTTCTTTAAAACTTTATTGTTTTCTTAATAAATTGCTATTTATTTGTTTATTGTTTGAAACGGCAGTTGGTTAAATTAAACTTTACATTCACATTTTAATATATAATTTACATAACTATTTATCAAATATTGTAATAACATTGATAAATAATATTGATATTTTCAGAGGCCACGATTTTAAATTCCAGCAAACCAGTCATCTGTCGTTACCGAACGATCGAGTTGAATTGAATGAGTCTTTAAAAACGGGTCCGTTTTTTATTGAACTTTGCTTCGAAATAGAACCGATCTGTAATTGAACGGATCCTGAAACGAACATCGATCATGCTCCTAATTTTAGAAACTTTAGAAGTGAATAAGTGCAAGAAGGGGTCGGAAATGTTGTTCTAAAAGATGAAACTAAACTAGACTTAGGAGAACCTAAAAAATTCACCTAAAAACGATTTTTCCGCACCAGAGCCCTGGTGGGTAAGGTCCAGTTACAATTTATATTTTTTAAGGAAAATTGAGATTTAACAATAACATTCTATTTAACTTAAGCGAATAGCCATCTGCAGACGCGTTTCGAGATTTATCTCTCACCAGTGCTGCGTTGCTGTTTTGAATTATAAATTGGAATTGGACAATTACTTGAACGCCTTCTGGGCATAACTGGCGAGGTTAGGTTTTAATATGACGTTTGTGTAGAAAGATAAAAAATGGTGAAACCATACTACAACCATACAAACTTATTAAATGCAAAATATAGCTTGAATATATAAATATATTCAACCTGTTCGAAGCTCTATAATATTAAGTCTTATTAAGACTACAAAACAAATCTCATTTTGAAACAACTACTTCCCTGATAATACCACGCAGGATATTGAATTATACAACAGATATTTGCATGCTATTACGAGGCCTTACTATAATTAACCTCTGTTATGGCTATCCACGATGGGTATTCACTTAGGTTAAGTAGAAAGATATGATCTTAAAAACAATGTTATTTATTTAGTAATCGTGTAGTGCCACGAAAGTGGACTTGGGACTAGTAATAACATGCAAATGTCTGTTGTATAATTCAATCCTGCGTGACATCTGCAAGGGAAATAGTTGTTTCAACATGAGATTTGATTTTTTTTTTAATTTGATTTATTTGAAGAAAAAATTTGAAGTAATGTTCGGCAAAATACTGCTTATTGTTTTGATGTAAAAGAAGTATACATTTTAGTTCGGAATATATTTTCAGCAAAGTTTTATTTTAAAATGATTATGAAATTAGGATTTAGTTTTTTTCTGCTGTAAAAATAAATTTTTGTGTATGTATAAAGAACTTTCCTTTAGCAGATTTGAAGAAATCAAAAAAGCACTTCCTATAACTTCCTATTGGTGGCAATATTTTTATATGCAATTGCGTTATTAATACATATGAAACTTCCTCGTGTCTAAAGGGGCTTGTATGCGAGCATTATTTTAACGGCAATGTGGGCCGGCAATATTGGCTAGGCAACAATGCTCTATATTTAGCATAATTTTCTGCAAAATGTACGAATACATCTTTAATATATCCTTGTTGCGGGAAATATGGCCCGTATTGCCACTACAGCATGTTGTTTTTGTCATCGCTGCCGCAGCGACCACTAGTCAACATTGCCGTTGATTTTTAGTGTCAGTGTCAGGCAAATGCGAACGAACATTGAGTTTTCCTGCTTTTGAAAATATATAGTACAATTAGTTCAACTATAAGTTTGTCAGTACGAAGATGCTAGAAAGATTTCAACTCCTACTTTTCATTATGAATAATTGGACAAATGAAAAGGTAATTAATTAAGTAAGGTCGAACCCAGTTTTCTCTTTTTTTATTTCTTCTTATTAGTAAGTACTATGTATGCTGCACTAACAAGTACTTCTTCACTGTGAACGTGTATACGCGAAGTTTCGGGCAGTACTGTTGTACACAATATTGCTGAGACATACAGGGCTACACAACTACACATTACCTAGCAATATGTAAGCAACACATTGTTTAGCAACATTGCCGAGCCATTATTTCAGAAACATTACCCGGCAATGGGTATTTTTGGTTGTTCGTGTATAAGCTCGTGTATATTCAATAACTTTAGAATTTAATTAAATTATTAAATAAATAATTAAATTCCAAACCAATAACTTAATCAGCTGACATTGATGTTGTCGAGTTGGACGTTCAACATAAAATAGTCAATAATATATTGTTTAAATGACGCGGCTGCCGCTCGATTTGTTACATTTTATAAGTTGGTTGACTATTTTAATTTCGTTATATATACTACTGTTTTGAATTTTTTCACATATCCAGAAGCAGCCATTTAGCTGACAGTGGGCTAGGGGGGACACTTGACTCTAACAAAAATTAGCACTTTAAAGCTTAATATTTCACAAACGGATCTCTTAATCGAAATATTGTTTTCACAAACCTGTAATAATTATGAGATACCTATCCCACGACACCCTACACCATGGGGTAGACGAGAAAAAAAAACGTCCCCACTTATTTAGGGTAAAGGTACCCTTCAATTTTTTTTTTCAAGATTTTATATTGCCACTTTGTCGGCGTGACTAATCCGTATATCCATCCAAAATTACAGCTTTATATTTCTAATAGTCTGAGCTAAACTGCGGACGGACGGATATATCGAAACTATAAGGCCCGCTACACACGTGCCGTGTGGATGTATCCGGCGCAGGCCCGGCACCGGGTTGAACACCTTACACACATGCCGGATGGATTTGTCCAGAACCGGCCCGATGGCCCACGAGGTCGAGCTACGAGTAGTGTATTTATTTGACTTCAGTACAAAATGGATCGCGAAAGAGTTATTTGTATGGGATTACTTTATCGGCGGTTACTTCGCAAGAAAAAAAAACAAAGAAAACATTGGGTGCACCCACTCGACAAGTGAAGACGGTCGACTGCCGGATCGGCATGTGTGCAAGCTTCAATACAGTTCCATAGCCCACCACAGCCGAGCCGGTACCCGACAGCCGGATGGCCAGTGGGGGCCGGCCGGTGACAACTCGACAATATGAGTCGGCCCGGCGCCGGATGGACACACACGGCACGTCTGAACTCTTCCATGCTAGACTATGCAACACCACCCCCTCCACCCGGTGCCGGGCTTGCGCCGGATACATCTACACGGTACGTGTGTAGCGAGCCTAAGGGTTCGTTGTTGATAACAGCGGAACTCTAAAAAAGCGCATTAGCGGTTCTTATGACTTTGGACATATGCTGGAATATTTTCCTATTCTTATGTCCCTATTTCTTTATTTAATTTACCTGTATCTCTAAGATTTATTTTGTGGCACTGTTTCTTGTCCCGATTTTTAAATATTCATATTATATTATTTAAAACAATCAAAAAATAACATCAGAAATAACTATAATACATAATGCTTATATAACTCTTTTGATACAGGGTTATATCTAGATACAAGTTGTATCTAGAACCAATAGAGTAATAGTACGGTATAAAAACGTTGATAAACATAAACATTAACACCTAGTTCAACCATTAGAATTATTCCTTCTTCAAATGCTATTTTCAAATTACCGTGCCAAAATTCGTTCCTAGAAACGAATTTTGGCACGGTAATTTCTATAAAAAAACATATTCATTATTTGGTCGGGAAAAGATATTATACACAAAATATTTAGTAATATCTGTTTGAATAAATCATGTCACGGAAGAGTGAAGTATTGGGTAATCGAAAATACACATATAAATATGGGAATAAAAATATTGTGAATGTAATCGTGAAATGTGTAAATTATTCGTTCGTTTGTAAGTCCGTCTGTGTATTACTTGTTTGGTGAGCAAACGGGGTGGGAAATTAAAATGCTTTCTCTACGCGATATCCAGAAATGATTTACGTTGCCTCGTCGTTCGGTGTAATAAATCGCGATGGGATTTTCCACTTGGCCGTCGCCGTGTTGAACACTTTCCAGCCGGAGATCGGCTGATTTATTTTCCCGCTTTGCCCAAAAGAGATCTCTATACGTACACACGCACACACAAACAACCGAAATTTCTGCCCATTCAAAAACGTAACTTAGGAAATATATTTGAGTTTAAAATTAGACGAAACAAAAAATAAAGCAGCGGAACCATTGACGTGATTTAAGGGAATCGTTCTGCCCCTATCGAATCTTTCGCGACCGTTTATCAAAGCAGCAAGCAGCGACCCAAATTTGTCGGTCCGTCCTCGCGTAACGCTCACTCGGCGGCGCTATCACCCAAATGATTTCTTACCCGGAAACGGACCCGATACTGGGCATTAATCTCTATCCGGACGTGCGCCGCTTTATGTGGCCCTTTTCACGCCGCACATCCATATTTCGTCACGCGCTAGTATTATTCTTCGGATATATCGGTTGCAACGCTAAATTTATTACACTGTCGAAAAGATATTTATATACACCCACAACATCAAACATACTCAAATAATATATAACCAATATACTATGAAAACAATCGGTTATTGATTAAAAATCATACAACGCTATTTTATTATCATTATAATTTATCTTTGTCGAACTATCCATTTCTTATGTAATTACAAACAAAATTCTTTGACGCAAACACATACTATTCAATACAAGGTAGTAGAGTTGTAGAACAGAAGTCTAAAAACTTTCTACCATTTGTGTCTCATTGTCAAATGAAAATTTAGAAAACTTTTCCGACGCATGGGGTTAATTTGTTAAATCCGGGATGATTTCGAAACAAGTTGAGAAAGCATTATTTAGAAAAAAAATCATTATGTGGGGGACATTACAAATAATTCAAGGGTGCACACGCGCACGTGGGCACTTTAATACCGATTACTAATCTAGACCTATCTGCCAAATTTTATTTGTGTAGAATAATCTACGTGGTAGGTAATATTATTAGTATACCTAGTTTATTTTTTCATACAGGCTAGTATTATACATTAATTAGTGGTAGGTCTTTATTAAAAATCTATATTTTAAAAAGTAATCCAAATAATAGTCTAAAGGGATATCTATAATATATTCTTATGAGATATCAGTTAAATTATGTAATTAGGTCGGTTGCAATCTAAGCTATATGGTTGAATAGGAGGAAAGCTCCTTTAGTATGAGCTCGTAAAGCACTCGTCTAAAGCAATATATATAAAAAAAAACTTTATCGCTATTCTATCAAATTGTATCTCTCCGATCTACCGCATCATTTGCGGAAAGCTTTCCAGATAATAACAATACATTATTATTTATTATCTTTTATCTGGATACAAAATCAATAAAAACTTGTATTAAAAAATCCCATATTAATTATAGATACAACAATAATAATACAATAATAACCATACTAATTATAGATACAATTATATAAACTTATTAAGGGCGAAATGTAGCCTGAATATATAAATATATTCAACCTGTTCGTAGCTCTATAGTATTAAATCTTATTAAGACAGCAAAACAAATCCCATATTGAAACAACTACTACCTACCCTAACCTCGCCAGTGTTCCTCGTGTATTAAGTTTATTCCAATTTATAATTGAAAACAGCAAAGCTGCACTGATGAGAGATAAATCTCGAATCACGTCTGCAGATGGCTGGCTATTCACTTAAGTTAAATAGAAAGAAATGATCTTAAAAATTATGTTATTTATCTAGTACTCGTTTAGTGACAGGAAAATGTACTGTGGGGTGATAATATGTAAATACCTCTTGTGTAATTCAATATCCTGTGTCGCATTAGCCAGGGAAGTATCAATTTCAATATAGGATTTGATTTGTAGTCTTCATAAGACTTAATATTATAGAGCTACGAACAGATTGAATATATGTATATATGCAGGCTACAATTCGCCCTTAATAAGTTTATATGTTTGTATCTATAATTAGTATAGTTTCACAAATATTAAATTATTATTTAAATCAATAACCTGAAACTATGTTCGCGTCTTTCTACACAAACGGTAAATTAAAACCTAACCTCGCCAGTCATGCACGAGGTGTTCAAGTAAGTGAATTCCAATTTATAATTCAAAACAACAAAGCTGCTCTGATGAGAGATAAATCTCTAAACGCGTCTGCAGATGGCTATTGAATTAAGTTAAATGGAAAGAAATGATCCTTAAAAACAATGTAATTTTCTAGTCCTCGTTTAGTGACATGAAATGTACTGTGGGCTGGTAATTACATGCAAATACCAATTGTGTAATTCAATATCCTGTGAGGCATTAACCAGGGAAGTAGTTGTTTCAACATGGGCTTTGTTTTGAAGTCTCAATAAGACTTAATATTATAGAGCTACGAACAATTTAAATTTATTTATATATTCATGCTACATTTTGCCATTAATAAGTTTATTAAGATTTTAAACATTATACTGCCAAAATCTTGAATATTAATATATCATTCTGGTAGTGATAGTTCCTAACTTTCATCAATTACAAATAATTATGTATAGCGCTGTACTCAAAATATATTTAATAATTATCAATATCTGTATTAGAAAAGACTGAACATGACTATTCGCCAAATTACATAAGAATTAAGGTTTTATGGGTAACATATTTTTTTATTGTAAAAGGATATTTGTACCATGGTTGTTGTAATACGACGGAGTGAACAATGAAATTGGTAGCGCGACAAGTCCATAAATATATTTTATATATTTTTGTTGGACAATAAAGTTCAAATTTATTGGCGATAAACCCTGCCGCTTTCGATAATCTAATTAACGATACTAGATACCAACACATTTTTATATTAGTTACAAAAAATATATTGACTTATGAATAGTAGATTTATGATCAAAATGTGGAAATATTTGAAATTATTTGTTATGAAAAAAAAACTTTGTTTATTATACTTGCTAGTTTGAATTGCATTTTTAAACATTTGTTTGCAATTCATGAATATAAACTACATATCGAATATTTTATATAAAATTAATGTTCAATTTTTAAATTCCTTATTGCGTTTGATAAAAATAACAAATACATTTTGTATTTATACAGGAAGAGATTACATATGGTTATATATTATTAATAGATCAATATTGTAACTGTGTTTATGAAATTCATTTTACAAAACAAGAAAATATTTTCCTTAAACCTCATGTTAAACTCGAGTAAGCTTGTTAAAAAACGCATATAATAATACCTATTTGTAATATATTACATAAAATTAGATGAAATAACTTATTTTTTTTTAGATATCTGCAACATCCACCGTCCATCTAAGACACGTGTCCTAGCCGCAGGCTTGTCGTAGATTTAGATTTTCCTTGGGTAACCTAATAAATTGACCAATAATATTCTAAAAATTCTCCAGATGTATCGACAGAAAATACACCAATCAAAATAATTAGCGGATCACTAATTTGTGCCTCCATAAAATTCAAACGGGAAATTACATGCAAATAAAATTAAGAACGTCTAAAAGACGCTCTACTTAATTGTTTTAATTGACACATAGGGAATTATCAGCGTCGCATACTTCCGGAGTATCAGTAATAATTATCAAGTACTACCAAAACTAATGTGGAATAATGTATCCCAAATTTGATTGAAAGGCCTTGTTCATATCAATATGCATACAAAAATGTTTGCAACTGACAGTGTCACTTAAGTTAAGTGAAAATGAGGGATCTCAACGACGATGAAGTTGTTCGTGCTATAACGAAAATTGAAAATGACAAAAACCTTCGACAAGTTTCAAGAACCTTCAACGTAAGCCTGTATGTTATTCACTGATTGTCGAACAGGTACTTGGATACAGGTCAAAATACTAGGCGCTGTGGGCAAGGTCGCAAAAGAAAAATAACTCAAAATCAAAACCGATTTTTACTGATTTCGAGTTTTCGCAATAGAGTTGTATGCACGGCGTATGTACGTATGTAACAAGTGTATGTACGACGAAAGACCTCTTAATTTCCCACAGGACGACTCATGGGATCACTATATCAGACCAGACAATTAGAAATAGGTTGAGGTAATTAAATTTTAGGGCAAGACGACCAAGACTAGGTCCGCTTACGACATAGACAAGATACCACAAGCTATACGACAAGAAAACCTTCGAAGACTTTTGCGAAGCATGCTATGAGGGTGTAATGTCATTATTCGTACTATGGGAGCACATACTGGTTACTTAGTTACCACTTTATGTTCAAAAATTTACATTAACAATTAATTTAAATTCGTGTTGCTCTTTGGTTTTGTAGTTGTTGTTAATTATTACGGATACTTTAAAAGTACGTGATGTTGACACTGCCATGTGCAAAATAAAACAATTAAATAGAGTTTCTTTCAGATGTTCTTAATTTTATCTGCATGTAATTTTCCTTTTGAATTTTATGGAGGCACACAATACTGACCCGCAAATTGTTTTGAGCAGTGTATGTAGTTTTTAATTTTATTCAATTCTTTTCTTGAATATAAATAATTCTTAATACACAAATTACAACTGACGAATCTAACGATATATAAACAATGTTCAGGAATCTTTCTACATTTCAAATTGCATATTTCGCAATTGTCTATTTCGTCAAGTTGATTTCTCAAAAATAACTAGATATTCAAAAATAATTAGATAGACAACTAATTATATTACGTATTTTTCGGAGGTACCTGATTTTTTAAATACATATTTAAATATTTTCGGGTTCGAAATGTTTAAATGTAAATATCCAAATGTAATTCAAATGGCAATTTCAATAGCAATGATGATGTCATATCGTACTTAGATCAAAATCATTATCATAGATCATATAAAAATGGATAATTCCTACCAATCCAATAATTATATAATTATATAACAATGATATATATATATATATATATATATATATATATATATATATATATATATATATATATATATATATATATATAGGGTGATTCGAGAGGAAATGGAAATATTTTAAAGACATGTCCAGGAATCAAAAATTAGCAAATAAAGCTGATATGTTCAAGTTCTATTTTCATTTGTTTCAGAGATAATTAGGTTTTTAATTTTAAAAAGTTAATTAAGTTAAATTTGACAACGGTGTCGTAAATGCCGATTTGAAATAAAATATTAATTAAGTAAATGTCATAAAAAGTGACACTTGTAGTTGTTTTACGAGATTATAAAAATTCCTGATATTTTCAGTCATAGAGAATATGCGGATATGGTGTTTGGGACTTGGTATAGAATACGGGATTTTTTTTAAACTTAGTGTTGTGGACTTTTTACCTGATGTAACTGCTATTAATCGTCTTTGCCACTCTTTAACTAAGATTTGGAATCAAAAATTAACCTTCTACGTTGTCTACGTTGGTTCAATAAATATATTTGTGTTTTTGTTCAAAATAATTGTTGACATTTTCAAGATGACAGATAGAAAACGCAACTAACTCGATGTTGTCGCGTTTATTATATTTTTTTAAGAATAATATTATCCCATTTGCATATCAAAATATCAATACTTTTTTTAGGATAAAATTATTATTTTTGTCCTACATTGGATCGAGAGTTCGCGCTGCCGCGCGTATGTGGTCTTGATATATCTGCCCGCTTCGCGGCGGGCAACCTAATTTAGCCGGGGTTAAAGCAGCGGTCCTTGCCACATTGTCCTATATTAGATCGAGAGTTCGCGCTGCCGCGCGTATGTGGTCTTGATTTATCTGCCCGCTTCGCGGCGGGCAACCTAAGCTAGCCGGGGTTAAACCAACGGTCCTTGCCACATTGTCCTATATTGGATTGAGAGTTCGCGCTGCCGCGCGTATGTGGTCCTGATTTATCTGCCCGCTTCGCGGCGGGCAACCTAATCTAGCCGGGGTTAAATCAAAGGTCCTTGCCACATTGTACTATATTGGATCGAGAGTTCGCTCGTCAGCGCAAAACAATACAGAAATATAAGAAAGACAATGTGTCAAGGACCGTTGGTTTAACCAACTCGGCTGGTATCAATTTCCATTCAAGTAATTTTTAAATTGTTTAGTCGGGATCTCTTAAAATATTCTGAATATTCATAATATACAAATATCTTCTAGAAGCCAATTTTGTATATACCTTACTCAAACATGTGATGCAGAAAAATTTAAATAATTTATATGTTGTCAAAATTAAATTTTGCAACGCTGACCCAATTGTATATCCAACCTAATTAAGGTATCCAACCTATATCGCGATGGAATGAGCGGGAACTCCCGATCTAATATAGAACAATCTGGCAATGGACAATCTTGAAAATGTCAACAATTATTTTCAACAAAAACACGAATATGTATTGTACCAACGTAGACAACGTAGAAGCTTAATTTTTGCTTCCGGATTTTAGTTGAAGAGTGCCAAAGACGATGAAAACAACAGTTACACCATGTAAAAAGTTCGTAATAGTGAGTTTAAAAAAAATCCCGTATTCTTTACCTAAGCCGAATTCCTAATAGGCCAGTGTTTCAACCTGTTTTTGCACGAACTAGCAAGACTGGAATGAACTTGAAGAAGATATTCTGGATGTTTAGAAAACAATCCAGCAGGGGTAAGTACAAAGCGCATTGCAATCCAATTTGACATTCAGCAAACAATGGTTTGGCAAATATTAAAACGGTAAGGTTTAAACGGTTTTCATCTCCAGAAAGTACAAAATCTCAAAGAGGGCGATTATCCATTAAGACTACAATTTTGTCAATGAATTTGTGAAAATAGAAGATTACTCAAATGCATTTTGTTTACTGATAAAGCTCATTTTACTCGAGATGGAATTAACATTTGCCACAAAAATCATCAATGGTCGGACGAAAACCCTCATGCCACGCAAGAACACAATTTCCAACATCGATTTAGTATTAATCTATTGTGCGGCATTCCAAATAATCAATTGTTTGGTCCTTTTGTATTGGAGCAAGACGGCCATTGCTGGGGAAGGTTATTTACATTTTTTGGAAGACCATTTATAGAAACATTTGGACCTTTGTATATTCGACGACGTACTATCTTCCAATATGATGAAGAATTGAATTTTCTAAATACCCATTTCGGGGATCGCTGGATTGACAGATTGGGACCGCTGGATTTAGAGAAATACCTTTGGCCACCGAGATTCCGGATCTCACTCCTCTAGATTTTTGTCTTTGGGACGGATGAAGTCGTTAGTTTATGTTATGAAAGTGAACACAAGTGATGCGCCATTAGATCGCACTAATAATGCTGCGTCGTTAATTAGAGCGAATCATCGTTCACTGAAACTGGCTACCAGGTCCAGTTATAAACGCGTAAATAAGTGTATCGAAGTGGGTGGTGGAGTTATCAAAAATTTAACGTGAATTAATGCTACTTGTTTTTTTTGTTTTTAAATTCAGTAATACATTTTTCGTTAATTTAATAAATTACCATTGTTTAAATATCTATGAAACAAATGAAAATCGGACTTATAATAATAATATAAACATATTTATAAACTTGAATATATATATATATATATATATATATATATATATATATATATATATATATATATATATATATATATATATTAATATAATTATCCTATAAAGAAGCTTGAGATTCAATAGTTTAGTTTACTATTCAATTTTAACAAATCATATCTCGAGAAGGGAAACACAAAATCCAATTTACATATAAGGAAGTAATTTTTCAAATCAAAAATATACTTTGAATAGCTTTTATCTTATAATAAGATTTTTTTATTACTCCATTTATTTACACGTGTTTGCACAGCTTTCTGCAATTCACAGCTACAGAATATTAAAAGAAGATTGCAGATTGTAGATTTCGGTGGTGACTAGTACTGCTATCTTCATAAATCCATTGTACCCTACCCTCTTCCTCTAATCGTTGGCATACTTACCCATTTAGAGCGCCTCCTCTAGTCCTGATTCCTTTAGGAGTTTCAGGATCTGGATGGGATGCAAGGTTTGCAACTCCTATTCGTCCAAGCAGTGGGCCTCTAGCTAGATTTGTCTTTTACAGAGAAATGTTCCGCATTCTTTAACCAGATGTGTGTGGATTTCCTCTGCTGAGCTGCGGAATCTACAACTGTCATCTTACTCTAGGCCTGGGATCTTGAGGCGTTTAGTAAGTGCTGTGTCCCGTCAGGGCTCCTGTCAGAATTCGAAGCTTGTCCCTGTTTAGTGTCAACCAAGATTTTGTTCTTTTCTGGTTAAACGATCCCAGCATTACTTTGGATTGTTTTAATCCCGGAAGTTTTTTCCAAGCTTTCGTTTTCTTATTTCCTCATCTAATCTTTTGTAGATTGTGTTCATACTTATACCAAAAAAGGATTCTGGACCTATAAAGAGGTTACTAGATCCCATTGCCCAATGTGGTATGCTAGGGATTGAGAATGGAAACTACAATATCGGATATACTGTTTGTTCTGAATACGAAGCTGTATTTAAATAATATAAATGTATATGCGGCCACGGAAGAAACGGAGGAAGTCATTAAGCTGGAATTCTATGACAAGCTCGAAGAAATTTGCGAGGAAATACCCAGAAACGATATTCTAATTATAATTGGCAACTTTAATGGGAAAATCGGGAAAGAAAACCAAAACCGAGACGTTGCAGGAAAAGAAACAATACACGACAAAACAAACGATAACGGCTCACGAATATGCAACCTAGCAGCAGCAACAAACACATTTGTAGCAAGCGCAACATTCAAACACAAGAGAGAACATACAAAGAAAACCCAAGACTCCATAACGAACAGAACTACAAAGTATACACCACCACTCAGTAGACCAAGGAAGTCCGAAAATAAGATGGCAGGACCAAATACACGAAGATATGCGAATAATGGAACTCGGGTCACAGAATAGAAGAAGCAAGTCAGAAAGCAAGGAAGGAATGGAAGACAATAGTACAAGAAACAAAAACACACAAGAAGCTATGAATGGAAAATAGAATACGCGGATTGATCCACCGCAACAAAAGGATCAAAGAGTTCCTACCTTACAAGGAGTCTGCCCCATATATATATATATATATATATATATATATATATATATATATATATATATATATATATATATATATATATATATATATATATATATATATATATTATTATAATGTAAGAACTTGTAACTACTAGAATTCTTTATAGCTTCAGAAGTAAATTATACCCTGCTCAAAATAATTAGCAGGTCAATAATTTGTGCCTCCATAAAATTCAAACGGGAAATTACATGCAAATAAAATTAAGAACACCTGAAAGACGCTCTATTTAGTTGCTTTAATTGGCACATATCAAAATGTCAGCATCACGTTCAAAGTGCAAAACGAGTTTAAATTAATCCTTATTGTAAACTTTTGTACATAAAGTGGTAACTTAATAACGAGTATGTGCCCCTATAATACAAATAACGGCATTACACCCTCTTGGCATGCTTCGCAAAAGTCTTCGAAGGTCTCCTTGTGGTGTACCGTCCCATTCTTCAACTAGAGCCGCCGTTAGCTGCTGGATGGTCTAAAGAAGATGGGGCGACCACGAACACGTCTATCGAGCATACCCCAAGCATGCTGTATAGGATTTAAATCAGGACTTAACACAGACCACATCATTGTTTGAATTTCCAGTTCCTGTTGGAAGTCTAAAGTGATTCACAAGTATGTGGTCTTGCGTTATCCTGCATTAACAAAAAATTGAGACCTATTCCATATGCCACAGGGACAACATGTTCACCTAGCACAAAGTCAACATAGGGATTAGCATATTTAATTAATCCCACCCCATACCGTAACCACCTCTAAATCGTTCGACTTCCTGGACAGTAGCAGCTGCATAGTTCTTGAGTGTCTGTAAACACGTACTCGGCCATCGCAACGAGTAATATGGAACCTTGATTCATCCGTGTAGAGCACAGACTTCCATTGTCGAAGTTGCCATGTTCGACATGACGACATGTTCACGAGGGAAATTAATAGGTCTTTCTCAGTAGAAATTCTATAGCGAAGGCTCCAAATTAGTAAAAATCGTTCTTGATTTTTAGTTATTTTTGTTTTACGACCTTGCCCACTGCCCCTGGTATACTATGTGGGCCATTAAAAACGAAACTGAGGGATTTTCAGATAGTTAAAGATTAATTTTCAAAAAACGCTCGGACACGTCAACTTTGTTTGTGAGGTGTACACCTTTTTGTAAAATAAAATGTAGCCAAATCACTTAACTCCTTCGCGCTGGGACCAAAACTCCTATAATTTTAAATGGCACGGTGGGGTAAGTCATACCTCATTTGATAGCCCTTTTTGCTCTGAATACTAAACGGTTAATATTTTCCAAATTTATCGATTTGTTGTCGAGATTAGTTAATTTCAAGTTACGTTTCAAATTGTGCGCCATCAAATTCCATACAAAAATACAAATTCCGCTCGAAACGTTCTCTTACATTTTAGAGGATCCGTGGCGTAATTTGACGGCTTTCTTCAATAATGCGTCGAAGTTACTCTTCCAGAGAGTTCTTTTGCAAATATTCTACTCTTTAGATGACCTAAAACCAGGTGAGCGGGCCATTCCATAGCACCTCTTCGTCCATTCCCGGGAAAACTCTGTCCAGAAACTCCCGTACAGCCTGCGTATAATGTGGTGGCGCTCCATCTGGTTGAAAAGTCAAATTGTCTTCTAATTAACGATCACCATTTTCTTTCAACGACATAAACAAAACGCGTTCATAACTTGAAATTAAATAATCTCGAAAACTAATCGATAGATTTAAAAAATGTTAGCCGTTTAGTATTCACGTTTAGTATTTAGGCTAAACGGGCTCTCAAATGAGGTATAACTTACCCCACCGTGCCATTTCAAATTTTTTGGAGGTTGTGGTCCCAACGCGAAGGGGTTAAGTGATTTGGATACAAATTTTCTTGTAAAAAGTGTCCCCCTCGCAAAAAAATTTGACGTGTCCGAGCGTTTTTTGAGAAACCATCTTTAACTATCCAAAAATCTGTTTCGTTTTCAATGGCCCACCTTTTATTGATCTGTATCCAAGTACGTGTTCCACAATCGCAGGTTAACAGACATACTTATTTTCAATTAATGTTATACCATGAAGAAATTCCACCTCGTTGAGACGCCTCATTTTTACTTAAGTCAAACTGCAGTTGCAAACATTTTTGTCTGTATATTGATCAGAACAAGCCCTTCCTAGCTCTGCAATGTAAATGCGTGAATAAGAATATTTGTTTCTCGAAGAAACATAAGCAGCCTTAGGGTTCCACCCCTATATGATGCATTTAGGGGGTGGCGCACGCGCAGCAATTACGATACTGAACAGAAACAAAATTTTATTATAAAATATAAATATCGTGTAAATAATGGTCTAGTTGTTTCCTACATATAAAGTTCCCTAGATTTTAACTTCGGGACTTAAACTTAAAAAAATATTGAAAGAAATGAACATACAACAGAATTCCATTTTATAAATGCAGAATAATGTCTTGTTCAATATTTCCTATAACTTTTATGCCATTAAAATACGTTGTCGCAAGAAAAAGACGTTATATGGTTTCCTTTTGCCCGAGAACTACATTTCTATGCAAACAAATATTAACCAACTACCCAATATCCATCGCTTTTATCCATAATATAATTTTTATATTTATTTTATATATCTACATATTTAAATAATACAACAGCTAATTATACAACTATAATTTTCATATCCATAATTTTAAAATTCATTTTTATCTTTGTCAATGATGACTAAAACCCTTGTAACACACCATATGAACTAAAATGAAACTAAAACCCTTGTAACACACCATATAACGAGATTAAAATATACAGATACAAAAATTTTATTAACAGAATTTTACAATAAAATATCTAATTATTGCAAAATATCTGAAATACAAATGAAATAAAATTTATAGAGAATATATAAATTTTGCAAAATATCTCCAATATAATGTATTATATATAATAATATTTTTAGAAATATCTATTTCCCATAATTTTTCTTAAAACTAACATATGTGTGAAATATATTTCCCTGTATATGCATGTTTAAAGTCCGTTCTCTAGAAATTTAATGGGTGGCTGGAGGCTAGCTAGGCTGTCGTATAATTTTTATTGTGATTTGTACACGAGACGGCGGGGCCCGTTTTGCCGGAGGCATTTTATAGCTACTATAACGTAGGAACGGTCGTAAACTATGCAGCTACCACATTAAGCTGCATATCTATTGCAAGGCCCTTAGCGCACATACAGACACACCAAACGTACGAATATACCCACATCATAGATATTTCTGCATTCAAAATTTATTTTCAGACTTACTAAATTGTTTATTTGCTAGACTTCGGTCTATATATAAAACCAGTAATTGTTAATTTCAGATAATATAGATATTTTCAGATAAAACTGAATTAGACAACTAAATTTTAACTAAACTATCTAAATATTATTTAAATACTACCAACGACAGAATAATCTGTTGTGTCATATTGCAAATAAAACAAAAACATAAAAATCAAAATTATAATATACACAAACCACTCCATATTTAAAACAAGTTGTTAGATGTAACGTTAGACGTAGACCTTACGAAAAGGCAACTTATAAAGGCAACTCATTCAATGAATTTTTTAATACCTTTGTAAAGTTCGTGAAATTCCAAGAAACTTGATGAAACATAAAGTGAAAATAACTTCCAAAATCACTATTTTATCACTTCTTCAAGTTTAAAATGTTCTAAAAGAAGAGTGCTGATTTCCTAAAAGTCTAGTCTTATGTATCTAGTCTTGCCTATCTAATCTTACCTTCTCTACTGTGGTCTCTCTAATATTGTGTGTCTAGTTTTATTTGTCTAGTCTCGTCTGTCTACACTTATCTGCCTAACCTTATCTGTGTAGTCCTGTCTAGCCTTTTATGACTCGTATCCGTCTTGTCTTATAAATAGAAATAGATGCTATAATTGATAAATAGAAATATATGCTCAAGTTGTTTAATATCGTATATCCAAATAGTTTTCAAACTCATTTTTTCTATCCAATGATAGTATATAAAAAACTATGTCAATTTTCTTTTCAATACAAGCCCCTGATTAATCCGAATATTTGGTTTTGCTTAGACACTACAGTATGGTACTTCGCGCCAATCGAAGTTGCTAAATTTAAATTGTTTCTGTAAAATTATATATGTAGATTACCATTGTTGTAATGATTTAAATCTATATTAGTATTTTAATTCATAGCTCTTAAAATTGAGTTTCACTAAAGCTACGTTTAACCCAACAACCGCACTAATCGAATATTCCATTCCTATTAATTTACATAAAGTTAAATCCCAATAATGCTAATCGAAAGGGTGTTTATCATTTGTAACAAAATAAAACTTATCTAATCCTTGAGAAATATTTAAGTTTACTTAATTAATTTAATTACTTACAAATTATTATTAGTTTCTTAAAATGGGCTTTATTCGAAATAGTTTTTTATTACAAAATTAAAAATTGATAAGTGTAACAGAATAAACCCTTAAATGGACGATATTAGGACCTGTTATCTTTACATTGGAAAACCTATAAAATCATAGATAATATTCAGAAGTTTTTATTTTTCAAATTGCTTTTAATGGAATTCTATTTTCATTGTTAAAAAAAAGCCTCTTTATCGCCTTAAAAGATTTCTCGAATATTATTGATCTGAACTTGTTTTGAACCGTAAAGGTCAGACAATTAATCAGTTTCACCGTGGCTGCGTGACGGCCTATCGTAAGACGTTCAGCGTTGAAGCGTCCTGGTGCGTGGCGAAATATGATCCCAGCGATGACGGCTCCCACATTTGTCAAGCCCCAAGCCGCATTTTAGTCGTCTCCGACGTCATGATTAAATAACTTGCCGCGTGCCACGCATAACTTGCCTTCACGTATTTAACGCCGATATATTATTATTAGCAAATATGCTCATTAGATTTTATGGTAAATATTTTAACTTATTTTTTTATTAATCTCTTAACAATCTAATTAACTGCATAATCCATACTACACTTATGTACTCATTTTAAGTATTTTATTGTTTATTTATTCTTTAAATTCGCTTTTCTAATATATACAACAGACAAATAATTCTTAGTATGATTTGATGTATTCTGTTGTAATTATAACAGATCTATTAATATAAATGAAATAGCATTTCTTGTAGATCTTCTGAAATTATGGTGACCTCGCCAGGTTCAAACGAAAAACTAATAAATGAATTTTGTGAAAATGTGTGATTTCACTCGGAACCTTAAAATTGAAAACGCTGTAATACAAGTTTCACAAGTTTAGTGTAATTGCATACACAGACAGATAACTCCAGACAAGACTAAATAGTATAATTAAAAGAGACTAGACAAATTTAGACTAGAGCTTGGCTAGACAATGCAGAAAACACTATAAGACGAGACTTGTGGCAGATAGACTACAACGCTCACACGTGGCACAGTTTAAAATGCCTATAAAGATTATACTTGTATACTTAAGCTCCATATGACATGAAGTTAGAGAAAACTGGACGAGATCAGACCTAAATAATCAGGACTAGACAAAATTATTGGAGACTATATACGAATAAACTAAACCATCCAAGACTATTCAAGGCTATATAATGCTCATATTTCCATTCCTGCATTTCTTCACATTTTTTCCTTCACACTTCGTTCTTTCACCAACTCCACCACCGTACGAATGATTTTGTTAAGTTATCTAAATTCGACTAAATTACTTTTTGAAAGTCTTCGTTTGCCCATCAAATTTAGAATATTTGTCATGCATCTCTTCCTCAGTAATCTCAAGTCTAGTCTCGAGCTTATTAAAGATTGCTCGAGATTAGACTAGATCTGACAAGACCCAATATTTAACACGACTGAAAAAGACTGATCGAGGCTATTAAATAATACCTATATTAAATAATTATATTAGATATAAACCTATATTAAATAATTGACGAAACGTTTTTCTAAATGATAATATTTATTGTCGATAAAACCTTTATTTGTTTCAAATAAAACAGTTATTCAATCAATCAAAATCAACAAATATATATAAATAAGTCTCATCAAAATTTTGTTTCGAACTGATAGAACTTAAACTTTTTTATACATATTTGTACAAGTATTTTTTTCTGTGTAAACACTCTTTTAAAATTCAAGATACTAATATGCTATATATTATTTTAGTAAGTTTCATATATTATTATTACTAAGGGGAGCAGTTATGGTGAGCAAGTTTATAGTGATATAATTCAAAACCTAATATTTTAGAATGAACTGAAAAATTATCGAATTGAATAAATAAATCCTGTTTTTTTTCAATATTATTCTATAATATATACGGTTTTCAACATGTTCATTACAAATTTCAACTAATATTTCAAATTCGTTAAAATTCATGGAAATTGGTGCATGCGCCGGGGCAATTAGCACATAATTTGCTATTATGTAAAATGTATACTCTGAATACAAAACTGAGAATAGCAGTCAAATTTTGTGTGAATTCCTTATCGTATTATATAATATATCGGATATAATTAACGCATTTTTAAATAAAACTAACCAGTCTGGAAATCAATAAAGCAATCATTAACAGCTAACTATGATTGATATAAAGGTTGATACGCCTGTATATCTCCACCACTGACCATAGCAATTGACAGCTTTAACCCAAATAGGGGCATTCAAAGCGATTAAACGTTTGATATTATTCCCAACAGCCGTTTTGCAATATACAGTACTAAATTTTCAAGTGAAATTCATGGTTCGTTCGTTCGTAGAACCATCGGATACTATTATATTATTTTACAACTAAAACAGGATTAGAACGGGGTTTGAATGAATTCCATTCAATTCATGCAAATCCTATTCGAATTTTACACCAGTAAAAATGTAACCACCTTGTAAAAAGTGGCTTCCAAAAAGTACTATTAGCATGCAGACTGCTGCATGCCAAACAAATTGTGATTTAAATTATTTCCTAGATAGTACACGTTCTGTGACTACAGTGAAAGGATCACGATATTTCTCCCCTTCATAGTAACAATTCGTTGCTTTTCATATTCAAATAATTATCTAAATCTTCTTATCATCTATTCAATCATATATTCAAATCATCTTAAGCTGATTATAAGTTTGTTTTAATTCAGAGGAACAAACACTTTTTAACAAAAATTATTTCATACACTTTTTCCATTTCTTGCCTAAATAGCACTATTTTTTCTGTTGATTTATAAAGTAGACAAGTTGAAATTAATTGTGGATACTAACTACCTTTTGACCTTAAATGGAATAGGATTTCGTACCATTATATCAATTTTTTATGGGATCAATTAAACGACAGATTTCGAATAAATGGTGGTTTCAAGAGGATGGTGCCACATGACATAGAGCAAGAGTCCACCCATTTGTTAAAATATGTGGCCGCCCACATCTTGCAACTTGACGCCATGCGATTTTTTCTTCTGGAGTTTTGTCCATGTTCAAGGTCTATGCTAACAAGGCACAAACAATTTCTGAACTGAAATTAGAGATTCAACGTAATATTTCGCAAATTGAGTCAACTGTCATGCACAAAGTCTTGAAAATTTTATGAAAAGGGTCAAGAAGGTATGCGAGACATCGTATTCCTTAATTAATATTATTAGTAATGTATATCAGCCTTATAAATTTGGTGCTATTATCGAAAATTAGTACCTTGAAAAATATAACTTAATGTTGGGGACTTAATTATATATTTCATTTAAATGCTATTCAATATTACCTTAATATGTAATTAACGTCCAGTTATTGCGTTGCTACTTAATTCCGTGTCAGTAATTATTGAACATTTATTGTATGTACGCGTCGTATATTTACTTAATAATTCCGTGGATATTCTACCAGTTGCGTGAGTTTGCGGTGAAACTATTTGATCGGGTCCTTTTGTGCATCCATAAATTGGAAGCGATCTCTATTATTGCTGACGCTGCATAGTTTTCGCAATGATTTATACTGTTCATTCAAAATTACGTGGGTCAGTTATATGAATGGAGAAATGACCCGATTCTAACGAGCAATTCCCTTTTTTTGTAATTACAATAGTTAATTGTTATTGTCCTCCATCACCTATACATTATTCTCTGAAATGAATTTCATATTCCGTTAGTGACAAATTACATTATACAGACTGCCTAAAGTATTACACTCATTGATTTATCAAAAATGTGCACACAATTCTCAAAAAATAAGTTCTCTCGTGTTGCTTATATATTCAGGAAATAAATAATTTATAGTTGGAATAGAGAAACTTATTACACATTAAAAAAATGTATACTATCAAGCGTAAAACATTTGTTTTTAATTAAAATATAATTAATTAATTACAATTTTTTAGGAAAATATAAAATCTGCAACGAAACGGATTTTTTATCTATTTCGGCGTATGACACTCTACTTGAATGTATTATAATCATGTTACAACAAAATCGTGCTTCTACACTGTATTAAATAATAAAATAAATGAGGAAATAAGAAAATGCAATCCTTCCTTCGTTAAATATGTTTTTATTAATTTAAATTAACAAAAAACAATATAGAATTTTTAATTAAATATTATTTTCTCTGTTGAATTTGTATGAAAAAAGTTTATAATCTATAGAATTGCGATTTACTAAAAAAGAGATTTAAAGTACGTACCTTCCTAAACGTAAATTATTTATTCTCTATTGAGATTTGAAAGGGTTTTTAAGAAACCATTGAACGAATTAATTCCAGGTGCTTTTTTCTGCGTTTTGAAATGACAAAAATACTAGCTGGAGCTTCAATTAAATCTTGTCGTCGGAACGCGATTCGCAACGTCGCGTCGCTTTGACAAACCGTACGTAAACCTGTAATTATACCGCAATAATAACGACGCTTATCCCGCACGACAAAATTCATCGACGAAACGTATAATTAAAAAAAGGCATAAAACGTTCCCCTTCGCTCACATATAAAATATTTTAATATTAAAACGTGTTGGAATCTCCACAATAAAATTTCAAAAGGCTTCAATGGACAACATATATTAAACAATAAAAGAAAGGAAAACGTATTTGAAACAAAATTTGAAGTGGATATTGATAAGTAATGCGGGATTTTTTTATCTTACACTTAAGCAAACAGTAATCAAGCGTCCTGACGCCTAGTATCCCCACGGCCGATTGTCTCAAAGCTTCCATCGTAAAAGCAGCTAATCTCGGGACAAAACAGTAAAAATATATCTCGAGAATAAAAGTGCATGAAAAAGGGGGAGGTCTTAAAACGTGGCAGCCCTTACACTTTTTATTACAGCGACGAGATAAATTCCGCATTATCGCAGGACACACATACGTATAAACCCTACGACAACCTTACATATTATATGAACTGACTTGAAAACTCAAGTTGTTGAACACATTGTAAGCAATTTTTATATTTCAAAACCGGTTTATGGTGCAATTCTTAAAAATGTTTAAGAGCAATTATTTCCTTGAAACAAAAAAAAATATATTGCTACTAAAATTTTCTTATATGTAGGTATTTCATGCGGTTTTTAAACGTTACGATTTTTCTTTTCTCGAATTGATTACAGTATATAAGAAAAAGAGAAAACTCAACGACCACTAAAATTGCCCAGTGTAACTTAAATAATGAAACGTTAAACAGAAAATTAATCTTGTTTAGTTTTACCTTTACTCCATGTTCTTCCTATAAATTATATATTTGCCATAAACTGAATAAGTATCTCACCAATTAATTTTCCTTAACACACAAGTAGCAAAATATAATAAAAATAAATGGCAATTTTAGTTTTCATTTAAACGGTTAACCATATAAAACCATATTAAAGATTTGACGGTTCATTCCTTAATTTATTTTAAAACCATTTAAATTTCAAAGCGGAAAATTTCTTATAAAATATCATGAAATTGATGCGTTGATTAAAACATAGTAAAATGCAATTAAATTTAGCAAAACTTTTAATAACATAACGTGAAAATAAAATTCGACAAAATGAAAGAGATGAAGCTGTATTTGTAGGTTTAAATTGGATATGTTTTCGTTAGTTAATAGAAGTTTTACAACATAATTTTGAACAGTTACTACGTTAGTATGCAGTTTATTGTGGTATTAGTGTCTTTCTCATTCCGTTTCTCAGCGAAAGCACTGCAATGCAATGTTTACTTAACTCGTATTCGCGATTTCTGAACATTTGCTTGCGTTTGCGAAGGAAAACAAACGAGGTATTATGTTCTTCCCCCTAATGTGGATCTTGTATGCTTTGCCTCTTACTAAATAAGATCGCAATTATTAGCAAAGAAAAACTTTGCTGGAGACATCAGTTGTCTGCTAGGAAATTGATTAATAAAATGGCAAATTCGTAATTAACGTAGTAAAGCGTTAGTCCATTAAAAATTAATAAAGCACACCGGCAAACGGAAATTTTATTGCGATTTACGGCAATGACGGTCATTAATCAACTTAATTGTTTCATTCGCGCCATCCATTCACAATATTTTTTTTAAAAAATCAGTTATTTTAAATTTCCACTGGTAATAATATAACTATGGTTTTTTAGAAATACTAATTACACGTTTTATAGAAATACTAATTACACGTTTGTATTGCGATGCTCAGTTTGAAGAGATAATTGTAAAGTTCATCTAATTCAACTGGATTTTAAACAACATATACATTGAAGAAAAAATATACTAGTCGAGTGTGCATACATTTCTCATGCGTATGTTGAACCAATTAATTCCTGCGCGCTTGCATATGGACCCATTCATTCTAGAGCCGCGCTTTCCGCCCCTCTTGGTTCCGGTGCAACCCCACACTTCTCAAGCCGCGATTCGCCCGACAATTCAGACCGGTTTATTGCGATGGGGCTCAGGACTTAACTTCCGTTGTTAACCACTATTTTCCAGATGGGATTGTTACAATGTTGCAGATACATTTCAACCCCTGAATCACACTAATTAGGAAATAGCCACCAATACATATTTCAAATATTTTCTAAATTTAAATGATTATTCAATTTTGCTATTTGAGCAAAACTTTTCACATCACTAATAATATAGATTTACGGAAATCTGGAAATGGGACACGGAAAAAAATATGTGTTGATTTTTTTTTTCTCGGTGATTCCGCAATGATTCTTGGGGGTTGAGACTTCTTAGGGTTGATTCTCAAAAGAACCGGATTCTAACGCTGACGCTCAATCCGCATGGATATGTATATCTCTTGAGAATGGCGAATGTTTTTTTTTCAAAATCACTCGGAAAATTTTAACAAGATCCGGGATATCCTGATCAATCGTCCCAGTAAAATCCGTAGTTTATCTTATTCGTCGGACATTCCAAGATTTCACTATTTTCCGCATATTTAAAGAAGGTACGCGTGTCAGTGTCACAGTTGAAGCGAATAACATCAAAAGTCGCTAACGTTATCTAACAGAACAAAACAAATCAGCTCAAATAAAATTTTTGCTTATCCAAGGTGAAGCCAAATGGATCGTAATGGAGCGTCAATTACAATATTCAGCACATGAACAAAGAAAAAATTCACCGTGGACGCTTACCAGTGTCAATAATGTGTAGATTATAATAGTAGTAGATTTCGGTGGTGACTAGAACTTCGACCGACATAGATCTATTGTGTCCCACCCTCTCTAATTGTTGGTATACTTACCCATTTAGAGCGCCTCCTCTAGTCCTGATACCTTTAAGAATTTCAGAATCTGGGTGGTATTCAAGGACTGCAACTCATCTGCGTTGAAGCGGTGGGCCCCAAGATACATATGTCTATTGCGGAGCAGCGCTCCGCAGTCTTTTAGCAGACGTATGGGGGTTTCCTCTGCTGAGCCGCAGAATCTGCATCAGTCATCTTCCTGTTTTTTCTAAGTCTACAGTATCTCGTCAGAACTCCTGTCAGAATTCTAAGCTTATTCCTGTTAACCCTTTCAGCCCTGAATTTTTAAATTTGAAAAAAATATATTTTTTTGTTAATTATTATTGATGGGGAGCTTCTTAAGACCGTAAATTCCAAATTTGAACTCATTTGCTTAATTAGTATAGGAATTAATTAATGGTGGAAAATTGGTACTGGATTGTTGGGACTTTCGAGCAATGGCCTACTTCGTTTCGGCCTACTTATTAGGCAACTAGAAAATGCCCTTCTACTACCGTATCCATAGTATGTAGATTATTTCTAAGGTTTTCGAAACGATTGCGAGTTATTTGAACATCATCCACGAATTTTATTTTTGTGGCAGGTGTCCATCCTCAATCTGGGAAAACGAATTATGCCCATGAAAATATGCAGAGCTACAAGTTGGTTTGGTTAACAAGTTGCCTACAAGGGTACATGTTGGTTTTTTCGGCAAGTTCAGTGAAAATATTATTTGGAAAATAGGTCATTGGAGTGACACTTATTGGTATTTTCTTCATCACTGCCAGAGGGAGTAAAAATAACGTTTGGCGGAACAAACACATCTCGCTTCCAATCAATTTTTTTTCTCGTTTTATTTTTTAATTTTGAATTTTGGACTCTTCTTGGATTCTTCTCTTCATCTGACTCTTCTGCAATATCCATTTCGTTTCGGGATAATTTCTTTACATTGACATAAAAAGTCATCGGAGGAATTCCATTATTATCTAAGAATGCACAGAAAACAAATTAATTTTGTATCAATTCTTGCGTAGACACCCAGTGGTGGCAATTGCGTACACAAATTTCAAAGGGTTATGACAAGGATTATTTGGGCAGAATCCTCAAACATCTTACGTTATACTTATCAAACATATCTTACAGTTCACATATCAGTTAAAGTTTAATCAAAATTGGGTTTCACGCAGTAATTATACCTACTTACCAAATAGATTGTTGAGGTTATCGGCATCCATGTCGCACGACTTTATAAAACACTTATTTACACAGGACACAAGTCAAGTGATAAACTCTAGTGATAAACGGCAAAAATTAGGATTGTCATAGTAAGTAGAGACATGTAAATGTTGCGGTAGCAATTGCCACCGCCAGCGCCGAAAGGGTCAAGTTTCAGGCAAGCTTTTGTTCTTTTCTGGTTAAAGGATCCCAGCATTGCTTTGGATTGTCTTAGTCCTGGAAGTTCTTTCCAGGTTTTCATCCATTGTTCACTTATGGAGGTATTGGTGTTATGAACTCTTTCTTTAATATACAATATTCGATATTAAATAATATACGATATTAAATACAGTTAATTTAATTTTTTTTATTAACATCTGACGCGTAGTTTTTTTCTTGCCCTCATTTCCATGTATATGCTGTTTATCTGTTCGCGGATATGCCATGCCATGTCCGACCTTTTTTTTCAAATAGAAAGGTATGTGATACCTAGTTTGAAAGATCTCTTCGCAAGGAATACAACACACTATTTATTTCTTGAATATTTTCAAAGCTCACGTTTTAAGAAAAAGAAAACCACTTTTATGTTGAACACGTTTCGGCGTAAAGTTGTATGTTTTTGACATGTGTTTTGATGCTTTGTAGCCACGTTGCTTATTTACTAGTGATTATAATAGTCACCAAAGTAGTCACATATGCCCGACAAGTTGTTAAAGTACTTTCTAAAACGCTGATGATCGGTTATGGTAACAGAAGACGAAGTCAGCTTGAGGTTGCTCAGTTATTTCGAAAACAGCATCCGGGTACACCACCCATTAGCCAAGGTACCCTTAGCAAAATAGAGACACAATACAACTATTTGGGTCATGTCAGGTTTATGCCCAGACAGCGAAATCCCACGGTTAAAGCAGATACCAGGCAAAACGTATAATTAACTCTTCAAGAAAATCCGGTGACTCCAGCCAGGCAACTGGCGCATGACAACGAGATTAGTCATACTACTATCCTGAAAATTCTTAGATCAGCCAAGCTGCATCTTTACAGGCACTCCAGGAATTAACGAAGGATGACCTGGAAAGCCGAATCGTATTTACCGAGAAAATTATGAACCTGATCGACTAAAACAGATTCCATTAGTATGAATTCTTTTTTCCGACGAAAATACGTTTACCTTACATGGTGAACTTAATCTTCAAAATTGTCGTTATTGGGCTGACCATAACCCTCATTGGATGCGAGAATCTCAGAATAGGTTCCCGCAAAAAGTCAATGAATAGACTGAACTAATAGGTGATCAGATTGTAGGACCAGTGTTATTCGATGGAAATCTTGATGGAGCAACATATCTTACGTTTCTTCAAGACGACCCCATGACAGCGTCGGCCACTTTATTTCCAAATCCGTTAAATACGGATTTACCTGATGAACGAATATTGTATGAATAGGTCGGAGCTCCACCCCATTATGCTGTGATCGTTCGTAGATATTTAGACGAAGTTTTTCCCAATAGATGGATTGGAAGGAGAGGTCACAATGGCATGCGATATCTCCGGAGCTTAGTCCCCTTGACTTTTTTTTTGGGATATCTCATGAATAAGATCTATGTAACAAATTCGAACGACATTGAAGACTTTAAACAACGTATTAGGCATGAAATACGGAAAGTCACACCAGAAATGTTACAAAACATTAGAGATGCATGTTATCTTCGATTTGCATGATTTCTTTTTGTAAAGGCAACGTTGAACGAAATGTGGTATGCATTTTGAAATGTAATAAATGTTACTTGCTTTAGTAGTATATTCTGAATTTTATTTTCTTCTTACCATCATCCATATTTTTTTGCATTGCATCATATTTTATTTTGTAAACCACCCATTGTGTTTGCGTTATTGTTGATCATGTTTAAAAAAATGTTTTGTAACTAAAACCAACTACCACTATAACAACCATATACATATAGGAATTTAATATTCTTATATGTCTATGATAACGACACATTGTGCTGTTAGATGCGGTTTTACCAGTTATATTTCTTGTAAATAAATACCGAAGTCAGTCATTTGATATTTTTTTTTAATCATTGTATAATTAACTTTAGCTGATTAATAGTATTTCAATTATTTTAAAAATAAAAAATATTAGATTTTATTGACTCAACTATACTTCCAGAATCAACAGTAATCAACATCTTAGATAATATAACCTTCCTCGTTATCAGCCTTACTATTAGAATTTGTGAATTTTATAAGACAAAACACTTGTAAAAGAAGACTATGATAATTGTTTATTAATGGCTTTACAGAGCATAGGAATTACTTTCAACGACAAAAACAACTACACACAAAAACATAATAATAACAGTGTTGGCAATTCAAAAACATTATTGTCAAATACCAATAGAATTGGTGAATGACGTCATAAATACAAAATTACAACACGTACAAATTTGGTATTATTATCGACAATTTTTACTCAACAGCATATGCAACCAGAATTATAATTATAGATATTCTAGACCAGTGTTGCGCAAACTATTTTTAATCGCAACCCCCTATTTCGTGTAAATCTTATAGCGACCCATGAAGATGCAGTAGACTTTGTTTAATGTAGACATTTCATTGTTTTACAGGACTTTTTCTTATACCTGACGCCTGGATTGACCGTAGTAAACCGTTTTTTTTTAGTAGATCATAATTTATTTCATATTATTATATACCGTATAATATTTTTCTGGAACGTTTTATTTTCAAATTTGGAGGCACTAAACGATTCCGTCACGGCCTCGCTAGGAGTTGCGACCCAGTGTTTGCGCACCACTGTTCTACACTACTAAAATATGACACTATACATTGCGCTATTGCCGATTTTCGTACAAGGGTTAGATTGGGTTATAGAATTATCTAGAGGTCAAAAGCGCAAGTTTATTGTTATCTCTGATATAAAAACTCATATTTTCTGTTCATTTGTTCATTTTAATATATTCATTTACAGTTGTTGACCTATGAAAAGGCATATTTATTTTGTTAATATTTTATCTAAAAACTGTATTCTGTCGTCTGAGAAGATATTTTCTCGTTATGTGAATATTTTTTCGTTCGCTAAAAAATTTGTTGTTCAGAACACTAATTTGTAGAGAACAAACTGCAGCCCTTAAAATATTACAAATATTACTTACCTAAATGAATATACAATGCAACGATGATAAAATTATTTTCAAATACTTATTTCGCAAATTATGTATATTTTTTGGGAATTCCCCTATTTGAACTGAATACACACTGCAGCACACTTTCCAATACTATATATGAACAGTATTAGTAAATGGTTTTCAATGAACTAAATCAGCAGTAGGGATTTCAGCATATTGATTAATGTACAAATATTTATTTGAAACCCACACATATTTATTAAAAACTTTATAAAACCCAGTCATTTTTTCAATTGAAATTGAATATTTTACATTCATTCTGAAAGTTTGGGTAAAAGTAATAAAGTAATTATTTATGTTTCGATAAACAAATGTAGAGTGGAATAGGACCGTAACTCATTTTTAAAAGCACAGGCTCGGAAAGTACTAAAGTCATGTAACTAAGGTCGGAGAGTAATATACTTTTCGTTGATGTCTCTATAAAGTGGTAAATCTGCAGATACACCGAAACAGAGAACTTAATTTAATCAACGTAAAATCTGAGCCGAGCTCTATCCGCAAAAGCTTTTAAAAGTTGCCGATGTAAATATATGAAAAAGTTAGCCGCATGGTTCGAAGCTTCGACTTCAACGCATTATACAACAGCAATATTCAATTTTTTCCCTTACCAAAATATCAAAACCATTAAAGCACCTACAAAAATATTTTGTAATAAAATCAAATATGCAATACAAATATTTTTTTTAGTTTGATGCATTAAAATGCACAAAACTTAATTAATATTGTTCCATTTTTGAAATACATTATTCTACCTATTCATACAGCAAGCACGTGAACATACACAGGAAGATAATCGTGTTCAAACAACATGGACTAAGGCGACGTACATAATGCAAACGTGGGATAGTTGTCACATGTCGCCTCCACACATCTATTCTACGCTTTAAATTACCATTATATCTCTATCAAATCACTGCCGAAAGTATTATTTCCCACGTCGCACAACCTACTACTTGCCATGCGGAAGTTTATCTTGATATTTCGAAAACATGCGTTCGGGGTGAATAAAAATGTAAAATATTACATCCACGACGTTTACAATATATTATGAGGCTTAAGAGTAGGCGGCGAAAATTATTTATCGCCGGACTTAAAATGTTAACCTGAAAACAGGAATTGATTTTAACATGACAGGTTTTGAATGAAACCGAATTTATTACTGTGGAATATGGAATAGTAATACGTTACAAACAAATTTATTCCACAATAATTACAAATCGTAAGAATAAATTTCTGTGTCGACTTATTGTAGTAGAATATAAATATAATTAAATTGAAACAAGTTGGAGTAGGTATCAATTCGACTAATTGTATTATAAATTAGTACGAAATGTTTATGTTATATTGAAAATTATATGTCATTTTTTTTTACTTTTAATCAAATTTAGTTTTGTAACAAAGGAATTATGGATATATATATATATATATATATATATATATATGTATATATATATATATATATATATATATATATATATATATATATATACAGGGTGGACCATTTAACGTAACCACCCCCAAATATATTCGTTGCCTTAAAGTAACGAAAAAACTGTAAGGTGCAAAATTTGTTTGATTTGGTAATTTGGTCATAGTTTTTCCGTTCTCAAGGTAATCAATTGTTTTTCAAATGAGATTTTTTTTTTATTAAGACGCTGTTGCTAATTGTAAGACTAACTATTTTTTCCTACCACCAATGATATCATGACTTTGAAATATGTTTTCACCAAAATATTCGTGTAAAGGCGAAAAATCGTTATTGGTATTGACAATAAGAATATCCGACTAGTGTAATTGAATTTTTTGTGCAGAAAATTAATTTTGACAAATATTCGAAATGTTGACCATTAACCTTTTATAGACACATTTTTGAATACGTCTGACAGCGACGCAGGCTCTTATAATTCGTTTTCGCATGTTCACCGCATGTTCGCCTGACGTCGTCGCATGACGGAACATCATGATAAACACGGTCCTTTATAGCTAGCGATAGGAAGAAATTAAGTGGCGTTAAATACAGCGAACGAGCAGGCCGAGGGATTACTGCACCTCTCCAAATAAAACACTTCGCGAGCTATAACTGCCCAATGAGCTGAAGATCCATTGTTGATGACAATGACATTTTGTAGTGTTGTTCAAAAAATAGACCTATTTCCGTGTATTAAAATTGCCATATATGAAAAATATGGTCCAATAATCCGGTCATCAATTATACCACACCACACATTAACACTTCAAATATGCTGGTGCACAATTTTTCGGAGCCACTTCGGATTAACCAATAGTGCATGTTATACATATTCAACTGTCCATAGTTAGTGAAGTTGATTTGTCAGTAGCCAAATGTCGTCGATGCAAATCGGATTTACATGTAACACGCACAGAGAACATTTACAGAACTTAACTTTATTTCTAAAATAGGCACCAAGAAGTTCTTGATGCAAGGAAATATGGTACAGATGAAATTTATGACGTCTTCATATTCTGTTCAATCACTCGTTACTGCGGACAACTTAATTGCGTATTATGAACTACTGCATCCAGAATGGCAATCTCTGTCTATTCGTTTGTTTTACTCTTACGACGTTTCCTTTTGATTGGAATGATACTGCCCGTTCCTCGGAATAAATGAATTATTCGTTCGAAACATCAACGGAATGAATTATTTCTGCCAGGATAACGTTGGGCAAAAAGTTCCTGCACTTTCACAGAGTATCTGTGCTCGACTTCTACTTTCTGTGCTTGACTTCTACTTTCTGTGCTTGACTTCTACTTTTTGTGCTTGACTTCTACTTTCTGTGTTTGACTGTACAATACCATTTTCGGTATAGTTATTAGATATTACTTTGGATGGATATACTTGTCGAAAATCAGCTATAAGGTTTTAATAAAAAAAGCATGTTACCATTTAAAAAACCTTAAATGACCTTGAGAACGCAAAAACTATTGTTTAGCTCGTTCACCTCGGAATTAGAGATACCCAGCTGTAAGTCTGTAAATACTTGTATATTGACACCCTAAAAGTTGTCTCAAAACCTACATATGGTAGGTTTTTATTACCATATGTAGATTTTGAGACAACTTTTAGGGTGTCAATATACAAGTATTTACAGGCTTACAGCTGGGTATCTCAAATTCCGAGATTCTTACCTAATTTAAGCTTAAATGACTGGACTATTCGGACATATACTTTCTTAGATTTTAAATATTGCGTTTTTTTAAATCGTGCCCTTTTTATAAGAATATGTCATCAAAACGTAACATATGCAACTTCCATCAATACTTTTGTTAGAAGACATCGATATAATAGAGGGTGACAAATTAAGAGTTTCCCGATTTTAAACTACTATTATCAAGAAAGGAAATAATGTTTAATGTCAAGTTAAATGCTTAATCGCAAATTAACATTAATACCTAAAAATTGCATCGATTAGATGACCTTCGATCGGTCTCGATTAGATCGATGCAACAATGAATACATTGCACGCTGACACATTTTTGGAGAAATCTCACCAATAGCTTGTTCAATGTTTCGTTTTAAATCTTCCAGGGTTTCAGGTCGGTTCTAATAAACTTTAGATTTAACAAGACCAAATAAGAAATAATTCAAAGCCGACAAATCTGGAGATCGAGGTGGCCACAGCTGATCCCCACGCTGGGAAATCAGATGACCCGGCAAAAATAGCCATAGCCATAGAAATATTGGCCTTGTACCATACGTGGTTGGCCTCATGATGGCCATACTTGAAGCCCTGCACTATCTTGCTGATACCAAATATCGTTTATTGGTAATTGGAGGATTGGTAATCCATTATGAACGTTAGTAGCATCTCCACATAACGTTCACTATTGATAACTACTGCGTTTTCTATTTCATCCTCAAGAAAATATTTTCCAAATACTCCAGCTGAGCATATCCCACACAATACAGTTACGTTTTGAAAAAGCAGCTCTTCGAATGTAAGCTTTTCGGCAGACTAGTAACGTAAATTTTGTTTGTTACTCTCCCCATGCAATTGAAAATGTGCTCCGTCACAATTATTTTGTGGACAAAATTATCTCTCTTAAAATCACCTCTGCCCAAAATCCATCGACTGAATTCTAAACGTGTCTAAAGTTCGGTCTATTGGAAGAAGTTTTTGGGCTTTTTTCCATTTCTGGGGCCGAAACACTATTACCTACTACGTGAAATTCCTACTTTCTGCAATAAACGACACACGGATTGATTAAAAATTTCTTCAATTCTGTTCCTAACTTGCAAAGTATTTACTGCTCTTCTAGGAGTTTTTTTTCCTCTCTGCCTATTTTCCGACCCATCTTGCAATTGTCCTGCAATTTGGCGGCGGTGGAAAATTAAACTCTTGTCTAAACCACCTCTTAGTATGAACAATGGAGTTCGTTTTAATAAAATACTCTAACGAAGCAATGCTTTGTTCAATCGTTCACCGCTCCATTTTCAAATAACTTAAGGTTCACTGAATATTAGACAATTAAAATTATGGCAAATAAGTTATTACTTCTTTTTATTTTCATTAAGTGAAAACAGGGCACACTCAATTTATCACCGATTTTTATTAGAAAGTCATCTATATTAGAATTTCTATTTATTTCTTAATAGTAGATGAAAACATATAATATTGACGGTGATCTTTTAATCATTAATAGATTACGTTAATTTGTTTGGTAGATAGTTCTATGCTTCTTTTTATTTATTGAATTATAAATAGAAATTTCTTTTATTTTTACAAACAATGATAGTAATGATAATAACAAAGATAAGTAATAAATACTAGATAAGTAGTAAGTTGTAGTTAAGTATGATGAGTAGTAAATTAATGTTGTAATTGAAATCGGTGTATTGTAGTCTATAATAACACATTTTTATTACACGTATAAATAATATATCAAATATTGATTGTATGCGTAATGAACATGATAATTATGTACATATGTTAAACAAATTACATGTAATTTTGTTACTTCCTAAATACACTAACTAAAATGTATTATTTATTTTTTAAAGAGGGAACCCTCTATGGCGTATTGCAATTTTTTTTTGTAGTAAATAAACAGTCTTTGTAATAGATTTTCAAGCGAATTCCTTATTTCAGTTTTACTTTAGTTTTCAATCGAGGAAATTAAAAAAAAAAGTAAAATGAGACGGTTTGTTTTCGATCTGAAAATAAATTAAGTAGATTTAGAAAACAAGATTTATAAATCGCTAGTTGTAATATTAATTTAGATAATTTACATCGAGATAAGGGATTTTCTCTGTGTTAAGGAATTTGGAATGTATGAGTGGAATATTTAAAATTGTTTTTGAAATGGTAGGAGATAGCAGAAATAAAAGTTTGTACGTATCTTTGTATCTAAATTGCAACTTATGTGCGTCTGGTTTAGCATTTCTGTAATCCGTTTAAATATAATTTCCACTTTAGATGAAACCCTGGCTTTCTAATTTTCTCCATGTATTAAAAAAAAGTATGGGGATGAAATATGCCTGAGTTGGAAACAATGTCATTTACTTGTTAATTCATGCAAATTCGTAGGACGCTGAGGCGTCGCTTTTTATATTTAGTGTTTCACAAATTCGTGAATATTACTTACACCTGTATAACTTGTTCAGTCCTAGTATGTTTCATTTGCATTGCCTACGGTCTTCGAATTAAGAACATTTTATCAATTACACAGCATCAAGTGCATAAATATTAATATTTCCCCTTTCTCTCGGCTCGTTCTCCTTACCTCCAAAACTTTTATAACCGATGGCCTCGGGGATATTGTTCGAACTTTATTCAAAAACTTCACGAAACAATAAAAACTCTTTAAGCGCCTTTAAAGATTTATTATGCCCATTTAGAGAAGGAAAACCTAATCCTCGCACAAAAAAAAATCGTATGGTGAATTTAAAACAATTTCAGCATTTGTTTTTCGACTTTTTGTAGTTTATCACGATGCGGGTTCGGTGAGTATCATGACACCAATACCACACTTTTGCCAAGTTTGGGGATCTATAGGTTATGGAGCAGGGAAAAGCGTTATATGCTACCCCTAATACGATGCATATGTTGTTTCCCGGAACCATTTATGCCGGTAGACTGGCTCGTGTCGGGTTAAATGCAAAGCGAGAACATCCCTATCGGGAATCAGGGGGAGACGAGAGAGCAGCAGCCATCGCGGCGTAAGCAGATTTCAGGGAACCACCGAGCCCGAAGAGACATCGTCATCGTCCTACTAGTATTTCGATTCGATTTCGCCGGACCCTTATTTTATTTCACCCAGATGCCTCTTCTTAACTTATATTGAAAGTTCAAGTGTATAGTCCCTTGCATTTACAATTATTTTTACAATCGATATTCACGTTTGCTTGAATTAAACACACTCTTGTGAACCACAACAATAATTCAATTGAAACTACATATATTTTTCTGCAAGTTTCTTTACTTTTCCTGCTGCATAGTTGGTTGACCTATATGTTACTTATCAAGAAAATATACAATTCATATCAACTATCAACAAATATATTTTATATTTACTAGTAATTTGCTACTGAAAACGTTTGTGTCGATGATTGCACATCACGTACTGACATGCACGAAAAAGTGTTAGTGTAATGCAAATTGCTGCATGAAAATTCGTGTGCAGTAAAAAACGCAATGATTCGTTGACGCCAAAACGACAAAACTTGTACATGCACAAAACGTATTTTTGCTTTAACGTAAAATTGAAAGAAACATTACTCATTCGATTATTTTCTGATGCTACAAAAAATATACTGCTATGCAAAAAACATACAGACGCAACTTTATACTACTAAATCAATCCCGCAAATTTTGATACAATAATAAATGGAATTATTGAGACTCGGCCGACAACGTATTTGACAAATAAAGATCGAACAGGACTAGAAAGAAAACACAAGCCGCAAGATATAAGCAGGACAAACAAAAATGAATAAATATAGTGCTAACAAACACTGTTAAAACAGGAACGTGATTATGAGATAATTGAAATGAAAATAGTAGTGTGTGAAGTGTGGATTGAATTATTTAAATTATCTTACTAGTTCTTACCCAAAAATCGCCAGCCTGTTAACACTAGTTTCGACCGACAAATCGTCACTATTGGTAAAACTAGGTTTCTCTTAAATATTTATTAAAAACGAAATTATTTAAATTAATGGTTTTTATGGTCCTAGCCATTATTAGTGGTTCTGTCGTACCAAAAACTTTTAGTAAAACTATGTACGGGTTTTTTGTTAGAATTTTGCTAAACTTTTTCAGATTGCCTTTGTTTATTTATAGTTTTAACAAATAAAACATATTTTTAACTAGGAACTATAAGTATTAAAAACGTAATAAAACCTAGTTATAAGTAGAATTCGTTTTTAATTAGTTTAGTCTATTCTTATTTAAAAAACATAATTAATTAAGAATTTCTCGTTTTTATTTTAACGCTTTTGGTGAAAGCGAATTATGATTAAAGAATAGTTAGTAGCTTTCTGAATTAATATTTCCAGTTCTAGCTGGTGAAAATACATAAAATTTACAAATAGCTGTCTCTAATATATTTCTTTATTCTAGTAATTTAAAGTGTGTCTATCATTATTTAAGCTATTTTAAGACAAGAGTTTTTTGATGAATTCAAAAATGTTGTAAACATTCTAAACAATCTCCACATTTCTAAATTTCGGGAATGTATTTCGATAGAATATTCTTAATAGTGTTATTTTAATATTCTTCAATTAATTAAAATAATAATATTTATCAAACTACTTTTATAAAAAAAGTTCAATATAAAATGAATTGTGGTAGAAATCAGTGCGTGAATAGTAACAATGTAATATTAAAGCAATATAGCAACACATACATATTGTTGTTTATGCGTAGCGCGATATACGTAACCTAATTAATTTCGAATTATTTACAACGGTATACGTACTCCATGTGGCGCCAAGACGCGAGACGCGCTCGTGCCTTAGGCGTCTCTCGTTTAATTAAACCGAAATCCCCCGCGCGCTCGTGAGCCAAATCGATTTTGCGGCCACTGAAATCATCCAAAGAAACGACACCAAGTGAGATTCGGATAAGTTTTAATTACAGGAAAAACGAATTGTGTAAAAGTAGACCAATTTAAAAGTTGTTTTATTTTTCACCTTTTTTTCGCTCTCCGTGTTTTCACGAATTCTACTTTATGCTAAGATGTTTTCTCTTAAATCTATCAATTAATTAAAATAACGAATTTAAAATAAATTTGTTTGTTTTTGGATAGCATTTTCAACATATACCTAGTTGAAAAGTATTTTTACAAATGTTCAATTAACACAAACACGCCAAACATTCTTTTTATACCGATATATAAGAAAATTCTATAAATTCGGATTTTTTTTTCCTATAGATTGGAAATATTTTAATTTTTCTTTTGACCATTTATTTACCATTCCAGTGAGCGCTGATCCGACATCTCGCATCACCTATTTTTTTCCGCAAAAACATTTTTCATTACGTCCCAAATATGATTTATGAGCTGAAAATCAGAATTCGTTTCCAATAAAGCTTCCGGGAAGGGAAAAAGAGAGAAAACAAACACAATATTTTTCCAGTTTAAGGAACGATTATTATACCGACACGCGTGTCTTTTTACGTCGTCCGTTCTTATTACGAGCGAGGATACTAGAAGAAGTTCAGGGTTGGATATTTGTGAGCCTAGTGTAGATATTGCTTAGGGTGCAAAGTAGAGAGTTCGAGGAATGGAATAAAATATAAGTTTATCTGTGTGTGCTCTGTGAGTGTTTTTACGGCACCGTAAAAGTACACGGTTCGCGCAGCCTGATAAATCGGGACAGATAAGAACCCTCTACCTCCGCCACCCACTAAAAGCTGATGTATATATACACTCACCTGGAACGTAAGGAAATTTAATTAAAATCTCCGCCGACGGTGTAAATTTTCGAACGAATCGCCGTACTTAATTTTTATATCCCTCTGCAGCGTTTTTAAGATCTTGACCTGCAAACGAGCGTACGTAATGGCTTCAAGGCTTGGAAATCCCCGAGAAAGAGCTCTAGTTACCCTTTCTATAGCATCGCGCATACACTCACTTTTTAAGAAAGCCGTTAAATCTCGCGTAAAATGTTAAATTTTATGGATTTTGGTGTATATACATATATTATATTGGTTCAATTCTGCATAATAATTTGCAAGACAACCCAGAATTTCACAATATAACTAAAAACGTGAAATTTTACAGTACACCACGGAATCAAAATCCTATATATAATGTAGTGAATATAGTTGCAACTTACTAAATATTATATTCCGCTTGGGGTTGTTAAACTTATGAAAATCTGAAGTTATGAGAGGTACAAGGTAAATGTTAGGTTTTAATATTTTATTTTGTTTTCAAGCACATATTAGATAAAAGCATTTTCTTCATAATTTAAAACAAGACTATACAGATAGACTAGACTCACTAGACAAACAAAACACGACATGACTAAATAGCCAAAACTAGACAGATGACACTATTCAGATAAGACTAGTCGAACAATACTAGACAGATAAGAGTAGACGGATAAGACTAAGCAGATTTAAGAAGCAAGACCAGACAAATTCTAAAAGGCTTTTCTACTATCTAGACAATTTAATGTGATTTAGTCCATACTATTTATTTCTCACTTTTAAAACTTCTTATTTTGTTCTATGCTAGATGATTTATTTCTTTCTATTCTCTATTATTATCTATTATTTATTTATTTATCAATTATATGGATCGTCCAATAAGAAATGCGTTATTTTTTGACTATCTAGTCTTAACAAACAATACTAGACAAGGATAGGTAGAGTGGATAGGCAAAAGTAAGTAATTATCGACATCAGGGTGAGAAGATTATGTTAGGTTAGATTCAATTAAATAAAACAAAGACAAACTAGAGAAGTAAATGTGGAGAAATCACTAAGAAAATTTCGTACTAATTATGGCATAAAAAATGAGTTTTCAGTAAAGGATATTATTGACTCAAATTTCTGTAATTATTATACCAATAAAATTTCTGTGAAAATGTTTTTCAATTTAGAGAATGGAAATATTTAAATTATTCAATTTATTAATTTCTTCCATTAAAATGGACGCCAGATCAATAAAGACAGTATTTTTCGCAACTGCGAATTGAAACGTGGATAATATAGATTTTTCATAAAAATACTAAAATCATGTTTAAAATAAACTGTAAGTAAAACTCTTGCTTTACTAATCTAAAATAACTTTAGACTCTATAGATGTTTAATTAGATTCCATATAATATCTTTTTTATGGTTTTTGTTGAGTGCCACGAAGGTGGATTGAAAGCTATCAAATAACTTACAAATTTCACATGACATTTGTTTTGGTAGTCCTAAAAAGACTCAGTAATTGTTATAGAGCTCCGGAAAGGCTGAATATATTTATATATGCAGGCTGTGTTCCATTTCTTTTAAGTTTGTATGATTATCTATATCGTAGGATGGTTTCACCAATTCTATCCTTTTTTATTAGTTTTTTATTCAAAATATAATAAATGTTTTATAAAAAAATCGTTATAGTTTTCCGAAGTTTATTCAAACTTTATTTAAATTGAAAGTAGGAGATTACCACTACGATATCTTCAAATCTGTCAGTAGCTACAATTACACGGAAATCTTCTGTTACTCTTTGGCACACCCCGCTGAAGAAGCGTGGTGTGAGCCGCTCGCTGCGTCAAAGCAAGTAACGGGAACGGTCAAGACCGATTTGTGTCAGGGCCTGAAGTGCCAAAGAGTAACAGAAGATTTCCGTGTAATTGTAGCTACTGACAGATTTGAAGATATCGTAGTGGTAATCTCCTACTTTCAATCTATTATTAATTTGGTTCAAACCATGACATCTCATTTTAAACTTTATTTAAATTATTCTTGAGGCATTACTAAAATTAAATTATTATTATTATTACTGAAGTTAATATGTAACTTCAGTAATAATAATAATAGATTAATTTTATATCTAAACCATTTTATATCTAAATTAGTATATCTAGTATTAAATATTAATGAAGTTTATTTAATTAATAACTATTATGCCACTAGTACATAATGATGATTATGTTAAATAAAGAAAATATAGAAAATGAAATGGACGACAAATGCTCGAAAACTTATAATTACATGCACTTGTTTCGACTATCGTTGCGCTTTAAAAAGTTATCGGGCGCTCCTGTTTAATTTGGGACGTAAGTTATTTCCGTTCCCTGAATTTGTCCAATTAAAACTTTCCGTGGGTACAATTTAAACGTGCAAAACCCGCAACACTTCGCACTTTCCCATCTTCCTCCAATCTTGGAAAAACGAGAAAAAAAAACATTATTTATCATACTGGAATAATATTAATGGTTAGCATTTTCAGAAATTAGTTTGCTTCAGGTAAACTACTGTCTCGTATATTAAGGAAGAGGGAGACTCTCGGGCAGGTGATACGGTCGGTTGTTTTGGAATTTAGCGACACCTCGTAATTAAAGTTACCGACTCTCGGCAAGCTGTGCCGAACAGACAACCGATGCCCGGAACTATGTTTGGGTGTCTTGGCATAGGAATTTAATTTCTGCGCCCGCCGATGAGGCGGCATTCCCTTTTCAAGACAATTATTTTTAAACTGGAACGCTATTTTCTTTACAAAGCCCTATTTACCGTTAAAGAATATAACTTTATACACCAAGTAATCTTGCCTAACTAGACTTTATTTCCTCTTGTCTAGTTCGTCTTTATTTCTCTATTTCATATTTTTTGTACATTCTGTCCCTATATCTATTTATTTCTCTAAATCTATATTCTCTATGTAATTATATAGATTGATTAAAAAATCTAACCGAGATTCCGGATTAAAAAGCTTAAAAATATTAAAATAACTGTTTAAAAAGCATTAATTTCTTAGGAAAAAGGAGAATAAAATATGCATAAGAGAGGAATGTAAAATGTAGCTATCGAGATAAATTTAATAATTGACACATATATTTTATAAATGAAAATCGTGACAAATTAATTTTTGGTAGAAACAGCCAGTAATTAAATGTTTATGTTCCATCGCAAACTTTTGTCTCCTCAAAATGTTTTTGTAATCCAATAAAGATCTTTTCACGTCAACACGTTATTGGGGCATATTTAAATTTTGCAACAATAGCGTGCATTTGTAAGTCTGGAACATTGCTTTCTTCCAAGACTGAAGCTATTCCTTTTAATTTCTGAAATCTTTCGTTTTTAGATAAGGTGTCCCCAAGTTTTGTTTGTATTGTTGAACCATATGAATCCAAAATTTTATTTCGAGCATGCTTTGATCGCATGCTCGAAATAAAATTTTGGAAATCATTAATTATTGCAATTGGAGCAACCAGTGACACTCTTTGTTTCTCAAGTCGCTCAGGAAATTGAGATTGCTTGTTACAAGGCCAGGTTATTTTGCATCCTTTATCGACTTTAATCGACCTACAAGCTCCTTTGGGTAGCTCAACTATAACTGCTTTGCATTTTTGCCAAATTATAATTAGCAATGCAGAATCGAGGTTAGCTTATAAAAAATAAACAATGATCCTTTGGTCAGAAGCGATAAGAGATAAACTTATACGAGATAAACGATAAACGAGGATGATATGATCGGTAAAAACCTTGCGTTTCAGTGACTCCTATTCACATATCCTTAAAAATTCATCCGTGGATAGAGATGATTTGATTGTAATTTATAAGGAAAGACATAGTAATAATAGCTATAATAGGACAAATCATACAGTACCGAATAACTAAAGAAAGACCAACCCGAAAAATTTAGTAAATCTTCATTTACTCTCAACTGTAAACTCTATTACCTAGATTCTAAATTAAGGAAATTCCAAATCTACTTTTCAGTTATAGTCACATTGTCCTTTTATTATCTATCTAATATTATCTGTTTACACATGTGTTTCTTTTTGTATATCTTATATTTAAAAATAGATACAATAATAAGTTGAAGCGATCATCAATATAATATATTCGTGAGACACGTTTCCACACTAAGGTGCTGTAAAGAAAAATCCATGACATTCTTGCCATCTGCGTGACAGCTTTGGAAATTTATTGATGTACCGTACATGTATCGAATACAAGGCCACAAAAGCATCTTCGTTGTGAATTATTTCATATCGATAAGCGTAAAGAAGACATCATGCAAATGCTTCCGGATATTTCTATCCTTAAATAGAAAACGGAATATTTCCGACGGAAATGTATTCCGTGTACTTTCATGTTTGTTTACGTTTTAATTTTGTTTCAGTTGTGCCAAATTCCGTTCGCATTTTGGGAATCGACGGAGTTTCGATGGGAAATGCTTCAATGCTAGGACCACTTGACGAAGGGACGCAAGTCGAGTTGATTTGTGAAGCTAATGCTGGACGGCCGACACCAAAAGTCACCTGGTATAATGGCACTACTCTCTTAAAAGGTAAATCATTTTTATTAAATATAAATTAAAATTTTAAACTGTATGTTTAACTTTTAACATGAGAAAATAATATAAATTACGTGTAAAGTCTAGATTAGACAAAAATAGGCAAACATTAACAAGGTAAGACAAGGCTAGACAAGGTTAAAAATTACTTGGCAAGATTAAACAAGGCTAGGCAAGAACAGACAAGTCTGGACAATATTAGACACGACGAGGCAAGAACATACAACTTTTGTTTGTCTAGTTCATCTAGTCTTGTCTCTCGTTTTCCTAGACTTGTTTTTCCTGTCTTATTTGACAAGTTTAAACCGTCTTCTCTTATATGATGCAGTCTTGTTTATTTCGCTTTATATATCAAGTTTTGTTTGCGTTTTCGTTTTATACTCAACAATCAATTAAGTAATAGATTTTTATATTTTCTATCTAGACTATAGGTTGGTTACCTAGGAGGTTTTCCCATAGATTCAACTAGGTATTACACTAGCACGTTATTTTATCTAGTCATGTACATTTAATGTATGTTTATAAAATTCTATTATAATACATTGCATTTTTTCTCTTTTTGGGGAAAATATCTGAAATAGGCATATCCTTAGTAGAACGACGTCCCTTACTCAAATAAGAAATCTCCTTAAAATTAATTACCAGGAACCTTATCTTTTAATTCGATCATTTAAAATGATATTTTTTAGGACGATTATTATCCGCATTGAAAGTCGGCAGCTATCAGCTGAATGGTTACGATGCCGTTTTTTATCCACTTCTGTTTTCCGAGGAAAAAATAATAATAATCCGTTATCGAGGTCCTTGACAATCCTATCTAGAAATAAATCGAAAGATTAAAAGTATCAAAAAGAAATATCCCGAAACGGCCGAGCACACATATATCAGTAATGTTATCTTAATGTGTACACAATTCCTTTGAATCGTAATGGCACAGTCGTATTTTACTTCGGTTCCATTGGACTCTTCTAATGGGTTTCTTATTCATGCTTGTTCTTTAGACGGTATGCGTTCAGAATGCTGTCATTACCGGGTCATGTATTATCGAGTCGATTATCTAGTACATTCTCTTATAGGTCCAGTAGTAAATAAGACTTAACCCTCTTTAGCCTGAAATTAATGTCTTCCAGCATATATTTGCAAACATCGATTTTGCACTAAATAACTAATCCCGTTAAGGAAAAACATTAATAGTAATTAAATTTTAAACTCAATTGTCCTTTAAAACAATTGTAGACAAGAGTTCAAGACTGGGCAAAGCTAAGCAAGACTGGACACGAATGAAGAAGGCTAGAAAAGACCAGACAAGACAGGCACGTACAAGAACACACAAGAATATTCAAGACGACAAGATCAGACAAGACCAGACAAGACTAGATAAGACCAGACATGACCAGACAAGACCGGACATGACCATAGAAGACCGGACAAGATCAGACAAGATGGACAAGACCGTACAGCACCAGACAAGAGCAGGCATGACCGGACAAGACCGGACAAAACTAGAAAATATTATATAAGATTGGTGGAAGACTGAGCAAGAATAGTGTCATTGCCCATACTAGGCAAAACTGTTCAAGATTAGAAAAAAAGGTTAGGACTAGGCAAGTACAAGGCTAAATTGCATTGGACTGGACAAGACCAGACTATTTTGAACAACATTGGATAACACCAGATTAGACCAAACAAAAGTGCACTATATATGTGAAGACAAATCAACAAAATCTAATCTTAGTTTATTGTGATATAATTGAAAATCTTTGAAAGTTATGTGATGATTATCCTGTATACACTGAGTAAAACATAATTCGAGACATTGTTTACATAAGATAATATTAAATAACTTGTAATTGTTTCTGAAATATAACCCTTTTAGTAGTTAATTATATAAGCCAATTAGAACTGCCATTACGAAGTTTGCAACAGTTTCCGAACGTTCACATTGGAAGTCCATCATCATAACATATACATTACCTTCGCCATTTACCCGCACATTCATTAAAACCTTCTCAGCCATATCTCAACCATAAAAAACAAATGAAATTAGAGAATGAAATTAGTAATTTTAGATTTAGTTTTGAGTTTTGATATAGATCTATACAGAACCATTTATTACAGTTTCCTTCAAAAAGGGTAATTTATTTTTTTGCCGGTGTAAAGGGGAGTGAAGTTCGCCGCAGTCAGAACTAATTAGAAAATTAATGTAAGACGCGCATTCTGAAACAGCCCCGGCACTTTCCACCCTTCTTCGTATATTATATTAGAGTTTTTTTTTTTAAACTAGCCGGCCAAGTGTCCAAACTCTTCGCCGTAATGAACGTAAATTTGACACGTCCCCCGTTTTAATCAACGGTGAAAAATGGTCCAGGTTATCGCGGGATTAAGGAGATCTAGTTACTCTCTTATATATGTGAAACGCTTCAAGCGCATAATATGCCGCGAAACGAGAGAGAGAGAGAGAAATATTGGCTCAGCTCTGCGAACTTCGAGTTATAACTTGATTAAAATTTTATAAATGAATCTTTCTTTCTCTGTAGCCTCAAAATTAATTAACCGATTCTGCTACAGATATTAATTACTAAGTAATTACTATATACGCACAATTATTTTCTATTCTATTTACTATAATATTTGTTTGTCAGATTAAATCAATTTACGCCGCACGCAACCACTGAGGTTAAATCTGTTGGATAATAAAAATGGAGATCAAAAGCATTTGTTGCCATCTCAAAAAATGGAAAATCCTATACTATACTAATCTAGTTTTTGGTAGTCTATAAAAATAGTTTGAAATACAATGCAAGAATAATTCACTGCTAATCTACAAGGGAAGCGTATCTGGTCCCTGGCGATAAAATTTAAAATTTGTGGGGGATTTTAGGTATGGTTGGCTCAAAGGTTCCTTGCAAAATTTTGCTACCTACAGGTAATGAGTTCAACTTTGGTGAAAAACTTAAAATTGAGTGAGAAATGTGATGTTTCAAGTAAGTTTTAATATCAAGCCCCTACAATTTAATAAGAACCTTGAAGTAAAAGAAAGTTGGTTGAATGTCAATAACACTTACAGAAAACTCAAAAAAGTTTGTTGTTACTAGCAAGGATTTTTTGCTATAATATTAGCAAAGTTCAATATATATATATATATATATATATATATATATATATATATATATATATATATATATATATATATATAATATATATATATAGATATATATATATATATATATATATATATATATTAAAATTAGAATACTGATGAAAGTCAAAGCTTGTTCCTCCTTTGCCATTATTCTTTATTTAGCTCCAAAAGCATCAGGACTGCGAACGTAAATAACTAACTAGAAGAATTCTTCAACTAATTCCTTTGAAATCGACGAAACTCGCTGGAAGTTTTGCTGTTAAAGGATTTTTCTGCAGCACGATATGTGTTGATTAAAATTGTAGAAATTAATCTATCTGTAGGCAAAGTTTTGTTTTTATGTGTTAATGTAATTTTTAATATATCTTTCAAATATGAAAAAAGAGAGAAGCAAAAATAACGGTTTAATATGTTTTACGACGATTTTAGGTTACCATTTATAGATACCGGTGTGAAACTGGCAATAACTTTCAGCAATAAAAATTTTGCGTAAAATTTTTATTTCAAAAGGCTATAACTTTCTTGTTGATAGGGATTTTTCAAAATTTTCTTCACAGCACTGTTGCACAGTAAGTCACCTCATAAAATATTACAACAAAATTTAATTTTCTCTTTACACATAGGCATAATAATCATATTAAAGATCAACAAATATTCACATTTACTCACTTCTTAAACGCGGAACGTCAAAGTGTATTATTTTCCAAAATTTTCCAACATAATTTCCACCATCTATTAGGCCACAGTATTACCTTCATTTCTCAAGCAGGAATTTTTCCAAAATTCCTAATAATAAGTGCACAGCGCATGCACATATTTAAAAAAGTGCATTCCACGCAGTTGCCATTTAATAGAAAAATCCAAAGAGGTAGTTATTTTCAACATTTCTCAATTTTTCTTTCAAATATCACTAGAGAATGAATGTACCCAACAACGAAATAAATATTTTTTCGAAATATAAAAAAACAATTAAATAACGACCAAACTTAAAATGCAGCTGCTCCACGTAGCACCGTTTCATAGCCAGAACGTCAAATTGCAGTAAATTTTAACTTTTCTCAAATTTTCTTTCACACATAACTAGTGAATAAATGTACCTAGACATGTGTAAAAGCTTTTGCAAAAATTCGCAAAAGTAAATGTATCCACCCCACTTTCGTTCGCCGGGCACTGTTTTATTGCAATAGGGGTAAATAGAAGTAAATTTTACATTTTCTCACATTTTCTTTCATTTCCTACTAGGGGATGAATATATCTACTTAACTATCTAAGCATTTAAAAAAATTCTCAAGAATAATTGCATTTGACGATGACTTAAAATGCACTCACTCGACGCAGCACTGTTTTATTGCTCGGCCGTCAAATTGCTCTAAATTTTAACTTTTCTAACATTTTATTTCATTTCCTACTAGGGGATAAATATATCTACAAGTATTGCAATAAAACAGTGCCCGGCGAAAGAAAGTGAGGTGGAATACATTTACTTTTGCAAATTTTTGCAAAATCTTTTACACATGTCTAGGTACATTTATTCACTAGTGATGTATTATAGAAAATTTGAGAAAAGTTAAAATTTACTGAAATTTGACGTTCTGGCTATGAAACGGTGCTGCGTGGAGCAGCTGCCTTTTAAGTTTGGTCGCTTTTCAATTGTTTTTTTATATTTCGAAAAATGTTTTATTTTGTTCTTAGGTACATTCATTCTCTAGTGATATTTGAAAGAAAAATTGAGAAATGTTGAAAATTACTACCTCTTTGGATTTTTCTATTAAATGGCAACTGCGTGGAATGCACTTTTTTAAATTATCGCTGTGCGCTTATTATTAGGAATTTTGGAAAAATTCCTTCTTGAGAAATGAAGGTAATACTGTGGCCAGTATTACCTTCAAATAGATGGTGGAAATTATGTTGGAAAATTTTGGAAAATAATACACTTTGACGTTCCGCGTTTAAGAAGTGAGTAAATGTGAATATTTGTTGATCTTTAATATGATTATTATGCCTATGTGTAAATAAAAATTTTACGCAAAATTTTTATTGCTGAAAGTTATTGCCAGTTTCACACCGGTTTTATAGATTTGAATAAAGATTTTTCATTTTACATTTTTTATTTTAAATCAGCTTTGTAAATAAATTCAAATCACCGATTGGGGTATTTGTTGAATAATTTATTTTATATTGTATAAATAAAACAGAAATAAACAATTAGGAACATTTATTTTAATAATATGTTTTGTAAGAAAATAATACATTTACATAGCTTTCAGTTTTAATAATGTGAAAACTTAAAATATATAGATAAATTATATAAAACGTATGGAATGGTTTATTTAACTATAAATATTATCGAAGTATTAGTACAAATATAATAAATCTTAGTGGTGTTATCGTGATGTATGGTCTATAAATCTTTGGGAATGGAAACAGCGAGAGAACATCGAGTTAAATGTAAAGACATGCACCCTGCACACATTTAATTAGGGCCAGAGAGAGTTCATGTAGGGAAAACGCGATCCTGGACATCGGGGTCCTAGGGAGAGAAAGAGAACCAGCTAGGGAGGATGAGGATCGATATAAATGAATTAGCCGTAAGACAACAGCGATTTGTGGTTTAATCTTGCACGTATTTAGTGAATTTATGGGCATAGAACCGCCTACAGATCTCTTTGAGCCCGGAGTTCTAACCACCCACCACCCGGCACCCGGCGCGATCACATCACCACCACACCAGTCTCATAGTGCCGACTCTAATTCTGATTTGAAGCAGTTGCTTCATAGTTCAAAGCCGACAAGGACGCAAAGTACACGCTAATTTATTGCGTCGAGTGCCGCTTTAAAATGCGATTTGTTATTTTAAGAACTTCCATAAATTACAACCAATAAATCTTCATAATTGCTATTAGCCCAACCGACTAGAATATCAACGAAACTCCTATTACTGAAGAGAACATATTTAAACACCCTTTATACCTTCTAACAAATAAAGCTTTGAATAAATAATTTGTATAAGAACGATTTTTAAATTAGATTTCCAAAATACAACGATTGACATTTAGATGGAAAGTTTTACTAGAGAAACAAGCGCAAAGACTTTGTTTGATATTCTTGACTGATATAATAATTTTAAGAAAAAAATAGTCTCGGTTTTCAAGTTACCGGAACGGAAACATTTTTCAGCTAGAGTTCATTTTGCGGTCTGCTCGCTTTATTTTTCAAAGTGATGAGGATATGAGGATCGTAAGCCAGGCTCCATTCGGCAATTCGATTGTATTTGCCGATGAATAATATTTGAATATTATTTGAAAAATGACTGCGCATTGAGCAGAGCCGCGAGAATGGTCACAATTTATCATAGAAGATTATATCTCTGGAAACGATAATGTTTCTAATTCAATTCACCTTATAGGGTCGTTAATTTGAGTCACGTTTTTCGAGCAGCAATTAACGACTCCGTGAAGTCAGTGGTAGAAAAGATGAGAAAAAGAATTCAATGCAAGGGACGTAATAATGCTGACTTCTAAAACGTGTAAAACCCAATTGGGTGGGAATTGGGTCATAAGCTGAATAATTCGACTGAACCATAACGTCCCTATTTAAAGGCGCAACGAGGCTCAATCAGACCTCATTTCCCAGTCCTGCATGTATGTGATTGAAGTGGATCATTTACCCCACCCCTAAATTCATCGGCCATTGTGTAGTCGACCAGATGACTCTCATCTCCAAAATTTATAGGCTTAATTAAAAAAACATATTTTACCTCAAGTACTACTCTGAATAAAAACTGTTTGAAATTATTGCAAAAAAAGTTATACGTGGATAAGGTAGAATATTATCCAGTCCTTTTCTACGCGCCATAAACGTTTACGGTGAAAGGGTCGATTTCGAACTGCGGAAACGTTTCTATTATGGAGGTGATTATATTTAGTATCAAACGGCATAACCAGCTTTACTTTTTAAACGTTTCCTCCCTAAACATTTCCAAATTATACAGGTATAAATCAAGTCGCTAGTTAAATGCGTTAAGTAAATAGTGAAGGGTAAATTAGGTTTAAAATGAGTTCAACGAGGAACACAAGTTAAACTATCTGAATGCCATCTTTTGCATCGTCTCAACTTCACAAAGTTCCCGCTGCGCAAACATCAAACATCTTTCTCGTATACTATGATCATGCATCCGGAAAATTGTGAAATGAAAACTGAGTTTTACCTTCAAAGATTCTTTTTCCTGTCATCCACAACCAATGACCTATATTTGCCAACTATATAAACTTCATCAAAATAAACATTTATTTCTAATAGCTTCATACGATTTTAGTTGTCCATTGAATAATCCAATATAACACATAAACATAATTTGTCTCATTTGAATCGATAATTATCTTTAAATATTAGTTTTTTTTTTAATTCTAAAACGTACCAATCCTCAAATATTTAGATAGAATTTGACTATGATGCTAAAAGAAACATTTTTCTAACCTTTTAAATTTTCACCCTTTTTCTCTTCGTAACATCTGTCCCCACATGAGGAACAGGAAACCAGAAACATTATGTCGTCAATTAACTATGATAGGAATGAAAATAGTTATAGAATTGAAAATAAAGAAATTTTAATTCGCAATTTCCAACAAATGTTCTACGTACTTTTAAAATCAGAATTTTGTTTCTAAATATTAAACACTAACAAAAGAAACACATCAGAAATAGATTAGAAACTGTCTTTCTATTTAAAATCTATATATTCCAACTAAAACCTACAGAATCTGCAACCATAATCTTCCCTCAACCATAGTGTCTTGAGATGTTTCTTTAACTAGTAGTTCTGATAATATGCTTGTCAATATTTCAAGCTTATTTATGCTCAATTTTGGGGTAGCTTAAGTCTTTTTCTGGTTGTTATCATTTATTTTGCGTAAGTTATATAATTTTATCTTAATCTCTTCTACATTAAAACATTTAAACTACATTTTCACTCATTCATTCATTCTACATTTAAACTCTTCTGTTTATTTTAATTACATACCACGTGTTATGTATCAACATTTTTTAGAAAATCTGTCTTTATAAAAAATCTTTAGAAAAAAGAATAAAAATTTGGCAATTAAGCAAATGTAAGATTTTCTGTATTTTTTTTTAATTTTTACTGTTACTAGCCATCCCTTTTTGTAATTTCTAATTTAGCATGTTATACTATAGATTGATGGTAGTAAAATGTGACTATAGAAAATTATGTTATATGTTATATTATTTATATAATATAATAAATAAATTACTGTCACCGGTTCAACAAACCAATCTGGAAAAACATTAAACAAAATTAAAATTTTATAAAATGAATGAATGTATTATTTTATGTAACTAATTGTGTCAACTTGCAATCTACTGTCTCCAAAAACTTTGATAGCTCTTTTAACAACTCATATAAAGTTTTAAAAATTTTTGAAATAAAAAAAATCTTATAAATCGCATAATGAAGGTATACTTGTAAAAATATTGAATTCTTTGAGAAACTTTCCTTAATATTTGCTAATATTCTCTTTTTTTTTTCTTTAATAACATACCAGCAAAACTTATTCCGTTAAGGATTCTTTAAAGAATTTTATATTTATTCTTCTTTTATTTCAAACATATTTTTTATATCCCGTGTATGAAATGTGCATGTGTAATGTGATGCTATTGTTATATATTCGTACTTTGTACAGTACTTAAATTTTATTATACATTCCGTTTTCCCAAATGCGTGTTTATTTGTCTAAAATGGATATTCTCTAAACAAACATTGACATATTCGGCGTGTTCTAATAATTTTTGGTGAACAGCAGTAACATTTTCAAGTGGTACAGAGAATTTATCACACCTTTACGGTCTATCGAATTTAATTTAATTATCGTTTATTAATTAACCAACAATATACAGTGATATTAAAGCTAAATATTCCAATAAACAGGTTACAGCAAAAGTGGAAATATGGAATATGGAATATAGTGAAAATATTCATTATATTCGAGCGATTTAAATTTTTGTATTAACAGTTTTTGGCAAGCTGCAGTTTGATCAAAATTTATTCCAAATTATGTTAAATAGAACACGCTCATAAAGGGTGGGCCAACTAACTTTTGGAATTTGAATCGGCTATAAGAAAATTATTGAATAAATATTTTTTCAAAATTATGGGTTTGTTAGAAAGATTGGACATTTTCATTTATTAATGAAATACATCATTCAATTGACGGCACGGCACGGCTACAGGTGACAGTACCCTAACCGATCAACCCAATTTTTCAGTACATTTTCGATTGTTTGGGCTCCAATCGCCTGAATGGCAACTTCGATTTCGTCTTTCAAGGCATCAATCGTATCTGGATGGTTAGTGTAACACTTATCCTTGGGGGCTCCCCACAAAAAAAACCAACGGGGTCAAATCACAGCTCCTTGGCGAGAAATTGACATCAACATTTTGGCTGATTATTCGATTTCCAAAAACAGTGCGAAAAAGATCGATGGTTACTTTAGCTGTATGGCAAATGGCCCGGTCCTGTTGAAACCACATGTTATCCGTGTCATACTCTTCAATTTTTGGAAACAAAAATTTGTTTAGCAAGGCACAATAACGTTCGCTATTGACTGAAAAAATGAGTTGAGCGGTAGTGTTAAGCCAGCCGTGGTAGTCATTTGATTTTTGTTTTGATTGTTTCTTTCTCAAATGAAAATATCCAATCTTTCTAATAACCTCATAATTTTGAAAAAATATTCAATAGTATTTTTTTATAGCCGATTCAAATTCCAAATCTTAGATGGCCCACCCATTATTTTGTATTTTCTTAATAGAGCATTTTTCTACAAGTTCACTGACATCTCTTCCATTTTTTTAGTTAAATGTAATTTAGAAAATTCATTATAAAATATAATTAGGATGAGAAATTGTTAAATTAGAAGATCCCAGCTGTGTTACTGCCGGGAGCACATCTTTCCTAGCAAAAGCTTCTACACGACCTCCCATGAACATAGACATTTTGTGGTTGATTGGTGTTCTTGGTGTTTCGAAAACAATTATATGTCAGTTCAACTGTTCCAGTTCAAATTGCCATTTTACTTATAAATAGAATATTCTAAAAATCACATTTTATAAACTTGTTTCTAAAGAAATCACATTGGTATAAAGATCGATAGAAGTTCTATTAAGAGTCAGTGTCCTTTCCATGAAATTACATCTGTCAGTAATAAATTATTGTGACTTATTAAGTTTAAAGATTTAAGATTCTATCTACACTCATTTTTAACAGTTTTAACCGTTAATACCCATACAGTAACCGTTTCATTATATCTCATATTTTTTGTTTCATCATTGTTTTCCTTCTTTCTACATTGCTCAATTATTCTCAAGAAATGTTGTCTTATGACTTATAATCCTTTTGTTGTCTTTATTTTCTTATAATTGCTTATTTGTTACATATAGAACAAAGTACTCTCAATGTTTTTTAATAAAAAATATTAATTTAGTTTTCACTTTTCATACGGGAATTTAACGCATATTCATTATTGTTAGATGTAAACATATTCTATCTATTTGTTAAGATAAGAGAATCCAAAAATTTACACATATATCTAAAATAACTAATACCTAATACATATATCTAGCATATTCGCTAAACTTATTTCTTAAATTCTAATCATATTATACAAAAACGAACCTTTTGCTCTTTTCAAATTAAATATTTATTATAATTAATCCAAGATATTTTAATACGATTATACAATTTTCTTAAGAATAATCTTTTTCTACTCGCACACCAAAATGAACACATTAATAAACACATTATTTTATGTGAAGAGTGCTATTGTTATAATCGTGTGTAAAAGTATTCAAATCGTGCTTAAAATTCCAATCTAAATCAAATGGAGTTTCATTATTAAACGATTTCTGTTTGTTGTTACTATTGCAACAACTCGCGTCACTAAACAAATACATAGACATAGTGACAATAAATTAAAATTTAATTAAATTTTCTTATTTTGAATCAAGAAGTCGCGGCCTCTCAGTCTGGATTTATCTGGCTCTAATATAACCTAATCTAGATTAAATCTAGGTTAACCTAGATTACATCGATCAAATATTGTTCTCGTCACTGTGTATTTTTACTGGTTTGCATTTGTATTTGTTTGTATTTGTACTAGTTGTGCATTTACACTAGCATTTTTGCTAGCAATTTTTTCTACCGAGGCGCTGTACGTTCTATCCTTATTGTGTCAGTGATTTGAAGTATTTTGTCTGTCAAAATTACAATTTTTTCAATATTATCCTTAAGAAACATTTTTTTTTTGTAGTTTCAACAGAATGTGGACATGCTTCGTAGATAAAATAATGAATGACACACGTGTGTGAAAGGCTTCTGTGCATGATTTGCGAAGGTTAAAGCACGAGCTGCAGGCGAGTGTTTTAATCTTCGCACCTCATGCACAAAAGCCTATCCTCACACACTTGTAACATAAACTTCTATTTTGGATGTATAAACAAAATATTTTGATAAATTTTAAATCCAATTTTTGATTCTTGTTTTTAAATAGAATAAATATTTGTATAACGACACGCTGATTTTAAGGATGTTTTTTGTTATTTTAAATTCAATAATTAGAATTAATTTAATAGTACTTACTAACATAAAGCTTAAAAAAAATGCAATTCTAGTTTTAAATAATATTGTAATTTGATAAAAAAAAGCCAAACTTACTAAATAACATATATACATACGTACATGATAAACATAAATATGTAACACCAATTTGTACAAGCTTTAATTATTATTTCATATAAGCTCTCATATCTCAAATAACCTCTTTTAATAACAATAAAATATTTTGAATAAAATCAATAAACCCAATCAGATTGTGTCGAATTTCATTTCAATATTATAAAGAAAATATATTCCGAACAATAAAATGGTACAAAGAAAAATCTACTAAAATGTCCAAACAGCAGCCATCCTAGCAACGTTCAATTCCGGGCACGCACACAGCCCTTATTTTTTCATCCGCGTTCGATTTAGCAATCCATTCTGTTTTTATCGCACAATTTGAGTGTCCAATATCTATCCCTCCAGCAGCCCCTTTCGCCGCACGGTCTCTCTTCCGCTCCGACACCACGCGCTCATCCTCTCTTTTATCGCGCACTTTTTTTATTGGCAGCCTTTCTTATCGGTGCGTACTCCTTGATTACATCGCCTCGTACACGGTAGACGGAGAATACAGATTACGTATTCTATTTTTTCTTCTTCTATGTCCGTATTAATTTTTCATTCTCCTTTCTTCTTTTCTCATTTTTTTTTCATTTAGGGCTAGGGATATAATATGAATCGAAGAATATTTCATACTGAAAAGTGTGAATATTTCGTGTAAAAATATATACGTACTTTCAAAGAAAACATCAAGAGCTTCTATTCACGATGACACAAGAGGCGCGAATATTTTTTTTTTCTTTCGTGGTTCTTAGTACTTGTGCTGAGGTGACGATAAATTGCTTTCATTCTTTGCAAATAATGGAAAGAAAAAAGCAATTACTTCACTTCGTTTTATTACGTTAAATATCATATTTTCATAAATATAATTAATACGTAATGAAGATATTGATTTATTCAATATGGCTTTAATTGTATCAAGCCATCGTGTTCTTTGTCGATCTCTTCATCTCGATCCGCTCACCTCACGAGCGGATCGAGATGAAGAGATCGACAAAGAACACGATGGCTTGATACAATTAAAGCCATATTGAATAAATCAATATCTGATATAAAAGAGACTGTCAGAGGTTGGAATTAATCCATTAAGTGACCGAATGGTTAAACCGTTATCATCAATTAATATATTAATATTTCTGATTAGTTTTACTAATTCAACCTCGTATAAAAGCCAGACGGAAAAAAATATATTTAGATTTATTATTTTAATCTGGATTTTTAATAACATCATCTACACAAACCTTAAATTTGATAATGCATAATTAATTTTATAGATATTTATGATATTTACCGGATATTATTCGCGACCATCAGTCTTTGTTATCTTATGTAAATAAATTCTCAGGAGATGAAATTTTGGAAAGTGTAATCAGGATCTTCCCTTGATTGGCTGACCTAAACATACTCTATCGGGGTAATAATTAATTCGGGATGATATTTAATTTATTATAATGGATGATTTTAGAAACTCCAGTTTGTAGACGAAGAGGGGGGGTCTCAGAAATATTTCAAATTTTCAAAAAAACATTACTATCATTTTTCAGGTTTTTGTTTTCGGTTTAAATATTATAATTATCTTATAATTGTTTTTAATTTGGTTTTATTGAATTTGAATACAAAATACCATAAGAATGCCTACAATTTTGTAACTCCTATTTGTTTATGTTCCCAATAAAATGTAATACAAAAATATTGTATCTTAAAGAAACTTGTTATTTTTGTTCATCGGAGCAAAAATGCATCGATGCTGCGGCGAGTTTTCTAGTGAAGTTGCTGGATCGTTAAATGTAAATATATTCAGAATGTATCATAAAAATAACGTTATTTGAAGTAAACCTTAAACTCTTACTTTATATAATTCTCTTGCAAATTTTCAAAATAAAGTTCCTACTTTAATGTTAATATCATACGAGAAACTCGAATATATTTATTGTTCAGTTCTAAGAAATGGTATAGAGATGACAATAAATTGCTTTCATTTCTCGAAGTGTACCTTAAAGGTAAAAGCAAAGTAATTACTTCACGTTTTCAATACATCTTATAACAAGTTCTAATAGGTAAAATTAGTGTTACGTAATATTAGTTTCAAACGTGATAATAATTAAATTGAAGGTACTCGCAGTTCATCGCGACCTACCTTACTATTAATAATTCGTTTGTGAAGTTTATAAAAGCGACGCGGGACTATAAATAAAATCCAATTAAGCGATCTATAAACAGATAAATATTTAAACGCATGCTATCTAATTATACACGTGAATTTAGGGTTTATGAAGCGCATAAGGAGTAGATATGAACTGTGGGTTTTACTAACTAGGTGTATAGTAAGCAAACAATAGAACGTCGTACATATTCTGTTTATGTTGTATTATCAACAAACTACTTTTAATATTTGCTAATTCTACAAGTCTCTGAAAGCTTTTCACTAATAAATGTTTCTTCTTTGAAATCACGTTATGTTTAAAACTAATCCATTAAATATTGTTTGTTTTAAATATTATTGTTGTTGCCCATTATACTAATTGAGTAACGAGCCGTCAATGAACTAAAAGGGGGTACAGAAAACAACATTTTTTTGAAAATTAATTAGAAATTTTAAAAAAATGTACAAAATGTCGAAATTTTACACAAATTATTTGAAAAAGATTAAATTTTACTATAAAAATAATTTTGACAATCTACCGTCTCCGGGGGCGGTTGTACCGGTTTTTGAAAATTTTCTACAAATTCGCTAAAAACTCGGACAGTTTTCGGCGCACGGATCTGACACCGGCACCGGCGTGTCCGGGACGTTGCGACACGTCCGACCGTCACCTCACTTTTCGACATTTTTGCTTAATTTTTGCGCGACAGCCAAAAAACTAACATTTTTTTGCAGAAATTTCGTCGTTTGCAGAAATCTTTGGACGCCCAAGTGACGCGATCCGGAAGTCGCATCGAAAATTGCCGTACGTGGGATTGTTTGTCTATTTTTTGGCTACAATAATCTCATGCACCGACTCTCTAGGATTAAGGGGGCCGCCGGAGGCGGCCCTTTAGCGGGGGGACCCGGATTCGCAGAAAAATGGGAATAACGTCGCCGATAAAAGTCGCGCAGCGACGAGAGTCGTGTCTGAGGACGCGTCTCAAAGTTTTCTACCGGAATCCTTGCGTAAATTCCATTTTCCGTGGCCATCTTCGCCGTGACCTCCGTAAAAGTGGTAATTTTTTGTGTGCAAAATTTTGGGGTCCGTGTGGGAAAGCGTTCGTTCTGAATCGCCAACTCACGACGGAATCCTAAATTTCCATCGATTCTGAGACGACTGACGTGTGGCGTTTCCCGAATTTCACCTGGGGGACCGCACCACGTGGATTTTAAAAAGCTCAAACTTGGCTTTTTTAAGCCGCCGGAGGCGGCAGATCTTGAGTATTTTAACCGCGCGTCTTTGACGGTTTAACTGAGATTGTCCATTCGTACGTTGTGCATCCCCGAGTTTCGTCCTCCGGCTTACTGCGCCCCTCCGGGGTTCCTAAACCCACCCGAAAATCGACGAATCGGCCCGGCGGAACCGGCGGCGCCGCCGCCAAACGGGATTGTACATTTTGCAGGTGTAGAATAAAGATCCCCGTCGAGCAGTGCCGTTTTCACGACTCGACTCCCCCAGGTTCGGACGCACCAGCCCGAAAACGGAAATCACGATTTTTTTACTTTTGAGGCGCATCTTTGGTCGGATCTCAATTTTTTTTCCGGAACCTCTAGCCGCCGCCGCGCCACGTTTTTAGAGCCCTCGCTCGCCGTCCTGCGACGTCCCGTTCACCTGGTGCGAGAACCAATAATTTTTTTTTTGTGCCGATTTTGCACTCACTTCCACGGACGCCCAGGACTTATTCGAAGGGCTCCAGGTCACCGGCTGTGTTCGTTCGCTTCAGAACACTTGCCCGCAGCCGTTCCGGCAAGAATTTTTCAACTGCGACCACTTTTTGCGAATCTTCGGCTGTTTGAAGAGAGAAATGCTCAAAAAATGCGAAAAACCAGAGGCGTTTTGCGGGGGTACATAGAACTTCGGAACTACTTGACGGATCGGAACCGGCTCGGTGCCGTTAGATCGGCCATAGAAAGTTTCAGTTTGTTTTGGAGTTTAAACCCGATTGCGCCGAAGATGGCGTCGTGACGCCGTAAAAACAACGTTTTTTTGACCTTGAGAAAAACCCTTAAGGAACCGCCAATTTGAGTTCTGCGGGAACGGTTTCGCGCGATTCCCGCAGGCAATTAAATGTTTCATCTTTTCCTGCAAGCGGCATCGCGCTGCGTCGTCTACGAGCGCCGCGACGGCCGCTGAAACTCGCCCTATTGCAGAAAACAAGTGACGTGAGTAAAACGGCTATATTTTTGCAGCGCCCCGATGAAAGGTTTTCATTTTCCCGTGGATTGTAGAACGATCTTTTGGCTTTCGGCAGCCATAATTGGACGTCGCGGAATCGCATCGCGACCCTTACTTATAACTGTTAATCTGCACGGACAAAAACTGGAATGTCGATTTGTGACACCGGGATGTCATTTTTGTGAAATTCCAAGTTGAGCGGCGCGTGGGCCCCGCCGAGACGAGCATTTTGGTACCGGCGCCGCGTCGTTGCAACCACGGAGTCGTCCGCCACACATCTAAACGTATCGGTCCAAACGGCGAAATTCGCGCCGGAAGGTGGGGTCAGTCTGCCCGCCGTAGTTTCGCCGTTTCCGGTCGCAGCGTCTCGAAACTGCGCGCGTTCGATTCGGGAAGGACGCCCGCGCCTCCCTTACATTTACCGGTTCGCGATCCGAGCCTTCCCCGTCGAGCCGCCGACGTCTGAAAATACCACTCTTTTTTTTGCACGGTTTTTTGACGATTACTTCCAAGCCGCACGGCCGAATTCAACTTTACGGCACGGGGCGATGCAGCCCGCCGATACGCGCATTTCGATACCACTCGCGGCTTCCTGCGCCGCCCCCTTCACCCGGTGCTCGCCGAAATGTCGAAAAAAAATCCGCAACCGCCTTTTTGGCCGCCAATCTGCGAGTTTGACGGTTAGCGGCGAGAGTTTGGGTTCACATCGTGCAGGATAGACGCGGGAGTCGAGGAAACCGATCCGCACCTCCGTACGGCCCTCCGGGCCGGAAATACCTCCATAAATGTGCCGGCTGCACTGTAAAAGAAAACTTTCAAGTTTACCGCCGTCTGCGTTCAACGTGCCGCCGGGATTCGCGATTCGGGATTTTTCCGACACAGTTCTTTAGATTGAACCTTTGGCTTTGCGGCAGTGTGATCGGCGCCGCCGGCCGTCGCCGCGCCGCCGAGTTGCAGAGCCACAAAGACGTCGAGATTTTTCGACGTTTTTTTCAACACGACCGCAAACCGCCGAGACGCGGTCCGACCATAAAACCGGCACCTTCACCGTGTAGCCCGGTCTTTTTTCTATGCGGGGTGTGAGTTTGGCCGTTCCGCGGCCCGTAGTTACCACGGGGCGATTTTTCAAATAAACCTCTACAAAAAAAACGGGTCGAGACTTTGAAATTTTTCGACAAATTGTGTGAAATTTCTTAGTAGCCCTCTTCTCCGAAAACAAAATATACCGAAATCAAGATTATTTTTTGTCGATTCTTCTGTTGTGCGTCACGTCGTGATACGTTTAACTTTTTCAAGATTTTTTTGCAATTTAAACATTTCGCAGAAACTCCAGCTCCCGCTTGCGACGCTCAGTGCCAAAAACTACTGTCAGAAAATTTGTCAGTGAAATTTTGACATAAGGAAGCAAAACTTTACGCGATGAAATCGAAATTTCCTCAAGTTTTTGCGACGGTTTCTCATTGAAAACGGATAAAGTGGTTCATTACTTAGATTTCCTGCAAGTTTCGCGCAGCTGCCGGCCGTCGTTTAGACGCTGTGTGAGGAAGAGCCAACCTCTACCCGTACGCCTATCCCTACCGTGTAAATCTCAACGGCCGTCAAATCGCGACCCGACCGAGTTGGTTTGAGAAAAGTTCGCCCTTTCGGGTCAATTTTCCGGTCGAATATAAAAGTGCGTCCAAAATTAGGCCGATGTGAGTGGAAATGGTTGTGGAAACGGTGATATTTGTGCGAGAAATTAGGAGGTTATGTTTGGTGTGTTTTTGTTCCGATTTTTTTTTACATTTATTTCCCTAATAAACCAGTGCTGTTGTCACAAGCTTATTAACCGATAATTCATTTACCCCATACATGCATTTCTCCTACAAGAATCCTTTTCTATCACATCTAAACGAATCAATTTAGTAACATGACCGACTTGACATGTTTCTAAATTTGGTTTTTAGCAAGTTCCACACCACGTGGAACGATGGAATTCAACAAGTTTGTAGAGAAAGAATCTTTCTTTGAATTGTCTGTGTTAATTTTGTAAAATATTCCATCTGGGACCCGCTAATTACAAGTTCAAGCTTCATAAAATGTAAGCCGCAAGACACCCGAATAGCTATCGTTTGAAAACTGTAACAGATCTACTCAAAATTAGTTCAGTTCTGTATAGATTGTCCCTTTTCCAAACAAGTGTGACATTTTAGTATCTTTGTGGTTGATAGGCTCGACACACAATGTTTTTAAATACAAAAATATCTGCTGAAATTTGTCAAATCTTTCTTCTGTCCAACTTTCTCACTTTCTATCAAACATGTTTTTTACACTGTTGAATAGAGCACATTTTCCTCTATAATTTGTGCCATTTGCATCTTTCCGAAGGAACCGGTTTTGGGAAGGAATCATTTTTTCAAGGTTCCGGCACCATTTTTCATTTAAATTGAAGAGCTAAATTCAACAAATGAATACATTTGTAGGGAATTTATCAATCTATGAAATTACTTTCTCACCTTTGTAATGTGTTTTACCTGTCTCGATGGCCACTGTCCCTTAAAGACTCTCTCGAATAGATGGTAATATATTCAGTTAAGTATAGAATGAAAACAGATCTATTCAAAAATCTTTCAGTTTTATGTAGATTGTACATATTTCTTTTGACATTAACATTTTGGTATGTTTGTGGTCGATAGCCTTAATACAGAATTGTGTCGGATTCATTGAAATTTTTTTTCACATCACTTGGAACAATGAAATTCAACACGTTTGTAGAAAAATAATTATTCTATGAATTGTCTGGGTCAATTCTGTAAAATATTCTATGTAGCAGCAGTCCCTCAAAGTGGAAAGCAGAACAAACGGTAAGTTTCTATTCAAAAATCTTTCAGTTTTATATAGATTGTACATGTTTCTATTGAAATTGACATATTTGTGGTCGATAGCCTTGACACAGGATTTTTTTTTATAAAGAAAAACTTGCAAATGTATTTTTTTGTCCAATTTTCCTGAGACTCAGAAACATGCATTTAGCGCTATTTTGTAGAGCAGATTTTCATCTAAAAGTGAGTGTCATTTTCATTTTTCTAATGCGACCCGTTTTACCTGAAGAGCCTATTTAAAACCCGTGTAAATTGAGTGACGAAATTCAGAGAAGGGGTACCCCTTCTAAAATTTTTTCAATTTTATATTTTTTACTTTTGCAACCAAACCGAAGGTTTTTACAAAATTTTCAAAGAAAACTTTTTTGTAGCTACCGACGGCTTACATACGGGTATCCCGGTTATAATTTTCCACCTTGAGGCGTTGACGAGTTAACTGCAAATAAGCTGTAATTAAAAAATAATTCTTCACGCTGTCCCCATTGGAGTGGGAGCGTTCAAATTTTGTCAACTCACACCTTTGGTGGATACCCACATTCAGTATAAGTTTCATTGAAATCGTTCAAGGATTAATATATTTTTTCGCAATTTTTGAATATTTTGAAATTTTCGCGTTCGATTTTGATCGGAATTCGTGATTGACATGTCTGGATTTGTTTAAAAAATGAATTTAGTATGTTTCACACAACGTGGAACAATAAAATTTTACACGTTTGTAGAGAATTAGTCAGTCTATGATATCCCTCAGTTAGTTCTGCAAAATATTTCATCGGGCGGCGGCCGCCGCCCCTCAAACTCGAACATAACAGAAATTAATAAATTCAAATAGCTATAAAATGAAAATTACAAGAGATATATTGAAATTTCTTACAGATCTATACAGATTATACAATTATCTATTGAAATTGACGTTTTGATATTTTCATGGTCGATAGCCTGGACACATAATTGTTTTAATAAAGAAATATTTATTAATATATCAAAAAATCTTTCGGTTTTATATAGATTGTACATGTTTTTATTGAAATTGATATATTTGTGGTCGATAGCCTTGACACAAGAATTTTTTTTAATAAAGAAATACTTGCAAATATGTTTTTTTGTCCAATTTCCCCGAGTCTAAGAAACATGCATTTAGTGCTATTTTGTAGAGCAGATTTTCATCTAAAAGTGAGTGTTATTTTCATTTTTCCAATGCGAACCGTTTTGCCGGAAGAGGCCATTTGAAACCCGTGTAAATTGAGTGACGAAATTCAGAGAAGGGGGACGGACCCCTTCTAAAATTTTTTCAATTTTATATTTTTTACTTTTGCAACCAAACCGAAGGTTTTTACAAAATTTTCAAAGAATACTTTTTTGTAGCCACCGACGGCTTACATACAAATATCCCAGTTATAATTTTCCAACTTGAGGCGTTGACGAGTTGTCTGCAAATGAGCTGTAATTAAAAAAGAATTCTTCACGCCGTCCCCATTGGAGTGGGAGCGTTCAAATTTTGTCAAGTCACACCTTTGGTGGATACCCACATTCAGTATAAGTTTCATTGAAATCGTTCAAGGATTAATATATTTTTTCGCAATTTTTAAATATTTTGAAATTTTCGCGTTCGATTTTGATCGGAATTCATGATTGACATGTCTGGATTTGTTTAAAAAATGAATTTAGTATGTTTCACACAACGTGGAACAATAAAATTTTACACGTTTGTAGAGAATTAGTCAGTCTATCATATCCCTCAGTTAGTTTTGCAAAATATTTTATCTGGCGGCGACCGCCGCCCCTCAAACTCGAACATAACAGAAATTAATAAATTCAAATAGCTATAAAATGAAAATCACAAGAGATATATTGAAATTTCTTACAGATCTATACAGATTATACAATTATCTATTGAAATTGACGTTTTGGTATTTTCATGGTCGATAGCCTGGACACATAATTGTTTTAATAAAGAAATATTTATTAATATATCAAAAATCTTTCGGTTTTATATAGATTGTACATGTTTCTATTGAAATTGATATATTTGTGGTCGATAGCCTTGACACAAGAATTTAAAAAAAAAAAAAAAATCTTGCAAATGTATTTTTTTGTCCAATTTCCCCGAGTCTCAGAAACATGCATTTAGCGCTATTTTGTAGAGTAGATTTTCATTCAAAAGTGAGTGTCATTTTCATTTTTCCAATGCGAACAGTTTTGCCGGAAGAGCCCATTTAAAACCCGTGTAAATTGAGTGACGAAATTCAAAGAAGGGGTACCCCTTCTAAAAAATTTTCAATTTTATATTTTTTACTTTTGCAACCAAACCGAAGGTTTTTACAAAATTTTCAAAGAATACTTTTTTGTGGAGACCGGCGCCTTACATACGGATATCCCGGTTATAATTTTCCAACTTGAGGCGTTGACGAGTTATCTGCAAATAAGCTGTGATTGAAAAAGAATTCCTCACGCCGTCCCCATTGCAAGGACCGTTGGTTTCACCTTGGTTAGATTAGGTTGTCCGCCGCGAAACGGGAAGATAAATTAAGACAACATACGCGCGTCAGCGCGAACTCTCAGTCCAATGTAGGACAAAGTGGCAAGGACCGTTGGTTTCACTTTGGTTAGATTAGGTTGTCCGCCGCGAAGCGGGAAGATAAATCAAGACAACATACGCGCGTCAGCGCGAACTCTCGGTGCAATGTAGGACAAAGTGGCAAGGACCGGTGGTTTCACCTTGGTTAGATTAGGTTGTCCGCCGCGAAGCGGGAAGATAAATCAAGACAACATATGCGCGGCAGCGCGAACTCTCGGTCCAATGTAGAACAAATTTAATGGAATTTAACACGCGCGGCAGCGCCGCGCGTAGTATGTTGTGTTGATCAGATAAATCAAAACCACATACTACGCACGGCAGCGCCGCGAAGCGGGAAGATAAATCAAGACAACATACGCGCGGCAGCGCGAACTCTCGGTCCATTGTAGGACAAAGTGGCAAGGACAGTTGGTTTTACCTTGGTTAGATTAGATTGTCCGCCGCGAAGCGGGAAGATAAATCAAGACAATATACGCGCGGCAGCGCGAACTCTCGGTCCAATGTAGGACAAAGTGACAAGGACCGTTGGTTTCACCTTGGTTAGATTAGGTTGTCCGCCGCGCAGCGGGAAGATAAATCAAGACAACATACGCGCCGCAGCGCGAACTCTCGGTCCAATGTAGGACAAAGTGGCAAGGACAGTTGGTTTTACCTTGGTTAAATTAGGTTGTCCGCCGCGAAGCGGGAAGATAAATCAAGACAACATACGCGCGGCAGCGCGAACTCTCGGTCCATTGTAGAACAAAGTGGCAAGGACCGTTGGTTTCACCTTAGTTAGATTAGGTTGTCCGCCGCGAAGCGGGAGGATAAATCAAGACAACATACGCGCGGCAGCGCGAACTCTCGATTCAATATAGGACAAAGTGACAAGGACCGGTGGTTTCACTTTGGTTAGATTAGGTTGTCCGCCGCGAAGCGGGAAGATAAATCAAGACAACATATGCGCGGCAGCGCGAACTCAAGGTCCAATGTAGAACAAATTTAATGGAATTTAACACGCGCGGCAGCGCCGCGCGTAGTATGTTGTGTTGATCAGATAAATCAAAACCACAAAACTCTCGGTCCAATGTGGGACAAAGTTGCAACGACCGGTGGTTTCACCTTGGTTAGATTAGGTTGTCCGCCGCGAAGCGGGAAGATAAATCAAGACAACATACGCGCGGCAGCGCGAACTCTCGGTCCAATATAGGACAAAGTGGCAAGGACCGTTGGTTTCACCTTGGTTAGATTAGGTTGTCCGCCGCGAAGCGGGAAGATAAATCAAGACAACATACGCGCGGCAGCGCGAACTCTCGGTCCAATGTAGGACAAAGTGGCAAGGACAGTTGGTTTTACCTTGGTTAGATTAGGTTGTCCGCCGCGAAGCGGGAAGATAAATCAAGACAACATACGCGCGGCAGCGCGAACTCTCGGTCCATTGTAGGACAAAGTGGCAAGGACCGTTGGTTTCACCTTGGTTAGATTAGGTTATCCGCCGCGAAGCGTGAAGATAAATCAAGACAACATACGCGCGGCAGCGCGAACTCTCGGTCCAATGTAGGACAAAGTGACAAGGACCGGTGGTTTCACCTTGGTTAGATTAGGTTGTCCGCCGCGAAGCGGGAAGATAAATGAAGACAACATACGCGCGTCAGCGCGAACTCTCGGTCCATTGTAGGACAAAGTTGTAAGGACCGGTGGTTTCACTTTGGTTAGATTAGGTTGTCCGCCGCGAAGCGGGAAGATAAATCAAGACAACATACGCGCGGCAGCGCGAACTCTCGATTCAATATAGGACAAAGTGACAAGGACCGTTGGTTTCACTTTGGTTAGATTAGGTTGTCCGCCGCGAAGCGGGAAGATAAATCAAGACAACATACGCGCGGCAGCGCGAACTCTCGGTCCAATGTGGGACAAAGTGGCAACGACCGTTGGTTTTACCTTGGTTAGATTAGGTTGTCCGCCGCGAAGCGGGAAGATAAATCAAGACAACATACGCGCGGCAGCGCGAACTCTCTGTCCAATGTAAGACAAAGAGGCAAGGATCGTTGGTTTTATCTTGGTAAGATTAGGTTGTCCGCCGTGAAGCGGGAAGATAAATCAAGACAACATACGCGCGGCAGCGCGAACTCTCGATTTAATATAGGATAAAGTGGCAAGGACCGTTGGTTTTACCTTGGTTAGATTAGGTTGTCCGCCGCGAAGCGGGAAGATAAATCAAGACAACATACGCGCGGTAGCGCGAACTCTCGATTCAATATAGGACAAAGCGGCAAGGACCGTTGGTTTCACCTTGGTTAGATTAGGTTGTCCGCCGCGAAGCGGGAAGATAAATCAAGACAACATACGCGCGGCAGCGCGAACTCTCGATTCAATATAGGACAAATGGGCAAGGACCGTTGGTTTTACCTTGGTTAGATTAGGTTGTCCGCCGCGAAGCGGGAAGATAAATCAAGACAACATACGCGCGGCAGCGCGAACTCTCGATTCAATATAGGACAAAGTGGCAAGGACCGTTGGTTTCACCTTGGTTAGATTAGGTTGTCCGCCGCGAAGCGGGAAGATAAATCAAGACAACATACGCGCGGCAGCGCGAACTCTCGGTCCAATGTAAGACAAAGCGGCAACGACCGGTGGTTTCACCTTGGTTAGATTAGGTTGTCCGCCGCGAAGCGGGAAGATAAATCAAGACAACATACGCGCGGCAGCGCGAACTCTCGGTCCAATGTAAGACAAAGCGGCAATGACCGGTGGTTTCACCTTGGTTAGATTAGGTTGTCCGCCGCGAAGCGGGAATATAAATCAAGACAACATACGCGCGGTAGCGCGAACTCTCGATTCAATATAGAACAAAGTGGCAAGGACCGGTGGTTTTACCTTGGTTAGATTAGGTTGTCCGCCGCGAAGCGGGAAGATAAATCAAGACAACATACGCGCGTCAGCGCGACCTCTCGATTTAATATAGGACAAAGCGGCAAGGACCGTTGGTTTCACTTTGGTTAGATTAGGTTGTCCGCCGCGAAGCGGGAAGATAAATCAAGACAACATACGCGCGTCAGCGCGAACTCTCGGTCCAATGTAGGACAAATTTAATGGAATTTAACACGTGCGGCAGCGCCGCGCGTAGTATGTTGTATTAATCAGATAAATAAAGACCACATATTACGCGCGGCAACGCCGCGCGTAGTATGTGATCTTGATCAGATAAATCAAAATTACATACCACGCGCGGCAGCGCCGCGCGTAGTATGAGGTCTTGATCAGATAAATCAAGATTAAAAAGTTCAAGGCAATGAAGCACAATACATTTTTTATCGAAATATTAAAAGACTCTACCGCCTCCATTCATTTGCATAGTATTATGTGAAATTTAAAAACAAAGCTGGTTTTGAATAGCATATTTTTTCAAAAACTGTATTGCTAGGCAACACTTCTAAAGCGCTTGCATTGGCACAGTCTGGCAGTATATTTACAAATAACCATAGTAACGTGTATCAAGTAACTATGAAAACGCCAGTGGCGTGCACCTTAAAATTTTCCATACAGAGTTGCATACCGCCAAGCGGCAGACCAATTGCCACATAAAAACACCAAATGGTTCCGTCTTCGTCACCAGTGGCGTGCACCTCTAAATTCTCCACATTATTCCATCCTCTTCAACTATTTCACCCTCTTCTACTATTCCACCATACAACAACTATTCCACCCTCATCAACTATTCCATTTTCATCATTATTTCACATAAAAACAAACGATCAATATGTACTAGTTGAAATATACTAATCGAGTAAGGTACCGTCACTGAACTCGAAGGGGGTCAAAAGTCAAGATTTTTTGAAAATTAAGAAAAATTGTCAAAAAATGCGGTTTACGTCTTGAATTTTTTCCAATAAATTGAACAAAAAATTAGGTTTTTTTTGACGAGCCTTACCAAGTTCCGCCCCCGCAGGGGGCGGCTGTAGGTGCGTTTTAAATTTTTCACTTTTTCCGTAAAAACTCCGTTCCTCTTGCGCGTCCAAACGGGAAATTGTCATTTTCTGTTGTAAAACTGAACGGGCCTTCGACCCGTGTCTGTCTGCCGCTCGCAAGTACCACACGGCGTCCTCCAGGTGCCAAAAACAGAAGATCGTTTCTAGCACTTTTGAGGAGCAATTTTGGTCCGCGGCTCGATTTTTTTACTGCTTCCTCTTGCAGCGTCGATTTCACGTTTTTTGACGTCATGCGGTAAAGTACGCGACCGTCGGTTCACCCGGTGCGGCGGAAAATGTAAGCGAAAAAAAACCGTTTTTTTCATCACATCTGTGGACGCCGTACTCTTGATTGAAGAGCGCCGTGTCTCCAAACCGGTTCGTTCGATGCGAGATGTTTACCCGCAACGGGCGGTAGAAGATTCTGAGACCTGCGGCATCCTATTCCCGCTCTGGGTAAATTTTAACACAAAAATCTTAAAAACGCGCTGTTTTTTTCACCTAATTTGCTGGGATCCCTCTCCTGGAATACCCAACAGTCGGATCGGGACCGGACCGGCACCAATCGATTCGGCATAGTGTCTTTAAGTTTGTTTTGGAGTTTAATTGCGATTGCGTGCCGGATGGCGCCGGGAGGCCCGAAAAACCATATTTTGCAGATGTACGCGAGAATCCTCTGGGATTAGCTAAATTAAATAGCAGGGCGTCGCGGTGGTGGTTTCTGAATATAGAACGAAAGGGTCTATAAGGCGATAGGAACGACGCATCGCTCGATCGCATTTGGGGGTCTCGACGCCCGTCCAAACTCGAAACGATTTTTTCAAAATTGAGCAAATTGAAACCTTCAATATTCGGTGAAATGTTTTAGAATTGTATTGCTCTTTTCAGGGATTATAGCCCCACGTGTCTGCTTTCGAACGACACCAGTCTCGGCGCATTACACCTCCGGGGACGTTCCGCAGGCCCCAATTCGCGATGTCACTTTTTTTTCACCTCTTCAAACGGAAACGCGAAAAAGAAAATTTACATTTCCAGTCCAACAAGTGCATGCCCGGTGAAAAGGCCAACAGTATGGCGTTTGAATTTCTCTAATCCATCAACGGATTCGCACTCCAGGTCAAAAATACTACGACCATTGCTTGCCGCTGAATCGCCAATTTACACTTACAGCTGATCATTCTGACACTATTTTCGCTCAGGTTATGTGCAAATGTCATTGTTGAAGTATATCCGTTTATGATTATTCGTGTAATTATGAGAAGATAAAATTTAAAAAAAGAATTTAAATCAAAATTCTAATTTTTCGCTCATTGTTAGGTTGAAATTCAAATCAAATTCAAAGAGATATCTTGAAATCTCTAAATTGCTGATTTCGGCGACTCTGGCTCTTGATTAGCAACACATAGCAACGTCAAAATTCCCATTTTTTCACAAATTTCTACAAGAAAGCAAAGATTTTACACTTTTATTTTATCAGATTCTTAAAATTCAGACCATTTTACATCAGAAACAGTTGCTTCCGTTCACATTTGAATTTAAAAATTTATTTCATAAACCGCAATATTTACGAGTTTTTTTTTAGAATAATTGGAGCTTTTAAATTGAATTTAGATTCCAACGGTACAACACGCGTCTTCCTCGGATGTATAGCAACAGAGTTATTGGCGAAAAACTTTCAGTATTACCATTTCACTGCGGAAGGAACAGCCTTTCAATATTTATCGGCATTTTCGATTCAAATTCGAATACAACTCATCAAGTTCTATTAAAATATGCTGCATGAATTTTCTGCGGATGACGGTCCAGACGTGGCCAACGTTTGAAATCTCCCTCCAACTGTTTACTTGATTTTCAAACATTTGCGTTTTTCATTTCCCTACATTTCTAATAAATTCTTCTAGCATGAATCGATAGAGTAAACTTTCCTCTACCAGCGGAGCAAATTTTATAATTCCTTTGCAAACCGTTTTACCAGGATTTTTTTTAAATGCAATTCATTTGCCAGGATTCGGGATGGCTAGCAACGGTTGCATAGTCAACTCCGCCCCACAGAAGTATCCTTCCATTTTCCGTGGTGAATGATGTCCGCGAAAATTTTATTTCTCAGATTTGTTAAAGTTGAAAAATTCTACATTAGAAACAATTGAATATTCTTGCAAATTCACACTCTTACTTGAGTAAAAGTAAGCTCGGCCATATTTGATTAGAGTTTTTACTGATAATATAAAAGAAAACTATTGTTTTACAAATTTCTGATTGGACATTCTGAAAATTCGGCTAATTTTACAAGGGGGACGATGTAAGTTTTTGGGTCATCTGGTGATTTAAAATCCATTTTCCAAACGGTGAGAATTACGACTTTCCTACAAGAATAGTTAAAAATTGCACATTTAATTTGGAATCTAAAAGTGTATTCCGCGACTTCCTATCATGTATAACAAAAGAGTTATTGTTGAAAAACGATCAGTTCTACTACTTGACGGCTGAAGAAAAAAAATCTCTAATCTTGCCATCTCTAAATTTATCCGGTTTTTCTTTTTAAAATCGAATAGTGCTCATTCAGGCCTATTGAAATGTGCTGCATGAACTTAAAAATGTCGTCTACTTTTCTGCTTCGTCTTCGAAAAATCATATGCCTCATTTCCTTGGGTTTGGATGAAATAATTTTAACACAGATCTATAGAGCGCACTTTCTTTTAACAAACGCATAAAGTTTTATGTAGTTTGCATAAGTTTTATATAGAGTGTACATGTTTCTATTGAAATTGACATATTTGTGGTCGATAGATTTGACACAGGATTTTTTTAATAAAGAAATTCTTGCAAATATATTTTTTTGTCCAATTTTCCGGAGTCTAAGAAACATGCATTTAGCGCTATTTTATAGAGCAGATTTTCATCTAAAAGTTGTGTCATTTTTATTTTTCCAAAGCGAACCGTTTTGGCGGAAGAGCCCATTTAAACCCATGTAAATTGAAAAACGAAATTCAGAGAAGGGGTACCCCTTCGATAAATTTTGGGATTTTATATTTTTTGCTTCTACGACTAAACCAAAGGTTTTTACAAAATTTGCAAAGAATACTTTTTTGTAGACACCGACGTCTTACATACGGATATGCCGGTTATTATTTTCCATCTTGAGGCGTTGACGAGATATTTCCATAAAATTGTTTACGAGAAAATCATTCTTCACGACGTCCCAATTGGAGTGGGAGCGTTCTAATTTTGTCAACTCATACCTCTGGTGGATACCCACATTCAGCATAAGTTTCATTGAAATCCTTCAAGGATTAATATATTTTTTCGCAATTTTTGAATATTTTGAAATTTTCGCGTTCGGTTTTAATCGGAATTCCTGTTTGACATGTCTGGATTTGTTGAAAAATTATTTTTGTAAGTTTTACACAACGTGGAACGATAAAATTTCACACATTTGTAGAGAATTAGTCAGTCTATGATATCTCTTAGTTAGTTTTGCAAAATATTTTATCTGGCGGCGGCCGCCGCGCCTCAAACTCGAACATAACAGAAATTAATAAATTCAAATAACTATAAAGTGTAAACTGCAAGAGATATATTGAAATTTCTTTCAGATCTATATAGATTATACGTATTTCTATTGAAATTGACGTTTTGGTATCTTCGTGGCCGATAGCCTGGGCACATAATTGTTTTAATAAAGAAATATTCATTGAAAACTTGCAAATATATTTTTTGTCCAATTTTCCGGAGTCTAAGAAACATGCATTTAGCGCTATTTTATAGAGCACATTTTCATTTAAATGTTTTGTCAATTTCATCTTTCCAAAGCGAACCGTTTTTCGAAAGCGAATAATTTTTTTTATAAATGAAAAAAATCAAAAACGAAATTCAGAGAAGGGGAAAATTATTTTAGTAAGTTTCACACAACGTGGAACAATAAAATTTCACACATTTGTAGAGAATTGGTCAGTCTATGATATCCCTCAGTTAGTTTTGCAAAATATTTTATCTGGCGGCAGTCGCCGCCCCTCAAACTCAAAGTCGCACACGAGGTAAGACATTCAAATAACTATAGTTTGAAAACTTGGACAGTTGTATTCAAAATTCTTTCAGTTCGGCGTAGCTTATAGATCTTTCTATTGAAATTTGGTATTCTCGTGGCCGATAGCCTTGACACAGAATTTATTTTTTCTGACTAAGACCACATACCCGCGGCAGCGCGTATGTGGTCTTGATATATCTGGTCTTGACTAATCTGGTTTTGATTCACCCCATCAGATCAGATAAATCAAGACCACATACAGTGTGTGGTCTTGATTTATCTGATGAAGACCAAGACGCGCGGCAGCGCGAGATCTCGATTCAATATAGGTCAATGTGAAAAAGGACCGTTGGTTTAACCCCCGTAGATTAGGTTTCCCGCCGCGAATCGGACAGATAAATCAAGACAACATACGCGCGGCAGCGCGACCTGTCGATCCAATATAGGACAGTGTTGCAAGGACCGTTGGTTTAACCCCGGATAGATTAAGTTGCCCGCCGCGAAGCGGACAGATAAATCAAGACAACATACGCGCGGCAGCGCGAACTCTGGATTCAATATAGGTCAATGTGAAAAAGGACCGTTGGTTTAACCCCCGTAGATTAGGTTTCCCGCCATAGAAATCCAGACCACATACGCATCCCTCGAAGTCAAACCGGAACTGATACTAATGGATTCAAATAGCAACAACTCGAAAACTGCAATGATATAATAAAAACTCTTTCAGATCCATTAAGATCATAGATATTTCTATTGAAACAATTTGACCATTTTGGTATTTTCATGGCCGATAACTCTGACACTGGATTTTTTAAATAAAGAAATACATGAAAATTAAATCAAAGTTGACATTAACGTCAGTTGAGTAATTTATTGGTTATTATTTTTTTTGTGAAACTTTTAGTAACATAAGTGTTGCTAATTGTCTAAAAGCAAACTTACTATAATTGGAGGAGTGATATTGGAAATCAAGAGTTGCCAACCTTCATAAAAGGAGGTTACTATATATGATGAGGTGAAGGCTTGCAATTTTGACGAAAAAAAAAGACAACAATGTAACTTTAACAAATAGTTGGTGAGATTATGATTGAGTATGTTGGTAACTCAAAAACACAAGATACCAAGTTGATTAAAACAATATATTGGTTATGTTGAACGTCAAAGTTGACAACATTAATGTCACTTAATCAATTTAAAGGTTATGAAAGTTTTAGTGAGATTTTCAGTAACTTTTTACTCCACAGCTGATTTTTTATCGTCCATGTTGTACACCTTAGTAACTAATATCACATCGTTAGATATAGTAACCTTTTTATGAACGTTGGGAACTTTTCATTTCTAATATCACTCCTTAAATTAAAGTCACTTTGATTTCAGACAATTGGTAACATTATATGATTAAGTACACCTCAAAAGTGTTTGATTATATTATTTTAAAAACCTGACAGCATTAAAATCATTTGAGACAGATGAATTATTAGTTAATATTTTGTGCAGTAGGAGTTGTAGCTCTTGCAACTCATACAACCTTAGCTGATGCGCTTTCTACAAGAATCGCGCAGCTCGCAATTCTGATTACTCTTTCATATACAAATGTCAAAATTCATTACACTATTTCACCCTCATCAATTATTCCACCTTTACCACATATTCCATTCTTTTCAACTGTTCCATCCACAAAAACTATTCCATTCCGAAAAATACGATCCACATGTACTAGTTGTTCACTAAATATTTATGTTTAAAAAAAATATTTTATGTATTACAGTCTATATCAGTGTTTTCCAATTTTTTAATTTCTTTACTCACCTTAACAATTAAAACAAAGGCGTTCACAAGGCTTAATTCCCCTTTAGAAAATATTAACAACGGAGGGTTGGAGAAAATAAAAATATAAGCAAACGAGGTATGATATGTTTGTACGAAATAAAAGCATATTTCTAATCCGACGTGCAATAAAATTTCATTGATATATTCTAATTCGCGCATTGTCCCTCCAAAATGTTCCTTCTGTTGCGCATATGCCCCAGATTAGGAAACATTGATTTTATTAAATAAATAATTGATTATATTACATTTACCGGAGTATATGTGTAATGTATTTTTATTGCAATATTGCAGGTGATTATATCGTATTCAGGTAAATCTAGATATTAGATTTAACCGACAATTAAAAATAATTTCCACCTACGAATTTGCTACATTTTCTCTTCGCAAAGGGAAACCAACAGAGGTTATCATATCCTAACGATACAAACACGTAATTTCCTCTTTGAAAATATGGATGAGGAATTATATATACAGATGATAGAAAAAGCATACATTATTGAATATATTTAGCGCTCTATTTCAAAAAATTCCCATTTCTGAAATATAGAATAAATATTATTTAATATTAATATTATTAAATATAAATTCATACAATAGAGTTTTAAACTAAGCGAATGATAATAGTTAGCAATAACTATTATCATTCGCTATTATTATATTTCGTATAAAAATATTGTGACCCCTGGATACACCGTAGACTTTTTTTTAATATTATTATTATTTATTATTATTACCTTTATTGGCATATTTACAACAATTACTATAAGACTAACAATACAACATATCAAAACAAAAAAAAACAAAACAAAAAAACACATGGAAACAATAAAAAAAAAGAACAAAAAAACAGAACATAACTAATAACCCGACCCAAAAATATCCCAAATACTCAAACTTAAAAAAAATACTACACTTTAAAGAAACAAAAAAAAACAATAATTCTTCGCCCGCACTAACTTATCTCCCTCCCTAAACTCTTTCCACAATCACTCCCTTCCGCTCTAAAATTTCCCGCATTATGGGCCACCCGCTACCTGACTCGTCCATGCACGCTTCCCAGTCTTTACATTTATTTTTCTTTCCTTCTTCCCATGTTAGCCCTTTGCACTCTTCCATCCAATGTGCCCACCTGTCAGTACCCTCTCCGCATATGGTACACAAATTCTCCCTTTCATTCAACCAGTACCTTCTTCCCTTTTCTTCGTTGCCGCACCGAAACCTGGCTATCCTATTTTGGCTACCGCTGGACCCTCTGCTTAGGTACAAAGGGAGTCTGCCGTACACTTGTACCTTGTTGTACTCCCGATTGTACCTGCTTTCGTCTATACGGCTTTGTCGTATCTGCAGCTCTATCTCCCTACTCCTTTCACCCAACAATTTTTCACACTTTACGCCTTCCCTTTTCATCCTTTCTACCTCCTCTTTCGACAACCCTACTCGTTCATACATTTTTTTCCATTCATTTCCCCATTTTGTTAGTCTAATCCCTCCGACACCTTCCTTCCTTAAACTATTGAACACCTCTTTCACTATCCTTTCATTCCCTAACCTATACACTTTCCTTTCGTATCTTGCCACTCTCACTGATGCTTCTATTGCAACTTTATATACATTCGCTTCTTGTAGCACCAGGTACCCTGGCGTACTCCTGTCTAATTTCAACGCCCTTTTTATAAACTGAAGTTGTACCTTTTCTACTTGTTCCATTTCGTTCATACCCCATATTTCCGCTCCATACAACAAAATACTCCGAACACACGCTTTCCACACTGTCATTTTTGCCACAAAACTATCTTCAAATTTATCTTTCCAAGCATTCCAAAACCTATTAGCAGCCACCCATGCTTTCTTACATACGAACTTAATATGCTCATTATTGGACCCATTACTACCAAACATAAATCCCAAGTATTTGAACCTGCTAACCTGCTCTATAACTTCTTCCCCCCACATCAAGCTTTCCTCTTTCTTACCAACTTTCTTTCTAAACACCATCCACTTAGTCTTCTCTACATTCACACTTAACATTCTTTTCTCAAAATATCTTTTAATCCTTCCAATCATCTCTTTCATTTCCCCTTTTGTTCTTGCTAAAGCAACTATGTCATCCGCGTAAGCTAGAGACCACACTTTCATCCTACCTATTACCACTCCTCCTGCCTGCCCATTTTTTAAAACCTTTTCTAAGTCATTTATAAAAACATTAAATAGGACAGGGCTAAGTGGACACCCTTGCTTTAACCCTTTCCTAACCCAGAATCTTTCGGATTTTTTTTCACTTATTCTAACTCTGCAGCTTGTCTTGCCATATAGATCTGTAACTGCCTTCACTAGCCACCCACTAATTCCTTTTGCTCTCATCATTTCCCATAGCATGTTTCGGTTTACTGTGTCATATGCCGCTTTAAGATCTATGAATACAGCATACACCTTTCCACCTTTCTGTGCCAGCTCTTGCTCTATTACGTATTTTAAGGTAACCAGCTGGTCCGTTGTTCCCCTCCCTTTTCTGAATCCCCCTTGTACTTCCGGAATCACTTCCTTTTCCTCAATTTCTTCCTGTATTTTCATCTCCACTACTTTTGCATATATCTTATATGATGTATCCATCAGTGTGATGCCTCTGTAATTTTCTGCTTCTCCCTTATTTCCTGCTTTGAAAATTGGTACGATGTCCCCTTCCCTCCAGCTTTCTGGAATTGCTTGCTGTCCTTTGAAAATCTTGTTGTATAATTCGTGGAGTTTTTTTTGTATTGACACCGGCGCTAGTTTCCATGCTTCATTTGGGATTCCATCCGGACCTGTCGCTTTTCTTCTTTTCAGCCCACCCAGCACTTGCGACTTTTTTTTAATAGATATTACAATTCTCTTATGACCCCTCCAGGGATCGCGGCTCACGGTTAGCACACCACTGCATTAGAGAGTAAGAATGATCTTCCAATTTACCGACAGTTTTTTATTACATCCAGTTTCTGTTATGTATGTGGTAAATGGATTCATCGGTTGAGAACATTTCATATTTTGATTACAAACAATACTATAGATCTGACATACACTTAATATTCATATTTAAATTTTCGACATAAATTACAAAATACAACTTAAAACATTCAGTTTTTGCTATTTTTAAACTATTCAAACTGATAGGGGAACTTCCGGCGTCTGGATCAAGGTTTCTTCAAACCTTGTACACTTTTAGTAGTCCAATAGGACGACATAATGTGCAAGTAGTAAGGCGTACTATTTCGGCATTTTCGAGAAAATTGCAATTTTCTCTCTTTTTCCGCGTCGAATATATACATTTGCGTTGCGTCAACATTTATAAGATGGTGTTGGCCGAGTGGTTAAGTGCAAACTTCGTAATTGGTGGTTCGGTGGATCTAGTCCTACACATCGTTAGTAGGGAAAGATTATATTATCTATACCACTGCTCACTCCTCGCCTAATTCTAAGGCCTACGCTTAAGGTTGCAATTCAACCTTCACAAGAGAAGATAGCGACATATGAGAAAATATAATATAAAATCGACAATAATGGTGGGAAGAAGAGGAGTCTAAATACTGAATATTCACCCTACACCTCCAAGAAGATAAAATTGGAACCGCAGACAGTCAAATAATTTCTGTAAAATATGCAATCAACAATCCCCAACAAGGCTAGAGTTTGCAGGAGATCTACGATCACAGAAGCACCTCCAAGCAACAGTAAAGCCGGTCCAGCAGAACATCATCCAAGCTTGTGTCAGCTATAGAATTGATGGTTCAGGGATTGATGTAGATAGCTTTATTAGTAAATTTAACAGTCGTTGTACGAGAAGCCACATTCCGTCCATCCCCTTTCCGTCCACTTTCCATCCACTCCATCCACTTTCCATCCACTTCATGAAGCTTGGAGAGCTGAAGTCAATCAACGTAAATAAAGGTTTGACAATTAATAACTCCATTTAGTAATACAAAGTAATAAAGTATATTAATCTTTGGATTTGCTTACGACATTACAAGTTGCAGGGTGTACAAACTGACATATGACATATTCGTCATACAAACACGAAAATCAGAAATTACGACATATACTACAGCGCATGAATGCATTTTTCCTGCATGCACAAGGAATTGTCAGGTTTGTATGGAAAAATAAACCTCGTTGACATTCTCAAAAATGTCTCTTTCTTCCGACAACTTGGACGCAAAACACGCGTAACTGTAACATTCTCATAAATATCGGTGCTGATAATTGGAGATGTACTATAGAATGTATTTTGATAGCATCTTCACGAGAAGCAATTTCTCGCTCGTTTTCGATTAAATATGAACAATTTTGAAGGCGCTTGATAAAGTTTTTAACTGGCCTATAGAAATAAGCTTTACACGGCTGGCAAATTGGAATACAATTGGGAAGTATGACTTTAACCAGTAAACAGCCAAATAACATTGGCAATTCAATCAAAATGCATGCAAATACACGTATTTATTCATTATATTACCTTTGAATTGTTATTTATAAGAAAAAAATATGACCAGTGTTGAAAAAAAGAAAACGTTGTGTAAGACTAGATCCACCGATCCAGCAATTACGAAGCTTCGAAACACTCGGCCAGCGCTATCTTATACACGTTAATTAGATTAAACAAAACATTAATACGACGAAACGCAAATGTATATATTCGACGCCGAAAATTTCGAAGAGAGAAAATTGCAATTTTCTCGAAAATGCCGAAATAGTACGCCTTGCTACTTGCACATTATGTCGTCCTAATGGACTACTAAAAGTGTACAAACTTTGAAGAAAATCCGTGATCCAGACGTCGAAAGTTCCCCTTGTGAGAAGCGTACGCATCATCTTAAAAAAAGCTGATCTATATTATAAACATACCAATTTACCGGGGGTTATATATAATTCCCATTTTTTATAGTGTTTATGATAAATGTATAAAATGAATTCTAATAAATTAATGATTTTATCAAATTTAGTATCAATTATTTGATAATATAATCTGGAAAAATTATTGTAAATCAATTTTAATGTTGTAGAAATGTATAATTATCATATAAATATAATTTACCATAATTATCAGTAATAAATACGATGAATAATCAAACAGGAAACATGAAAATCAATATACTTTAGTGTTCGAAAATACTGTTTATTTAATCTTTTTGATCTACAGTAGTTCTTGTTACATTAATTTTTAATATCCATTACATTTTCAATACACCTTAAAATATTTATTGCAAATAGCACCTATTAATGTGGCCATTGGGAGCATGTTAAGAAAAATATATTAATATCCTGCGACACTTTTATATCGCGTTTTTATGCTTCCAACTTACATGCACAAATCGTGTTGTATCATAAAAGTTGTCCATTTATCATTTATTTAATGTCTCTTTATATGGCAAAAACAAATAAACAAAAACTGTCTATAAATATAAAATACATAAAATAAATCAGCAGTTTACAAATTGAATTTGAACTGAGATATAGCGCACTCGTATATTTTTTGACTATAAAAAGGTTTTTAAATTAGAAGTAAATTCTTTAACGATCACTCGTAAAAGAAATTCGTTTATTGTCTAATTAATACTACATTCAAGGTTCGTACGTCATAAAGGTGATATAACAAGGATAATTCGAATACGGAAATACTCTGAAACAATAATATAGCAATTAAAACTATAACTAAGCCACAATCCTAAAACTACTTGTTTACTGTTGTTCTGTTGTAATTAATACTCAAATGTAGTAGGGTAGGGTGTATGCTTATCTGCTGCTGTTTTTGCAGTTTATTCTATATTTTCCAAATTCGGAAAAGTCATAATACTAAGTTAATAATATGGGTTTTATAACTCCACTGTAGGTGCCTTAAAAATGGTTTTGTATTAGCTAGCGTGTACACCTAATGTAAAGAAAAAAGTTAGAAATACTTTTCTGGCGAAAAGAAAAACAGGGCAGTGAAGTGTAACTGTAGGAAAAAAAACTTCTATAAACTCAAAAGCCGCTTGGACATTAATGAGCAATTTGTTTGAAAGACGGGTATTTGCATTTTCTAGTACTCATCGGAAAAATCTCTCCGCCTCCACATATACATTGACGAATATGGCAATCTGGCCAAAAGAAAATCCATGTAAAATCAAAATTGGATCAAAACCATCAATAAGCGCAAACTGTCTTGGGTTTGCTGACGATTTAGCTCTCTTAGCTCTTGACATGGAAGAAGTTCTTGCTTAGATCACAAGTCTCCAGAAAATTGCTTCAAAAATAGGGTTACAAATATCCTTTAAGAAAACTGAAATCATGCACATGAAACCTCTTTGCATAGATAAAATCTTCATAAATGATCACGCAATTAATAAAGTTCTACAATTTAAGTATCTTGGAGAAATTTTGCCGAACGTGGGTGAGAAAGCAACTTGGATAAATAGAACCAAGAAAATGAAAACAGCACAATGTCTAACCTGGTCAATATATAACAAGAAATGCCTGTCAATAGACACTAAGGTCGAACATTACAAAACTTTAACTCTCCCGGAAGCAACTTATGCTTGTGAAACTATATTCCAAAGTAATTAAACTATATTAAAAATGAAAGAAGAACCGATCAACTCCCCAAGACTGAACGAAGAATTTTCAGAACATGCATCAATAAAAAATACCACGTTGATGGGCTCTGGAGAATCATGCCTAATGAAACTGTCTATCGTGAGATTGACCCAATCACCAGCACAATGAAGAAGAAAATAATCTCAAATTTCTTTCATGTCTTACGACTGCCCGAGAAAAGGATTTTAAAACAACTAGTGATGAGAAGTCTCGGAAAGAAGACAGGTGGACAGTGGGTCAAAGAAGTTCAGCAAGATCTTGAAGCAGTCGGACTAGAAATTACTGATGCAGAGAACAAAAACAAAATTAACACTCTCCTTAAGAAGCAGAAATTTTCAGCAGAAATGAAAATTGCGTTCGGAAAGAATGAAAAAGTATAAATTAATAATTATAATAATATAATGACGAATATTCACACAGTTTCACTAATATTTGTAATGTATAGATATTTTTGAATTATTAATTGACAAACTATGCCCATCCGCTGTGATGCTTTAAATTTTACCGACTCTATGCGCAAAATGTTAATAAATAAGTATTTTAACAAAAAGTTTTCAAGCATACTTCCTGGGTGCTATTTTGATAGGTCTGCCTTCTTGTTTACACCATTGGATTCAGAATGTAGAAACCATTGGAGCCACAATGTAGGAAAACATACAATGTTTTCAGTAGGTTAAATTTAAAAAATTACCTTGACCCAACTATTAATATATTCATGTCGAATTTCTTTTAGGTTTCTGAATATGTGTCGAGAGATTTTTAACCAATTTTCATAAATTTAGTCTAAACAGTTGAGTACCTAAGGATTTAATGAAATCAATATCTATAAAAAAAAATTTACAAAAGGCTCCTGCTCCTGGAAACAGACCTAAAATGGAAGAAAGAAACTGTTGAAACTTTGATAAATTGGTTATTAAACTTTTCCGATAAAATAAACTCAAAAATCGTTATCATTGCATTGATTTCTTTCCTGTGGAGTGAAAAAATTTAGTCAAAGTTTTTAGAAATTTCTACCGAAAGTTTTCCATTTTTGGTAAATAACCCATTGTCAAACGTCAAATTTCTTAAAAACTGCAAATCTTATATATATATATATATATATATATATATATATATATATATATATATATATTATATTTTTTATATATTATTATAATATATTACGATACTATTAGATACTCAATCCTCTAGGAATATATCAACTGCAGGAAACAATATTAAGTGTAGGAATTATGCATCGCGCTCTAGATATCGCGAGATAGTTGAACAGTAAAAATGAAATCCGTCTGCCGTCGACATTACACCGCGAGCAATAAATTTCATTGCGCCGATAATATTATTACGGCCACGTCAAATTCGGCTAATAAACTTTCATTGCTAATGAAACGTTTCCTTCGCCGCTCCCGTCTAGGATCTCCAAATTTTCTGCAATGTTTCAATTGGAACCACAAATGGTCCTATGTAAAAACCATCATATGCTTTCCTCTTGATACACACTAAGATTATATAAACTATATATATATTCCATATCTTTTGCTGGAATTCATTCAGTTTTCTGAATCAAATTCGTTTAGTTTTGTTATAGATTCATTTCAAATGCCTCATGTTAAAATGGAATTGATATCTAGATTGCTCTAAATCTAGATGTGCTGAAAAACTAAAATTTCTTTTTTTAAAAACATACAACATTTACTGTACTTAAACCGGTTCTATTATAGAAACAATATATTTTACAAATATTGCATAACAATAAATACACTTATATACGACATAATTACAATTGAAGGGTACAGGGGAAAAACCACGCATGCCCACCTAGATTCGTTTTGAGAAAAACGAAATTTAAAGAGAGGACTTGCGTTGTTTTCCCCTGGATATCTTTTTATAATGTCAGTTTTATAGGGACTAACGTGCTCTTTCCCCAATCTTATACAGTAGAACGCAAAGTACACTTCTAATACTAACATATGGCAGCACCAGTTTATATTGACAAAAAATTAACTTCCATAGGTTTTCCCCTGTGCCCTTCATTTGTATCTATTAAATAAAATAATTCAATGAAATATTGAAGTTATTTTGATTAAATTTAAGACATCTTTAGAGTAGTCTAGTACAAATTTTGGAATTTCTTATTAACTAAGAAATTTTTTCGTGAATTTAATATTCTTCAATTTACTTGATGATGAATAATTAAAAGTTTTCTTTTTTTGTCGGTTTAATTAAGATTTATCATTCCAGGTTTATTTGAAAGGGTCTGTTTTTTGCACCGTTCCTTTTTTATAACATATAAACGCAAATTATTCATTGTATAAAAAGGGTATAAATGTGCAGTAAAAAGCTTTTTATTGGAGAACTACATAAAACGGATTATTTATTAATTAATCATGAACATTACTCATATTTAATGTTAGTCATAAATTTGTTTCATCTATTTTCTGATATTACATCTATTTAACGTTTTTTTTGTTATGAACTTTCTATAATTTATTTTCTCTATTTATTTCTAGTTATCTTACTATAGAGAAATTAACTTCCATTGGAAAACTAAATTATTATTAAATAAATAATATGGGAACACTTTTTATAATTTTCTTTAAATGAAAAGTACATTTTTGTAATTGCAAAAAAATATTTAACAACTAAAAGTACGGAAAACTAATTTTTCTATTTTGTGTTATTGATAATATAGTCTGTGACATAAAAATTGCACTAGAAACACTAAGAAGCATTTTTTGACCAAACTTGGCAGAAATGTTAAACAAGTCAATGTTAAATAAGTCGATTTAGATATTTATTTTGGTTGCAATTCTTTTCTTTTTGAGATCTTATTTGCGTTTTGACTTTGCGATTATGCCTTGAGTACGGCAACCTGAAAATTATCTACAACTGAATGAGTGAATTCGACAGAGGTCGCATTATTGGCTTACGTGAAGGTGGTTTTTCATTCAGAGAAATTGCTAATCGTTTTAACCGTAACCAATCCTTTGTATTACGATCTTATCAAGCATGGTCTACAGAAGGTCAAAAACGTCGTAGCAGAGGAAGTGGACGGTCAAGGCAGACAAATGTGGTCCAGGATCGCCATCTCCGATTAATGGCTTTAAGAGACATATTTTCGAGTACAGGATCAATAGCCGATCAATGGTTTGGAAACGAAGGAGGTTCTGTAACCCTTCGTACAGTTTACCGATGAATTAGAGCTTTTGGCTTGCAGTCCTATCCACCCCATCTTATGCTTCCGCTGACGGCTCGTTATCAACAGCAACGTTGCAGTGGAGTACCTTGCGACTGGATTTAGACGTGGAATGGCATAGAGTGGTCTTCAGTGACGAATCCCGATTCAGTTTGGGAATGATGCTCACATGAGGGTCAGACGTAGACGTGGAGAACGTCGCCATGTGCAGTTTTCTGTTAAGCGGCATGTGAACTACACAGTGGGGTTTATGGTATAGCCTGCTATTGTTTATGGAAACAGGTTTCATTGCAGGTTGGTATTCATCTGAGGCAATATAAATGCCCACCGATATGTTGATGAAGTGGTAGAACCCCATATCCTTCCATTCCTCCAGGAGCTGGAAGACTCGATAGGATAATGGCCGTCCTCACATTGCAAGGCTTTCTAAGGAGCGCATCGACGAGATTAACGTCAATATTTTGCCGTGTCCACACAGATCTCTCGACCTTTCGTCCATCGAATGTATGAATGAATGTATGTATTGGACATGTTGGGTAGAAGTCTTAAGCAATTAGCTTATACTCCACAGACCCTAGAAGCTATCCGGCGTGAACTACAGATTGCCTGGGATGCAATACCTCAGGGAGGAGTCGACAACCTTGTGGATTCCATGTCCAGAAGGGTGCGGGAGTATGAACTAATAGGGGTGGTCAAACATATTAATAAAAAATGCCTTTATCTTTTGTTTAATTTCTTTGAAATTTTAATCAATTCTTTTACTAGTAAAAAATCCTACCGCTTCAAATGTATTGCAACATGAAAATGTAATAAAAGGTATAATTTATTTAATTTAAGAAATACGTTTTTAATGTACTTAATGTAGAAAATTTTCAAAATATGAGAAACAAATTCATTAATTTTAAAAATTTCAATAAAAATTAAATTTCGAAATTGATTCTAATTACATTCTAGTTTCAAAAAACCCACGTAAAATTTAAAATCAATCTAACTTACCTTAAGTGAAGTTCGATTGTAATTATATGAGAGTCTCGTTCGAGATCATTACATTGTAGTACCGCTACTTTCTACTAGATTCAACCACAAGTTGAGAGTTCCAACATTTTCGGGCTCCCTGCTCCCTACATTACCGACCGGTCACACTTCGTATAGTTTAAAGCTTATTTTAGTATTACGGAATTTAGCTCGTACACACAGGTCTCCTTAATCGGGTTGGGAAAACTTTTACGAGGGGAAAAGTAGGGAGGGGTGTAATCATCTCGAACGAGACCCTCTCATAATTACAATCGAACTTCACTTAAGATAAGTTCGTTTGATTTTAAATTATATTTCGAGTCTCGTTCTTCGAGATTACATTGTATATGTTTAGAACAAATTGTATCTATAATTCATTGTGTTATAATTATTAATATTTAATAGTAAATCCTTTTGTAAGAATGAGCTTAATTCGAACTATTTTTATATTGCATAAAAACCAATACATTTTTGCAAAAATCTTTGAATTTTGCGACCAACCTGCAGTGCTTATAATTATGCTTACATCTAGGCCTTTTTGCCGAGTTTCAATGAGCTGGTTTAAACCTTTCAGATTCAATATAAATCTTTTAGCTTCATGACATTTTGAAACAAGGAAGTATGGTGATAAACATTGGTATACTACAAGTTCTCCTTCGATATTATTGCTTCCATAGCTACTAATTTTGCAAATTCATACTCATCTATTCATCTATCAATGAAAATTGTATATCCTTAATAAAGCTCAGAGATTGAGGAGGATAGGTATGAAAAGGAATTTCATATACCATTATGCAATTTAAAATAAATGCATCACATCTTTTTCCATTCCTTGCAGTAAGTCTTTCATAGGCTTAGAAATAAATTCCCTTCTAGCTGAAGAGATCTGATAATGCAATTGTGATTTGCAAGTTTTCCAGTATCGGCTAGCTTTTCTAAGAGATCTAAACGATCTAATGGTTGTTCTTCATCATTTAGAACCATTGTAATGCTCTGACGCAAGGCAGACAAGGCTGAACAAGCTAGATTTTGTTCAGCAACGAACTGTTGATCTCCCTTAATCCCCCTTTCGTTTAGAGTTGATGAGATTTCTGCATTTGACTCAGGTGCTTCGAGTTTGTCAATTAGACTCATTTTTATCTCCCTAGATAAACCAATAGTCAACCAAAACCATCGTGACACGAGACTTTGTTGTAAATTGACTTATTCTTTATTTACTACTTCGGTACTTCGGTATATAATTAACCTTTTAACTGCAGGATTATCTCCCAGAACTAATTCTACATCATCATCTAATTTGTTAGAATTAGTTTCCTCTTCTTTAGCACCTTGTGCACCCCTCCACACCCTCATGCTGAATGAAAACTGGCCTCTGAAGTGCTTGGCTCCTGGTTGTTTGCTTTATCGAGCAGGATTGTTTTGTATATATATATATAGTTTTGAACATCATCTACAAATAAAAAGGAAATTTTTCCCTGATAATGCCAGATAAAGGCATTAGTAGTTATTGCCTCCTACGTGCAAAAGTGACCAGCCTTGTACGCCCCAAGACTCATACAAATTGAGTACAAGATGTCCTGTAAATTTAAATGATATAAAATATCATCTAAAATATGATATAAAATATAATATAAAATATCACACAAAAGGCACTAGTCTGATACGCCCATCAAGACTCACACAAGCTGAGGGCATGATGTCGTGTAATTTAAAATTATATGAGATATCATTTTAACAACCTTTTCATCTTAAATACCTGCAATATTTGTTGATTTGTTTATTTTATCGGCTAAGCCTTCAACCATTTTTTCTAATCTTCGCAGTCTCTTATTAGTTTTTTCTCTTCCCTGTCTCCCGTTTTTTTACTCTTAGCCATTTACGCTACGAATTTCATGTGTTTGCTTTACTAAACTTAAATTATTTTTGGGTTAACACGTGGTTAAACACTCCCACAAACATATGGTTTCGTCCAGCACAAAGAACGTTATGAAGTGTGACCGGTCGGTAATGCAGGGAGGAGCAGGGAGCCCGAAAATTTTAGATCTCTGAACTTGTGGTTGAATCTAGTAGAAAGTAGCGGTACTACAATGTAATCTCGAAGAACAAGACTCGAAAAATATTCTATAGTAGAATTAGAAATTTAAAACATGAAAATTTTATAAACGTGTATTTTTTTTATGTAATTTTTAAATAATTTCTGAAAACACTTTAGCATTCAAATCTGTTTGATAATAAAAACTATACATTTCTTTAGCTTGTTTATTCAACCATTTTCGTTCGCAAATTAATGAGTAAATATAAATACAGGGAAAACATATATGTGTAAAACTTTCCTTATTAACAATAACCACAGGCCATTTCAAACGTACGCATAAGTAAAATCAAACACTTTGTGTATTTATTAGAATTGTTTGTTGATCTTACACGACGATTAACTTGCTATTATTTGCAATTCTTATGCAACCATATGAATTATGGAGCAGTTTTTTTTGTGTCAGTTTTACATTCACAATGTATACAAATAAACCAACAAATCCCTTATATTAAACTTGAATAAATAACATCTTATTTTATTATCACCGTGGCTTATCAAGTAAGATATTATTTATTCTAATTAATTTCTGTTTTTTTCATTTAACTTTTTTTCTTGTGAGAAGTTTTATAGATTTATTTCAAATTATTTTGGAATTTAATAGAATTATTAAGATTGTTAATTAACGCAATCAATAGGGAATATGCATCATTTTTTTTTATTTGCTTAATTCAGTTTTTACCTCGTTTGAACATAATAAAAAATATAAATATTGTTGAAAGTAGTTTAATTAAATTTTTTTAAAATACATAAAATACCGATTAAATTTTACATGTTTGAACGGTCCTATTTATCGCGCGCTTTGGATGACGTCACAGCTCTCGTTGTCATTCAGTGCTGTTTACTATTTGCATATACAGTTAAGGATTTTCTGTTTGAATCGCTATTTCGATAATGGAAAAAGCTAAAAAAATATTTTATAGATATTGTCTAGTACCGGAATGCAAAAACACTATTACAAGTACACCATATAAACTGTTGGATAAAGTCCCAATCAAGGTGTATAGTCAACCCTACCCACATATTTTGCGCATGCGCTACAAAATGTGCTTTAATGTATCTATTTTTGGTAGGTTTGTCCGATTGTACTTTAGAAAAACCACTTTCAGTGATTGTTCTTGATCTTTTATAATGTCACAATATAGCAAAATCGCACTAGGCATGGGAAAACACTACCGAAATATTGCACAGCAAAACAGCACAGTGAATATCGACGCCGATCAATATCATATCGTGCACGTCACAGTTCCTGTTTCGGTTCGACCAATGCTGATGCGTTTCAGAAATTTTAATTTCGCTCGCATATTTTGCACTTTTTGACTTTAAGTTTTGGAATTAAATACAAACTAAATAAGAAAATATTGGTATAGTTGTGTTAAGATCATAAAGTATCGGGGATAAAAAAATCAAGTAAATCTAATTCTCTTGCATATTCCCTATTGGTCATTTTTAAGTTTCAATTTTTAAACGACAAATAATTTATTCAAAATTCTTAACAGTCGAAAAAAGCTTAGCAATTTCCTTTAAAATTAACTAAAATCCACAAATTTTGAGAATTTTTCAATTCCTAAATAAAATATCAAATTTTAATTCAAAAATTCATGTTTTAAACAAATTTTTACCACTAATTTTTGTGAAAACATATAACTTGTGAAGTTCTATCATCAAAATTAAAAAAAAAATCAAAAAGGTACCACTTTACACGACTCGAGTTTCGGCTGTTGAAGGTTATTTATTAGTTAGTATTTTTATTAGTTATGATATGTTGTATGAATTTTATGATTATTATTATGTACATATTTATATACATACATACATACATATATAGATATATTTTGTATGTATGAATTTTTCAATAATTAAACAATGGACAACATCAAATTGTGAATAATTGGTCAAGTAAAGTAGTCAAACTAAAATTGAGAATAATAAGTATAAAATTAGGAATCAATATATTTTTTACCGAAATCATATTTCGGTCATATTTTATCTGAATAAATTTATTTGATTGGAGGCTCATTGATAAAGCAATGTTTACTTGATATGTTGTCTAATTTCATTTTTACTAAAGGAAACCTAACCCAGTTCTACCTAATATACGTACTTAATGTTGCCATTACGATTTCGGTAAAACATGTAAACACCATAAATACATAATCTAAGCTTTGTTTTATAAATTATGTTTTAATGGAAGTAAAATAAATATATTTTCTAAACCTAAAAGATTTGACATAACAAAATATATTTTGGTTTGATATTATGTTCACAAAATAATTTCTTTTATATAACCAATTATTAATGCAATAGGGAATATGCATGTTTTTTTAAATATTTTTAATTCACTGTTTTCACCGTTATAACATAGTAAAAAATATAAATAGTGCTTGAAAATGCTGTAATTAAGCTTAAAAAAATATTTAAAAATGAGAAAATTTTTGAGCTGTTTGAACCCCGCCAGTTTCGCGCGGTCTGTTGATGACGTTAATTACCACTGACAGTTCAGTCCATTGTTTACTACAGCTGTTTTCATTTTTAACTTGACGTTTTTCACGATTGTTTTCTAACCAAAACACTGCAATGACATACAAATGTAAAAAATACGGACTTGTTTATATATGGTATGTTGCGTCACTTTCGTTTTAACCAATGGTGTTTAACCAATGGTGACAAATTTTAATTTTCCTCGCTTAATTTGCACTTTTATTTATTAATCTTATGTATTTAAAAATATATTAATTACAAAAATAATGGTTTAGTTCAAATTTCAGGTCAATAAAGATTCGGAAAAAAAATATTTGAACAAAATTGAAATTTCATGCATATTCCCTATTACATTTATAAATTCTCAATTATAAAAATCAAAAGTTTGGCACTATAGTTTTCGAATTTAAAAGTTAACTATGTTTTTACCACTAATTTTTATAAAAATATTAGATAACATGTGAAGTTATATACACGCTTCACGCTTTACACAACTCGAGTTTCGAATGTTTCGACTGTGTCATTTGAAATTGATCTTCAACAGTTGAATCTCGGGTCGTGGTAAAAACATAGTGAATTTTTCAATGCAATGTAAGTATAGATTACCACTTAACAATCATCCTTTTCATTAATAGTTTAGATAATCCTTAAACATTATATAGGGTTACTTTTTGTTATTTTTGCTAGAAAAATTTATTCTAGATGAGGTTAGAAAACGGCTGTAGATTATCGTGCTGAATCGTAATGAATAAGGAATAAAACTTCAACTGTAAGTGCATAAACCGTAAAAGTAGGCGATAGGACGTAGAGTTGTTATAACAAAGCTGCCCTACCGTAAGTAGGACAGCTACACACTATTTGAATGTGTACTCATGCAAATGCCTCACGCCCTCGCCTAAATTGAATTAAACCTAACTGCAACTATTAGTCCTTTGATCATTTTACATTTCAAAACACATTTAATGCATCGTTTTTTTTACTGTGTCCATGTGGATATATCATCATGACTGAAACAATAATGTTTTGTTTCCTTATTCACCATTCAGCAAAGATGTTGTTTAGGGAAACGATAAAAAAACCAATTAAATATCAAGTTTTTTTTGAACTAGGACACATTTATCTCTCTTACAAGTTGATTTTATTCAGCTGTCCGTTAGCTTCTTATTCTAGCTACCAATATAAAAAGTGGCGTTTTGTCTTCTTAGTTTTCTTTCCGGACGTCTCCTTGTGTAACATATAGAAGCCGTGTATTATACTGTCTGTGTCCATGATTGTCTCCACTCTTAGCTCCCCTTTTCTTATACCCTATCGATTAACGGACAACGTACATATCGTACGAACCTTTTTCATAAATCAACCCAATTTCTAAAAAAGAAACCGTCCACCGTTGTAATAACACTAAAATATTTCAAGGAAGATATTTATTTATTTAATTTCAGCTTTGTATTCGTCGCACGAAGACGGAGACGGACTTGGAACTGGTACATCTAAGCTACAGCTCACTTTATCCAGAGGTGATTTGGGAACGAAATTCGAATGCAAGGTGGACAGTGAAGCACTAGAAAATCCAATTGTCTCCTGGATGACGGCGGACGTTAACGGTAAGTTCTAAAGCAAAAAAAATATCAATTTTATAATGAAACGGGAATTCTAAACTAACTTCGTATGGGAGTATATTTCTACTCTGCGGAATTATAAAGATTTAAATTTTCTTTGTCGTGAATACCGAATTCTGAATTGTATAGTCAATTATTGAAACTAGTAGCTGAAATATAAGGGTGTACTAATCTTGAAATAAATCAAACTAATCAAAGATAATTCTATTCATTATTTTAATAGATAATACATAGATAACCATAGAAAAATATATAATTAACCTTTTATTAATTGTTAATTTATTGATTTCTGATTATTTCTCAATTGAAAATAAAACACCCAGTATATCTTAATAAATCTATCTTATTTGAAATTATATCTATTGAAATTTTAAATTGCTGAACCATTCATAAAATCTGATTTAAAAAAGTATGCAAATATATAAAGCATTAAATTTTCCAGTAGCTTGATGTGCAAACAGTGCATAAATCAATACTCGCATAATCTACTGTATTTTTATGCTAACATTAAACAAAATTTTCAGTTTTCCACTATAAAGACAGTTGATAAAACAAACGGCAAAATGTATGTTTTAATTAAATTCTAGTTATACACAGTAATAGTCAGAAAATTGTACACAAACAGTTTAGTAAATTATATTAAATGTTATTTGTTAAATCACAAACTAATTTTAACTGAAAATAAATAAGCAGACTTTGTAGACTAATCTCAGCTATAAAGCAACAGCATCGCAAGGACATCTCAAACAATCAGAATTCACCCTTAAACATTATTATTTAAAGATGGCGAATGATTTAAACGGTAAGCCGTATGCGTAATGGCTCTCCAGCGTAGGAAATGTTATCCGGGGCTTTGCGCTACATTAATTCATCATTGAATCTAATTAATTAACATGCTGTTGCAGTGAAACCGACCAAAATAGTCCTCGATGGCTTCAAGGGCCATGTGGTACAAGGCCTCAATGTTGAACTCACCTGCGAAGTGTTTGGAGCTAGGCCCGCAGCCGAAGTGAGATGGTTTAACAATTCCGACCCTATTGTTGATGCAAATTACATACAAACTGTACCCATGGATGCTGTAAGTACAACAAAAATATTCTGTGTGAATATAGAATAAATAAATTTAGAGAATAATTTCCTCCACAAGAAAATTTAAAACCATTGTTGTGAAAATATGAAAGAATTCACATATTGTTTTCCGTATTGGGAAGTTTTTGTAGAGAGATATTGTGGTCTCTAAATAATAGTTCTCGGATTATCTGGACTAACATGTTCTCGTGCCGGATAGAAAGCTGGCGGCGTTTATCCAACTTGCAGAAGTCTTGTGTAGCCGAAGTTTGTTGTAAATTACCAGAGTGACCTCTAAATGTGGGCAGTTTACATTTCCGCTTATTCTCTAGTAAATATGATTCGTATTTCCTTAAAAAATGATATTTTGTTTAAAATAATTTATAAATAATAAACTGTATTTATAAATATAAAATAGTCACAGTCTTTGAAACAGTCTTTGTTTTAATTGCCGAAGATTATTAAAGTAGAAATTCGACTTACATGCCTAACGTTTGTTAGACTGTCCCTCTCCCCAAGTACAAAGTCAAATAATCCTGTTTTAAATCAATCAGTGCTTAATCACATGTAAAAGTCTGTCCTATTTCATTCTTAGACATTACTCCAAAGATTATTACATAAGTACCGCTTTGAATCAATAGGCATTAATATTTATTATGTAAATCGCATTTTATTCCTTTTAGATAAGGGATTTCATTTTCATTTATTTTTCTAATTTTCAGTAAAATGACATAAAGACTTTTAACTAAAGCATGGAGTAATTTTCTCCATACCTCATCACATACGTCAGTGCAGTATCTGCTCAGTTCCTTGAATTTGACCCAGTGTCGGTTAAAGATATTAATTAGTTTACGTTCCGTGTCCCTTCCGTGATGTTTCATTTTTCGCGGATGTATTTTTATATTATTTGAGTTTGTGTACCCGTTTTTATGAAATTTGTGGATATGTACATAATTTTCACTGACACTGAAGTGATGCTGAACTGGCAGGATATGGATGTGTGTGAATGTAACTCTAATCTTGGTTAATATTTCAAAATATTAAATAATTTAAATCAAATTATTATATTTCATATTATAACAAAAACTTAGTCGTTAAATAGTCGTTAAAACATGTTCGACATGATACAGTTAGGACATGCTGTTACAACAATCAGGTTTGTTGTAAAGAATTTTAAAACGAGTTTTATATTAGTATATATTTTATATGACAAGAAAATAGCCCAAAGACAGACAACCTAGGTGAAGTGGAATTCTATAAAGACCAAGGAAAATTGGCATAAATTTTTGGAACAAGGAAAGGTTACAGCCAAGATAATTCGAGGAACCAAACGAACCTTCACACAAAACCAGCTAACCAAAATCGAAGAGAGCGTTACTAAGAATAAATCCAGAGATTTCTTTGGAACCTTTAAGCAGATACTCAAAGAAAATACGCTCCGCCAAGCTACCACTTCAGAGACTCACAAGGCAAACTGGCTTATAACGACAAGGACAACTGCCACCTTTTAGCTCAGTACTTTAAAAATCTCAACTGTGACCCACCCAGCGAAGACTTCGACTATAAACAAACCACACCAAACCCGGACTCGCTGCCCCCTTCATTGGAAGAAGTTGGCCAGATCATTCAACTTCTTAAGAATAATAAGGTAGCTGGAGAGGACTCTATCGTTGCTGAACTGTGGAAAGGTGCTGGAAACAATGCCGTGCGCATGCCAACCGAGATCATCCACGACATCTGAGAACAGAGAAATTACCACCCGATTGGAAATCTGCTCTGATCCATCCGATTCACAAAAAGGGAGATTTTACTGATCTAAACAATTACCGTGGAATTTATCTCGTCCCAGTAACATACAAGATTCTCTCGAAGGCGTTACAAACAAGGGCAGAAAATCAGCTGGATTGTCAACTAGGAGAATACCAGGAGGCTTCAGAAAGACCCGATCCTGTGTTGAACATATCCTCAATCTTAAAACTGTACTTTCAAACTCAAAGATGAGAAACCGCAAGGTGGCCGTCACCTTTGTTGATTTTAGGAAGGCCTACGATTCCATTGATAGAGAATCGCTTAACAAAGTACTCCAGGAACTAGGGCTAGACAAAAAAACCCGCAGACTCATCCTAGAAATTTTGACCAACACCCATTCCAAAGTTAAATATAGAGGCGAGATTTCAGAAAGCTTCGAAATAAAAACTAGCGTGAGACAAGGAGATGCACTTTCCCCACTTTTCGTGAACTGTGTCCTTGAAAAGGTTATGAGAGAATGGCGCAAGGAACTGATCAACTTGGGTGTTCAGAGTGGTATCTACCTAGGACGTAAGAACGATGGACTGGTTGTAGATTGCCTGGCCTTTGCAGGTTACATGGCACTGTTTGCTGATTCTCTTGAGGTTTCAACAATGCAGGTAAATTGCCTCAGGAAACAGGTTGCTAAAGTGGGGTTGCTTCAAGTGTCGCTGGAGAAAACAGAATTCTTCACCAACATCAGAGAAGCAAACAGGGAGATGTTACTAGAGCAGGGAAACATCAAGAGGACTGAGAAATTTAAGTATCTCGGCGAATTGATTGAACCCAACTTATCAGAAAGAGCATCATTAACCAAAAGAGTCAACAAGTTAGAACTAGCCTATCGACTGACTAAAAATACTTACAACAAGAAATGCCTGTCACGCAACCTGAAACTTAAGCACTACACATCAGTCTTACGATCAGAAGCCCTGTATGCCATTGAGTGTTTTTCCTTGAACCGAAGAGGTCGGGTAGAGAAATTGTAAGTCAGAGAGAGGAAAATCCTCAGGAAGATCCTAGGCTCGGTAAAGGAAGATGGGGAATTCCGAAGGCGGCATAACTCTGAGCTCTACGAACATATTGAGATGTTCTCTGACTGTGCAAGAAAAAGAAGGGTCGCTTTCTATGGCCACGTTGCAAGATTGCCTCCAAACTGACTAACTAACCGTCTGTTCACTTTCTGGAAAAACAAAAAGGTTCGTACCACTTGACAAAAACCGAGAAGGATATTAAAGAACTGGGAATAACAGATTTCCAAAACAAACAGTCTGTGAGACGCACCCTGAAAGAAGTCCGTGGATTTTAGGAAAAACCCCGAATGAAAGGTACCCCCTGGACAGAAGAGCGAAAGGAGTTACACCGGCAGAAGATGCGATAATGCTGGCAAAAGTAGGCCTATTTAAAACAAGAAGATATATTTTAAATATTCGTTAATCGTTTATATACCACATTTAAAATACGTTTCAATACTAAGAGAGAAACTGCTATTTGCACCACCAAAATTATTACCCAAAGCAAAGTTTGTTCGCTAGAATTATTTATCCTACCATTTAACCCAGAGCCCATTTTACCCAAAATCTTAGATTAACTTGTTTGCATGTCATTCATCAATTGCTTGCTAAGCTATTAGTAAAGTAAATACTAGTTGTTTATTATACAATCGGATAAAATTAACATTTAAGGAGCGTATTATTAAATCCCGCGATTTTTTTAATTCGCAGTTTGTATTAGAACAATTATTAAATTCAAGGAAAAGTGCAATATTCCGTTCTTTTTTTACTGAACGCATGTATTGTTTTAACAACGAAAAAAAATTTTATGATTCTAAAATCATAAATTGTTTAAGAATGTAAATTTTGCTCTTTATTTGATATTTTTAAAACGCTAGCGGAATAAAAAGTTTATTTGATAGTTTCATTAAACATGACTAATATGAAAAATAAAATCACATATTTTATCGTTGAATTGAGTGAAAATCTTAAATCGGTTTAAACATGTTTTTTTTAAATTTTGAATTTATGATTTAATTAACTCAAGCCCATAAAATAGAGAAATTAACAAATTCCGTGTAAGATTTTTCTGAATAAATCTCATTTGAACTAATATGAAACTTTCCCAAATATCCTGTCAAGAAAAAATCTTGTGATATAATCAGTAACTTAACCCAGATTTACAAAAAAAGGTTCACATCCATAAATCCACATGGTTTATAAGTTGGGTTACCAGCTGGAATGTCCCGATAATAATTAAGATTTATAGAAGTAATTACGTCCGACAAACCAGGATTCATTTTAATTATTCTGTTAATTAAGGTTTTCTGTTTGCACGCTCACTCGATAGCCATTAGTTACGAAAGTAATGCAGAACGTAAGTATATTTATATGGGTAAAATTAAAACCCAATATCTTCTACCTTTAACTGAACGAATCGCTTCCTTTATCGTAATTGCCGTTGAAAAGTGTAAATTTAGAGAAAAAGGGCGAGCGCGGTTTCGAACCGTAAATCCAGACTTTTCCGCCCCTTTCTCTTGTCGCGAGATTTCGCGGAACGGGCTAAAAATGGGGGAAATTTGCTCGCGTTTACTTTAATGGGAATTATATATTATGTGCGCGACATTTACATGAGAAAGTTTTATATATTTTTTTCGGTCACAACTTTTATTATTTCGAAAGGGTTTTCCAATTCAAAGTATTTTCTAATTTAAATAAAAATAACTTTTATATTCAAAATATATAGATTAAAAAAAAATCATAGTCCATAAAAAAATGAAAATCTCTATTTCATTTAAATCATATATGTATATAATTCCAACTATAACTCTACTATAAAATCTCATTTGACTTATTATATTTTAGTTTCTATATTATGTCATTGTATATTATGTCATCTACTATATTTTAAGTTTCTATGTTGCTATTTTATATTTAAGAAATAATTCATTTGTTGTTTAGCGTGACGGCACTTTCACCACTAAAAGCATCCTAACATTTGAGGCAACTAGGTACGAAAACGGAAACGCTTTTCACTGCTATGCAGAAAATTCCGTAATACGTGATCAAAAGGAATCTTCATTGCATGATATCAGTTTCGTCGAAGTATACTGTAAGTTGATATCGTAAAATTATGTTCAAAATGTTAGTTATGCTTGAATTATTTTAGATCCTCCGGTTGTTGGCGTTTCACCTTCGAATATAACAACGAACGAATCAGTTGATATTTTAATACTTTGCACTTACATATCCAATCCCATGAAATTAGATGGTGTTATTTGGTAGGATCGATTTATATCATTTTCATTAAAAGTTTATTTCGTTAATCTTTTATTTTGTTTGTAGGGCCAAAAATGGAAAAAATATTACATTAAACGATGATAAATATGAAGGTGGTTCCGTTGAAAACCCACCGCTTATAATAAAGAATGTTTCGAGAGATGATATGGGCGATTATACTTGTATTTGTAAAAATAGTGTAGGATCTCAAGAATCCGAGGACTCTGTCTTTCTTAACGTTCAATGTAAAATTATAAAAAATGATATTAACCCCGTTAATAAACTTTAATAAACAAATATTTTTCAGTTCCTCCGAGCGTGGAAGTTAGTATGGATCCGCCAACTCCAGTTAAAGAAAAAGATCAAACCAACATCACTTTGTTATGTAGTGTTACTTCGGGCAATCCGTCAACTCTCACTAAAGTGCGTTGGTATTTTGGAGGCGAATTGATGAAGGAACTGCCCGATTGTAATTACACTTCTAACGAGGATGGTGAGCTTGAGAGTAGCGGAGGTCAATTCTGTGGAATCGATCCAAGCATTATTAGTTTGGAGAATGTCGTTCATAGTATGGCTGGTAATTATACCTGCCAAGGTATGAGTATTGCCGGATGGGGACCGGAATCCGAGCCTGTGGAACTTGTGGTTTATTATCCTCCATCGCCCGCGAATTTGCGTTTCACTCCTTCAAGGGTTATTAAAACAGCTTCTGTTACATTAGATTGTTCTGTAAATAATCCCGGAAGACCAGATAATATCACTTATTTGTGGTATAGAGGAACTTATCAGGTTCCCGATGTTACAACCACCAATTGGACTATTTCTCCTGTTTTATTAGAAACTAAAAGTAACTTTACCTGTATTGCCACTAATGAAGGAGGACAAAGTGAAAATGCAACCGTATTTATCAACGTTTCAGGTAAATATATTCTCTCGTAAACTTTTAATAGAAATACATATTAAACACTATTTTTTATTTTCAGCTCCGCCCGCATTTATTCAAAACTTATCACCTTACCAAGGAGTTTTAATGACTTCGAAAAACATTTCATTAACTTGTAGGGTGGAATGTTCACCACTTTGTGGTATAACTTGGTATAAAGACGGACATCAATTGCATCTAAATAACAATCCCTTATATTACGTTAGGTCATCCAATTATCCTCCCGATTTAAGGAAAAACGATTTTGAATCCGTCGAATCTACTTTGGTTTGTACATCTAAACCTAATAGCTGTAGCTTTTATTTACATTGAAACTATTGCAGGTTTGGAATATGACGGCGTGGCCAGATGAAATGTTAGATCGAACGGCACCAAATTCAAATTATACATGCCAAAGTTCTGCCAACGGTATTGGACCTGGAGTAAATTCAACAATAGAAATTGCTGTCGATTGTAATGATTTTCTATAGTTTTAATCTAAGGAATTCGTTTATTAAAATATATCCTTATTTTAGATCCTCCTGAAAATCTTACCGTTTCAAACAGGGTAGTTTCAGTCGTTGAAAATCATAAACCTGAAAAAGTTATATGCAACGGTAAAGGCCATCCAACCCTTAGCTACGTTTGGAGACGAGACGATTCACACGAACCCCTTTCTAAAACCCACATTTTAAACCTTGGAGCTGTACCAAGATCCGCTTCCGGCAAATACATTTGCGAAGCAACCAACAAACACGGCACAGAATCCACTAATGTTTACTTAAACGTACAATGTATGTTTAACGCTTCTCAAATTACAAACCGTAATAAAACAGTTTCATTTTTGTAAATATTTCAGATGCTCCCGGCTGTTCAATAGAAACTATAGAATACGAAGGAGTGTCGGCTTTGGAATGCACCGCACACGCAAACCCTCAAGACGTAACATTTACTTGGAAAATAAAAGGCGAAAATGATACAATTGAAGGTTCTTCTCTCGTCCAGAAGGGTTCGAAGGGATATTTGAAACTGGATTCCAGCGTGGATTCGTTTAGAACGTATCAGTGTTTCGTAAATAATTCCGTGGGGGTGAGCTCACCGTGCGAAAGGGGTGTAACCGGTAAGTGGTCATTACCATTGTTTCCCCCTGTAGATTGTATAATGGATATTTTTTATGTAGCGTACCAGGAGCAAAGTAGTCAAATTGGGATACCAGGTAACGGATTAATCACAAACAAAAATCTTTCTCGGAGCATGCTCATTTTATTTTTTATACACGCGCTCTTTTCTCCTGGAATTCCCATTTCTTTTGTACTATATTTGTATTATATGCACTTATTTTACTTTTTATCACAATCTGGTAATAGTGATAAATCACCTTCCATAATGGGTCTGCATTTTTTCAGGTGTTGCACCGTGGTGGAGACAATTCACAAATGAGAATTTATTAATAATAATCGCCATCATCGTAGGTATCATCATCTTCGTTATAATAATATGCATCATCATCATCTTAGTATGTAGGAGGAAGAGAGCAAATAATAAATGTAAGTTTTTCTTTAAATAACCTGTAACACAATAATAATCAGTGTTTGCGGCTATGACTAATTTTCATAATATTACTAATGCAGACACAAACGCCGTCGAGATGGAGGAACGTGAAAAGTAAGTATTTCTTTAATTTAAATTCTCTTATACTGCAATATTTTTAAATTCGTTTAATTTAGCTTAAATTAGCAAATAATTTGTTATTAATAGAAAGGTTAAAACGGTAAAAATTATTTTGCTTTAGGGTTATGGTGATTGGTTACTACAATTATAAGAATTTCAGATAATTTTGTGCAATAAAAACTGTGATATATATTTGGTTGTTTTCATATTTGTTTTAATTTGCAGTAGTTGCTTTTTATCGTGTTTTATTTTATATTATTTGCAAGCAATTGTATATTTTAATTAGGTGCATCAAATTTGGTTTAAGGTAAGCTTTGGTTTCTTGGATGTTCTGTACCTACTTTAAAAGTAAACAATACTGAATTTTATAAAGCAGACTTATTTTATTGTTAATCAATATTATTTGTCTTAAACGTAATTTATTGCACGTTTCTTCAGTGTAAGTACCCTCTCAAACGTACTATTATGCCTTTTTGATTTTCGCACAATTTTCGTTATTTCTTAAATTTATTTATGTTCATATCACATGTTAGTATTGCACATAGTTCTAGAAGAAATAAAATCTATAAATTGAATTTCGATCATTTCTTAGACGATCAAGTCATATATAATATTTGCTTAACTAACTCTATTATTCAAGTTTTCTACTTTTTCAAATTCTATCGATATTATAATAATATACTATCAATAATTAAAATACCCCCTAAGAAATGATCTAAATGTGAATATATTGTTTTTAAAATTGATATGGTAATAGTGGGAACAACTAAATAAAAGCGATCTTTAGTTAATATTCGGCGTAGTGTGAGCTATAATTTACTAACACAGAGCTAAAATAACTCCATAGGTTCCTCTGCACACAAAGTCCTGATGTGTTAGGACTTCCTCTCGTGCCTTGCGGTAGAGTAACGTATTTGGGTCACTCAGGTATAAAAAATAACAAAGAATTACTTTTAGCATGCCAATTTTTCGAAATATTTTATTTTATTTTATCAAAATTAACTTCTGTTTTATTTTTATTTCATGTTCGCGCTTGTTGTTTTGTTTAAACCGTTTTTATTCTGGCTTGAACTTAGACCGGACGGGCAGTCTCCAGATACTTCTGCCACAATACCTTTAAAGCCAGGTGCTTTGATTCAGGCAAATAAGTTGCAGAGCTTAAATATGAATCCAATGTCCTTGACAAAAGGGTTTAAAACAACATCAGATTCGTATAAACAGGAGCGTATAGCACCGCTATGTAAAAGGAATAAAAATAAAGTTTATGCCAGATTAGAACGGTTTAAGGAGTTGCTAGGATTCAGGGAAAGCGATTCTTTGCCCTTCGGTGTATACAGGGGATCAACTGGAGGTAATCTTTATGCGTTTTTTTATGTTTCGTGGATATTTTGTCAATAAATTCAGAAAAAAATGTGCTAAAGAAAAAATATTTCTTGTTGTTTTACATTATTATTTTTTTAATTTTTTCACAAAATGTCATTTTATTTTATTATTATTTATTTATTTTATCTTATTATTTCTATAGTTTTGGTGTTATGATTTAGTTTTAATTTGATTTTTTGCATGTACGTTTAGTTGTGACGTTTAAAAAGTTTAAAAATCCATCAAGTCCAAATCCATCGGAGGCCGCTGCGGCTTCAAGAAAAAGAAAAAAGCCTGGTCTTTGTAAGTTTTTGCTGAACCCTAATCTTGGCTTATTTTTATACTTTTTCTTTGTTATATGAAAATAAGTGATTTTAAAATTTATTTTAAAATTAATAGCATAAAAAGAACAAGACAATGACACAATAATTTGTAGATACGATAGAAACATGTGCACTAAAATATTAGTGTGTTTATAAATCATGCCGGTTAAGATTGTATCGAGGTAACTGATGATGTGTTATCTGTTTCAGCACCGAACCCGTCCTCTACAGCAGATAAGGGGGGGTTGGGGGCTGCTCCACCGGGTGGCGGTTCAGCAGACCCCCTTACTGATCCCGACAAGGGCTTCTATGAAAATCTCCCCTTCCACGGTATGCAGAACCCACCAAATAAGGTACATATAAAAACGTTTTATTGTTGTGGCTTATTGTATTTTTTTGCATGACCGCTATTTTTTGTTTAATTTATATTTCCAGCCAATTTCTGTTATTTCGCCAATGATACAGCATAACTCCAGAATACATGCATTTTCCTCCACCAAATCTCTAACATCCAATAGAGCCGACAGTAATACGTTCAATGCGATCAATAACCGAATTAAACGAAATCAAACGTTCCACGGGTTTCAAGATTATCCGGTTAACCCCCAACAGTTTTGGCCTATACAATTCTCAAATCCGAATATACAGTTTGTTCCATCAATATTTTACAACTTACCACGCAATTTCTGTCAACAAACTGGTAGTTATACCGTCGGAGCAATTCGTACAAATCCACAAGTAAATCCCTTGAACTATTACAATCGAGTGCAAAGTTTCAATAATATACCTTTTCATGTAAATCCGCATATTACAAATCCATTTCATCAGCGAGTTGTCGGTCGTAACGAATACAAACTGGACATTAGGCGAACAGCCTCCGGTATAAATCTCTCAACAGATCAGACAGCAAATGAAATTTCAAACACTGGTTTAAGATCCAAACAAAGCACTAATAAAACGAAATGTAGCAGCAGATCCAAAACTACCAACAAGCGCTTTAATTCTTTAGAAATAAAGAAGCACAAGTGTTACTCACCTACATTCTACTCTATGAGATGTAAAAAACATGCCAAAAGGCGACCAGTCATTTATACTGTACCTAAATGTAAAGCCCAGACTGAATACCAAGATCTTACAGATAGTATACAATTTCTTGAAGAACAAAGTCCCAATCTTCAAAAAAACTTTCCAAAACCTGCACCCAGATGTTCTAAGCACAAATTAAAAACTGAAACTATTTATGCAAATATTTCCGATTCTATAAAATTTAAACAAGAAGAAATTTCTTATACTTCTCCCAAGAGTAATTTAGTAAATTCGACAGGAGAAATGAAAACTCAGTCTACTAGTGCTTCAAAATTTGAACCAGTTGTAAGTAAAATGATTCCAAAAACTCCTCCAAAAACTGAATTTAATAAAATTACACCTCAGAAAAACGATAATTCGATAAACGGAATACCAAGTGATTCGCCAAATAAAACACCTACTACCAAAGATTGTAATAAGTCATTAAAAGTTACTCCCACTCTTAAAGTGAGCCCTAATTTTATCAAACCAAATGTAGAAAGTCCCAAAGGTGCATTATATATGCAATTACAAGCTAAAATAAAAGCGTCAGCTCAGAAAAGCCTAAATGAAACGCCATTAGTGCTAAATAGTTCCACACTAGTGCAAAAAGCATTAAGCCAAACTTCATTAAACCGAAGCAATACATCGTTAGATAAAATAGACCAAACCCCTTTAAATTCAAGATCTAGTCCCGTCAATAAATTAAGCTATGAAAACCAAAACGATAAACCCATTTCAGAAGATTCCTTTTCCCAAAACAGTACTCCTAAAAGAATAAAAATCGACGAGAAAATTACAACGAATAATGCAGATATTGCAAAGGAAAATCCGATCCCTGAAATGCCTTTATTGGAAACGCAGCATAAGTGGAATTCATTTAACAGTACTAATAATCAGGTTGGTTTTTATTTTATGTTTATTTTTTGCTTCTTTTTGTATAATTTCAAAATGGAATGTAGCTTATACGCGATTTAAAACTTTTTACTAAAGTGAATAATTTTCAGAATGCGTTTTATACTCTAACAAATCCCCATTTAAAACAACTAACCCCCGCTGGGATGCATCAGCATTATTCGGCTACGATACCCCACCAGAAACACATGAAGTTGATACCAAAGTCGCTATTCCAAGATCAGCACCAAATCAATAAAAGCAAATCTTTCTCTTCCAAGACAAAGCCAAAAAAGCATTTTCAAATTCCACTACAAAAGTGTCACAGTTTTAAATTCCAAACGGCTGAGAGTTACTTCCAACCAATAAAAAATATTCACGAGGAAAATTTCATGCGCAATGGATATATTTCGGACTTGGGTCCAAACTACCCGGAAAATGATGCCCGCCATCATAGGAAGCGTGAAAAGCAGAAGTCAAATGGAGGACCCCTGGTACTTAGAAGACATGGGGAATATCAGGAAAATGTCCAATTTCCGGAGAACGTGCAAAAATCTGTAAAATTGCAATATCCCCAACCAGTTTTGGGAAGAAATATGCCCAAGCCTAATGGAATCGTATACGCAGATTTAGACATGCCTAAATCAAATAATAAGACTAACAAAGAGGGCAAAGCCAGCTTGACTAAATCCCAAAGAGTAAAAGCAAAGACTGAATACGCTACATTACAATTCAATGATGTAGGACAAGAAATAGATGTTTAACAAATAGTTACGTTTTTTTATTAACACATCTTAGGATCACCAAGGTTTGTAAATTTTAGAACTGCTCTGAACACACAATTATTAAAGAAAAATAAAACGCGAATTTTCATTCATTTTGTTCAATTATTTATATATTTTAAAAATTTGTTTTAGACTAATGGGACTTCAACGACAACTAGCGATACGTATATATTCTAACAAAGGTAACAAACTTAATGTGGTTTCGGTTTAATTTTATTTAATAATTGCAAGTTTAGAGCAATCTTTTATCAATCGCATACTAACAATATCTTTGCTATCCGCTTTTTAAATATTTGCTAAACTACGAGAGGGACAAAATATCTTTTAACGCGTTTCTTTACACATCATTTCACTAACATGACTCCTCGCTTATCATCCACCCGATACATATATTTTTTGTACTCTTGCAAAGGAAGAATAAGGATGATGAACCAGTTTTCCCTCTAAAAGAAAATATATTCAATGGACAATTTTTTATTGTTGAGGTTTTCTGGCTGATATGTGACACCAAATCAATATAACCACATTTTCTCATACAATAAAAACGTTGTCGTTAAAATTGACATATTCGTAAAATCAATATTTTTTTTTATAGAAAAGCTAATATATAAAATTGGTACCTAAACAGTTAATTTGTAAATATATAGTGCAAATTAAATTTATAAACTATTGTTTGTGCCGCATATCAATTCTTCTTTTTTAATTCTAAAACTATGAGAAATAATTGTTTTTCATTTTAAAAACTTGAAACGGAATCTTGAAATACAGAAGAAATGGTTAAAGTTTCGATACATTTACAACATATTTTATATTTTATTATTATAAGATCATAATAAATTTATAACAAGTTAAGAGGAAAGGAAATATAAATTTCATGACATCTTCGCTTTAGTGAACCGCAAATCGATCACATTATTTAATTAATTAACTTTAATTAGATTTATATAGAGAGAGTTTGTCGTTCAAACAATGGCTATAAATCAACACTGAATTTTCTCATTATTTAATGAAATTATTTCAGGTTCTACCATATGTGACTCTACTGACTAAAATGAAAGAAATAATTACTAATTTCTGTTCAGGAGTGTCAACGTGTAAAAATAGATTTTCCTATTTTCTAAATTAAATTAGGATTTCGTTTTGTTCTCTAAAAATTATTTAAAAAAAGATTAAGTTTTGTTTTCAATTTTTGAAAACTTATTTGTTTATATTTACAAACCGAATTAATAAAAGCTAAAGCTAAAGACTACCATTTTATTAAAAAAATCTTATTTGATAAAAATATTTGTCTATATTTATCTCCCTTGTCATATTTTCAGAGGGGTCGAATATAAAATAATTATTAAAAAAACCTTTGATTTACGGTGTTTTGATTAGTTTTTGTAAGACCGAAATTAAATTTTGTCGAACAACATATTATTTCATGTATTCTTGACTAAACTTCTTTAATCAAATACTCTTTAATCCTTTTACGGAACGCAGGAACACTGAGTCTAACAATAAGTGAAAGTAATCGACTATTTTAAATGTTAAGGTTTATTGATAAGTAACATCTCCAGTATATAACTGTTCAATCAATATATAATTACTTTCTAACGACTTAAATCAATGAAAATAGTTTTTAAAAAATATTTATGTTTTGCTTTTAAAGCTTTCAGTCTATCGTCATTTACTGCTGCTACACATTCTGATAAATATAGCGTATTATTTAGCGTAAATCTCTGTATTTAATTTATGAAGAAACTTTTAGGTGGATTTTATTATTATCGTCAATTAAAGTTTTTAGTTAAATTCAGATCGAGAAAATTTTTCAAAAAAATTATAAAATTTTGTAAAAATGCTGAATATTCCGATTTTATTTTTCTTAAAATTTAAAAGTTTCTTGTAATTTCCCAATTTGGTTTGAAATTTCTTATAAGTTAAAATTATCTTTCTTCTCATGTATTATACTTAGATATTGCTTTTAATATTTGTATATTAAAAAGCTTCGGTTGTACACGTTGTAAACGTTATAATCCATTTTGAATTTAAAGTTTTGTATTGGTTTTGTGATGTTTACAAACTTTACAAAATCAATGTTCTATCTTTGTTTTCTTTTCTTTTACATATTTCATTTAGGCCTGCTTTTATCGGGTGCTTAAACAATGCAAATAAACTATTTTGAATTTGAATATTAGACTCAGCATTTAAACTTGACAATTTGTTTTGGACTTACCTACAAGTTTTTCTCTTGTAATTTATATATCACTAGAATTTATGAAAACGTGTAACGTAATTCTAACCAATATTTTAAATTTCGCGAAATCAATGTTAGTCGGAAAAATTTTGCTACAAAAGATATTTCAAAAATTCAAAATTTATATGTTTCGGATTACCTAAGACAAAATTGTCCAAATATTATTACCGTATAAAACTTTGGTTAAATTTCAAAAGTTTTCGGTCAAAATTGGTAAATATCAAAAAATCTAAATTAGGCTCGGAGCCTTCTGTAAACCTTTTGTTTTGTTTTCAATAAACATTATTTACCACCACTACTACTACACTAAATAAGGTTTAAATATTTTATCACACTAAAACTAATTACAATGACTAACAAATTGATGTGAAAATTATTCGGCAGAACAATTTTTCATTGCGAAATGTAAAATAGAAATTGAGATTTTCAATTTCATAAGCCGATTTCTAAAAAACGACTACTTATAATCAAAACACGGATGGCAGCATTATCTTCAGCTACCATTTTCATTTGAATAAACTCGAATTTTCCACGGAAAATTCATTATCTTGAATTCCCCTCGATTGCAAATCTAATTTAAGCAAGCTATATCTCGTGAACCGGATTTATTAATAAAATGTATTTTGCATATTTATAATTAATAGAAAAGAATCTTTCAAAAACATTTATAAATTTTCCTATAATTGAAAAACAATTTTATCAAAATTAGTTTCCCAATACTTATTTAAAATAATATGTATAACTTGGCTGAATAAGTTTGAATTTAAGTTGGAATTTTGCCGTAAAAGGTGATTCAGTACAGGTTTTTTCTGCTAAACTTCTTTAAAGACGAAATGAAAGAACACGATTGAAGAAATATAGAAATTGGAGTCGGTATTAAAGATGGGACTATGTTACACTTTCTTCATTTTGATAACTTTTTGATTAAGTATTTTATTATAATTCTGAATGAAAACCTTACTTATCAATCAACTCTAGAAAATTCGTAAATAAACCAAGACAAAAAAATCATTGAAAATCAAATTTTAATATTAATGTGTATAATTTAAAACATTTATCCTCGGCTGGCTCCCATCAGCCAGTATCTTGGACCGGAATTAAAGAATATAATAGATATTAACGAATAAATAGCTATAACGAATACAGAGAACCACGATATATCGCCTGTCGATGAAAGGGCCGTAGATTATTTCTATTGACACGCTATCTTATTTTTTGTTTGAAATAAAGTGATTCAAACTGAAAATACATAAATTCGTTCCTGATCGATCTTATATTAAACAAATAGAAATGAAATACCAAATTAAATGGGTAAAAACATGTCTGCTTGAAAAGAAGTTATTTGCCGACAATTTTCCAGCTTTTGTGGCAATTTCATTGAAATGATCAAATTCAAATAATCATTGTATTAAAGCCTTATAAATATTTTTCAAATCCCTGAATTGAATTTATGAATTTCTAAATTCAGAATAAGTATGGATTACTACGTATTAACAGTTTAACAGGTGTACTATAGGTACATAGGCAAAATGAACTCTTCTTTTTATATATATATATATATATATATATATATTTATATATATATATATATATATATATATATATATATATATATATATATATATATATATATATATATATATATATTTATATATATTTATATATATATATATATATAGCTCTTTTGTTCTGTAATACCATTTTTCAATTAAATACAATTAGTAGGTTTTTTATTTATTTGAAAATTGCTGATATAAGCAGTTCCTGTATTGATGGTTATCGTTGTTCGTTTTCAGATTTATATTCAGATCAATGGTATCGTCAGTATTCTACTTCTTTGAAATGCTCTTCGCATTTTAAAGAAGCTTTTTTAAGCTCTATAGCTCGATTTTAGGTAAGACGAGGTTCCCCTTATTAGTATACCATATGCAAATACAGATTTGATCTCAGCATGGCATACGTTTAAAATTGTCGACTTCGGTAATGTGTGCCCTAAACTGTGTGCCTCGCATAAGATAAATTTTGCAATTAGTTTTCTTTGGGATGTAACCGCCCATTATATTTTAGGTTCTCTTGTAGTAGTATACCAAGAAATTGTATAGACCCGCTTCTCCCGTTTCTGCTCCATTTGAAAATAGATTATTGTTAGAGGACCATGTGTATCACGCATGTGTATAACCGCATAGAGTAACGGTCTTCTCCAATATAGCCTATATATATATATATATAGAAAACAATATCGAGGCTAGGCTTCCCTGAAGTAACCGAACCGAGATCGATGTCAATTTAGACACGCAATTGCCGACCTTTACAAATTGTGTTCTGTGTTTTAGATACGAGTTGAACCATCTCGTAGTTTTCCCTCTTCCACCATACATATACAGTTTCTCAAGATGACCAATGGGTTTTTTCCACTGCCTATCTCTGATATTATTTTTCCATATAGATTCGGCACAGCTGCTATTGTGGATTTTTTCTGAAGAAACAATGTTGTTGATCCGTTATCACTCTTTATTTACTTAAGTCGCCGGCGGTCCAAGGGGTTTTTTATTATTCTTGCTATTACTGAAATAAGGGCCATCGGTCTATAATTATTGATGATTCGTTCGAATCGTCGATCTCGCTTTTTGTAAACCGGTACTATCAGCAATATTTTTAGAATACTTGGGAAGGTCTCTTGATCAAATGAGCAGTTTATAATCTCCGCTATTGGTTCTCTCAGGTCTAGACAAAATTCTGTAATTAAATTGCAGGATAGTGAGTTCAGCCCACTGCTTCTTTTGTTTTTCAGTTTCAGTATTATTTCAGTTATCTCGTATAATATGAATTCAGGTAAACACATGGTCTTCTTGTTCTTCTGCATGTGTTCAATAACAATCCGTGTTGGATGGATGTTAACACATACCGACACACCATGAAAACATATTAAAATTCTTGGCAATTTCGTTTGTTCTAGTTAAGATTTTATCAATGGCTTTATTTCCATCTGTGAAGAGCTTTGGTTCTTATTGACAAATTTGTTAATAATTCGCCACATCGTTTTCTGCTTGTTTAGTAAATTTTTTATCATTCCACTGTAGATCGAGCGTTTTGTATCAAGTATCAATTTTTTCTTTCATCTTTTCTTGTCTTGTTTGGTTTTAAATGTCACTAACTTTTTTTGGAGGAGAAATAAATCTTTCAGTCCTCTGCTTGCGGATATTATATCGGTTTATTCAAGGTTACTCATTCGGCCTACACCTTACAAGTAGAAAGTTTTGGAGAAAGTGATATTTAAGAATATCTAAGAATTCTACAGTTTTCTCATTAACATATTTTTACTGTAAACGGCCCCACAATTCTTCCTCCAGGGCTTGTTTGAAGCGTGTCTTGTTGGATTCCAAAGTTTCTGGTTAGTTTCACTTCCTTCGTGAGATTTTTCTGTTGATTCGTAGAGCTGAACACTGCAGCCTAATGTTATAATCGGAGGAATGTCTATGATCGGAGGAGGGCGTTCCATTTACTATGTTTCGTGGTTAATTAGTATTGCTGAAGATGTTGTCGATTCAACTTTTGCTGGTCGCAGAAATCCTAGTGTAATCTTGCACTCTGTCAGTTAAACTAGGTGATTTTAATAAATTATATTAGGTTTTTTTATCAACCGATGTGAGTCAAGGGCTGTAAGCCCTAAAAACACTGCGGTCTTGTGTCCCCAACAGTCTTGTTGTATTTCCCCACAATGTTCCAGCCCCTGTATTAGGTCTAGGAATCTATGCCCCATGTTCTTTACGGGGATCTCATTTGCTGTGATGCTAAGCTCGTTTCTCCTACGTACGATTGCTTCAAAATGGATGATTATATGAGAGGCAGTTTCATCCTCTTCATAGCATAGTCTGCACAGTGGTTAATCTCTCCAGATTCCCATTTTGTGCAGATGTTCTCGTGGAGGGCAGTGTATTTTGGCCGGCCACAATTGTGATCTGCGTCCTTTTCAGTTGCAGGAGTTCAGCAGTTAAAGAGACCGATGATTTTTTTAACATACGTTTGTTATGTTTCTGTTCATTTGTTTTATCCTACTGAACTAGGTTTAATAAATTGTCTCTTTCTTTGTATACCTCAAAACATACTCTCATGTCGCCCACAATATTTATTTCTTTGTATTTATTAAAGATGGCTTCTATCTAGTGCGTTTTCCAAAGATATCCTAAAGACGGTCGGTATATATTGATTACAATTTTTTTATGAGTTTTATCTTTGAGTTCAGTTGCGCATATTTCAATTTTTTTCGCAATTGCGCAGCTGGTTATTTGCCCTTTTTACTTTATTTTGCATTATACTGGAGAAATTCTATAAATTCACATAAATACCGTCAAAATTGCATTGTCCAAAAAAGAATATCAAATGCTCAACTATTTCACCTAGACATACTTTTGTGTCTTTATCTCATTTAATTCACTAATCTTTCAAACGTTATTTTTCTCAGTTTCATTTCTGCTGCAGTCCCCCTTTAAAACAAACATTTTTAATCATTTTCTTATCAATTTACTGTATATTTTAATGTAACGTGCAAATTATGTTCATTTGTAAATTAATTGGTGTTTGTTTGTTAGCCCTACCGCACAGAATTCAGTGACCTAGACTATGCAGATATCGACTACAGATCATATGGACCCATAAATTACAAGGCTGCATCAATTTACGCAGCAATGAAGAGGAAAAATAAAAATGATGATAAGGAATACGACGACTTACTCTAAAGCCATTTTAATTCAATTTTAATTTAGCCATAATTTTTTCGGCCAAAAAAATAGTTTTAATTTTTATTGTTAACTTTTAATTTGTTTTTCTTAGTATTAAAGTTGATTGTTGTCTAAACTAATGCTTCTTAAAACAAATAAATCAGTATAATATCAAACTGTACATCTATTTGGCCAAAACCAATTAGAGAAAATTTAGATTTTAAATAGTTTAATTTTGTATCTGCTAAGCTTTTCAATGTTATCTAACCTTGTTCAGCTATTAAAATAGTTTAGACAAATTATTTAAGCTCAATTTCTTGTATTTTTAAGTTATTTTTATTGTAGATTTTTTTAAGCATTTTAGATTTGTAACTTTTTATTGAAATGGTCTGTAAAACAGACGAATTATGCCAAAAATTTCATTGTCAAAGATTTGCTTTTTTCAAGAAAATCTATATTTATATTACTAATTTAATCAAATTTTGATATTTAATTACCATTTAAGTTATGGTAAATTCTTATAAATGGGTTCTAGTTTTGCTAATATTTTAAAGAACAAAAATTTGGATATTTCAAAATTGAATCAATTAATTTATTTGAACAAATTTGAAATTAACATAATCCTATTCCAATCTTGAATATTTCATGTTTGTTATATTTATTTTAACAAATTTGAAATACTTAATATAATCCTATTCCCATCTTGAATATTTCATGTTTGTTAAATTTATTTTAACAAATTTTGAAATACTTAACATAATCCTATTCCCATCTTGAATATTTCATTTTTGTTAAATTTATTTTAACAAATTTGTTATATTTGAATTAATTTTTTTGTTAATTATTATTATTTCAATTAAATAAAGAAATATTTAGTAAAAAATAGAGAATTGCCATCAATAGTTTTTTCAAACGTTATATAACAAGCACCTTAATAATTTTGGTAGCAAACTAAATACATTACTTTGTTACACGCTGTTACAAAAGTGATGGTTTTTATACCCATGCAGTAAATGTTATCAGTTTTATAATTGCACAAAAGTATTGCTTTGAAAACCGATATATAAGAGAAACTTAATTATTATGTTTTGTAGCGTTTGAAACCAAAATATGTTTCTATTCCTTTTTAAATTGTTTAAAAAAAAACATAATATTCTTTAAAATATTAGCAAATTTATTTTAATTATGCTAATAACCAAAAATATTTATTTTTAAATAAAAAAAAACTGACGGAGAAACAAATAAATAAATAAAAAGCCGTAAATAAACTGTAAAACCTTTAAAAAACCAAAGATTGTTTCTCCTTCAAGTTTGGATTTTATCGACAATATAAATCAAATTAAAAAATGTCTGCTCAACTCATGTCATATTTATATTTCCTATACAATCCACAATATTATAGTTTTTTTTTTTATTTAATTTATTGTGCCAAAGTTAAACAACAAAAAATGCAAACTTGAAAAATATCTTAACTGTGAACTGTGACGTCCAAAACTCAAATTTAAAAAAAATATATAAAGAAAACATTAAAAACATTTGGTGTGGTGCTGCAACTAACAAGAAAAACTATATATTTAAAATAAATATTTATTATAATTATAGGATTTAATATTATATGAATAGGAAAAAAAACATTTGTTTAGTTTTAACTTTAATATCTCTGTATCATTGTAGATATTGTAAAATAAATATATAGAAATTACATTATAACCCTTATTATTAAAACGATAAACTAAAATTGATTATTTCAACAATCTGTATTTACTAATTTATTAAAATCCGGTTGTTTTTATTCCGTTTTTACTAAAATAAATTAAAACCACAATTAGATGGCAACTACTACCAAATTTCGACGTTTAAGTTTTGACTGGTTATTTCAACTGCAGCATTCGAGCGGGACACTACTACTAGCATTCGACCGAGACACTACTACTATTGACCGAGTAAGTATTTACACATATTTTGCATGTTCCAAGAGTAAATTATAATCTTACCACCTTATAATCTATTTAAATGTGTAGTTCGATTAATTAACTTGTCGCTATAACATAAATAGCATATACAATAACGTTTATCACCCTTTTCACCCGTTTCATTCGCAAAGTATTTAACCTGAGCCACGGAAAATTGTTCGCATGAAAAATCATCGCACAGAAAAATGATCGTGAAATTGTCTATCTAGACTTGTTTACATTTTATTATGACCAATTTTCAGCGATCAATTTTCCACAATTAATTTTCTACAATCAAGTTTCCGAATAAGTTTTTCAAGTAAGATGTAAATTAAGTATTATTTTGAAAAGTTTGAGTTAGTTATCTTGATGTCAGTTTTAACACATCAGTTACATATTAAATTGAGTGTTTTGTTGATAATTGTAACTATTAACTGTTATTTACAGATTCATATTTTTTTCTTACAGCTAAAAAATTTACAATTTCTTGAAGAATTTACCTTCAACTTCAAGTTGGGATTAATTAATGTCATGTAGATATTTTTATCCTAAGATTTTTTTAGGACTGTATTGTGTATAGATGTATACTAATTAGCCTAGACAGAGATGGTTTTTGTTAAGCTCGAGGTTTTCTAGCAGTATACATATATGATTATAGTTAAGACACAGATAGTTTGTCTAAAAGTCGAGGTATTCTTAATTGCAACATTGAGATTGGACTAACTAGACTAAAATAATATAAACTATTCGGTTTTTTAGCAGTATATAGATATAGAATAAATAGTGTAGACGCAGATAGTTTCCCAAACCTCAAACTATTTACGATTACCTATTCGATTACCTATTCGTAATCGCAACATGAAATAAGACTAACTTTACTAAGACTATTTAACCTATTGAAGCCATTAATCTTTTAGGAGTGTATAGTTGTAGACCAAATAATCTAGACAGAGACAGTTTGGCTGAAACTCGAGGTTTTCTAGCAGTATATAGATGTAGACTAAATAGCCTAGACACAGATGGTTTCTCGAAAACTCGAGGTATTTGTAAACGCAACATTGAGATTGGACTAACTAGACTAGACTAAGATATAAACTAAATAGCCTACTCAGAAAATTAATGATTATTTAAGGTTCGTGTCTATAAAATCTCGTATTTTATAAACACAACTAGTGGTACTAGCGCTCGCCATACATCTTCTAGCCCGGTCGGTTTTATTGTCGACATAACATTTTGTAGTTGGGGTAGAGCACTCCAAATTGTTACATTCATCCCTAAAATCTCCTTAGCTTTCTTCGTGTGTGCTGGTTACTAGCAGTGATTTTTTATGTCACGGTTTGTGTAGAATATAAAGAATTAACCTTATATGTCAGACGCTAAGATGCCATTACATGTATTACTTATTAATGTGATAACACATTATAGACATATAGACTAAACTTAAGTGGTATGTAAGGTACTTACACATAATAAAATATAATTAAAAGAAAGAAAACACAATATAGTGGATATTAAGTTGTGGCAATGACATATTTCGTAATGTCGACGTAAATAGTTACTTTCTAGTTTACAACTCCAACCTTACAAAGAAGACAACTATATTCCATTATTGTTAAAAAAAGCAAAAACTAGAAGGACCTGTCGAGGCACACGAAGATCTACTCTCGAAGCGACTACATACAATGCACTCTTACATTGTATTCTTCAATAACCGATTCAATGGAACACCTACATCGCTTAGTAAATTAACAAGATTTGTGAAAAAGTTCCAAGATAATAACAGAATAGAACGTGTTAAAATTTTCTTGTCTATCTCAGCGAAGAGCCGCATTTCCCCACCCTTGCTCTATACTATGCTAGGACACAATGGTCTTATATTTTCTATCGTAAAATTTTAAATGTGTAAATAGTAAATAGTGTAAATAGAATAGTTTTTCAAAAAATTAAATTGTTATTCTTCATCTTACATAAAGTTAATTTTAAACTTTAAATGTAGAAGTTTCTATTATTCTAATATTTTTTTGTATGTTTGTATTGAAACCAGCGAATTGGGAATTGCATAAGTCTAAAAAGTACCGAGTAAGTATTAATATCTAGCAAGGGTACAATACATCCAGGGTTAAAATAAAAATGTAATATAATATTTAAAATATATTTTAATCGTCTGTTCAACTACAATGGAATCGCCTCGATATCGATTCCTAATTCGCAGAGATAAAGTCGAGCTCGAGCAATAATTTCCCCTCACTAAATGAATATTATAGGATTAAACTCAAATGTTCAATTAAAATCGTACATACAGTTTATTATTGAATGAATTTAAATGAATTTTACTGAAAAAGAATAAACACATGCAAACCCTCTTTTAAAGTGAATTTTCTAATAAAACACGCCTACATTGGAATGGTTTATTATCTCTAATCACTTCGTTAATTCAAGATAATTACCCAGATTATTAATTGACATTATCACATACATCCAATTATATGCTTGTGGTTGATTTATGGGAAACATTTCAGAACTTTCATAGATCTCGCATTTATAATCTATCGATTTTGAGATCAAAGCTTTTACCTATCAAATTTCGATGTTTTAACTACGAACATGCTTATACAATATTCAATTACTAATTGGTATAACAAATCTAATTAACGAATACATTTTTAAATAGTGTCTGTCCAATCCAGCCGTTCCACCTTATAATCTTGTCTGCCAAAGCTTATCTATCTACTCTTGTCTGTCTAGTTTTGCCTGTTCGCTCTCGTCCGTCCTGTCTTCTCTGTCTAGTCTTGCATATCTTGTCTATCTAGTCACATCAAATTAAGTCATTTATTTAATTATTACAGGTAACAATACACTTAATTAATTATGTCAAAAGAAAAGGAAATTCATAGAACAAAATAGAACAAATAAAACAAATACATGTGTTCATAATCAATAACATTATGAATGCATAATAACATTATGAATGGTTCCCAGAAGACAAAAAATCATCGAAGTTGTAAAGTTCTACACCGTTTATATATGTGAAGAGGTCTTTCTTTAACTTCTTGATATTGTCAATTTGTTTAATGTTCCATGGTAGTCTGTTGTAGATTCTCAAGATGCCGTAAGGAGGGCTCGTTTCAGTCATTGATAGATTATATCTTGGAAATTGATAGTGCTCTGTATTATATCTAGTATTCTGTGCCGTAGGTTTTATAAAAGCATCAAACAAATGTTTATGTATAAATAGAAAAATTGTGCTTTTATATATGATATACCCGTACAGGTTACCTCTGCATGACTAAAATGCGCCCTGCATAGCGCACAAAAAGTTAAATTAAGTAAAATGCGTAATACTTGTTTTTGTTCTCTGAATACTTTCTTGGATCCAATGTATGGATCCAATTCCAAAGAAGATGATACCAAATCTAATGTGCGAGTAAAAATTAGCAATATATACCATTCTCAAGACATTTAGATCAACATATCTACTGTGGACTCTTATTGCAAACACTGATCTATTGACCTTTATTAAGATATGATTAATATGACAGGACCAGTCCAAAGTTTCGTCGATGTGAATACCTAGAAGCCTGACTGCCTGTTGCACTGTAATTATTTCATCTCCAATAGACCTTTTCATAGTTGAAGTTTTGTGCGCATGTGTCAATTTCCGCCATGTTATACGTCAAAAAGTGCCCGAACTTTTTGACATATAACTAAATATCTTCGAAACTTTCATATTCTCGCTTTTCAAACTTGGCGCATGCGCATGCGCTTAACTAACCGTAAAAAGGTCTATTATGGTATCCTCTGGGTAGGTGGCTAAGCATCTTTTCTTTTGAAAATGATTACCTATAATTTCTGGCTATTTAGAATCAATCTATTTTCAGTGAACCATATTAATGATGCCGACATCAACAGGTTTGCATTTTGGGTATCCTCTATATTTTAGGTATCGGATATCCTCGACATTCTTGTTAATTATTAGCACAGACGTATCAACAGCATAGTTAACCATTGAGTGCCGAGGAATGATTGGTAATTGGGCCAAATATTGATGTAAATTGTGAAAAGTAAGGGGCCAATAGTACTTTGCGGAATGCCTTTATTTATCAACTGTGTAGTTGATTTTGCTATACCGTATGATGTTTCAAGTTTTGTGATATGCATTCTATTGAATAACAAGGATTCGAGCAAATCCAGTGTGACGCCACGAATTCCATAGTTTAGAGTTTTTCTTTATAATATTACATGATTGAAGTAAGTCACAAGCCTTAGAAAGGCCCAGTAACATTCCATATTGTATATTTTTTGCTTCCAGATTGTCCGTATACCTGATATAATTTCATACCGGGCTTTCTCTATGCTTTTACCTCTGACAAAAACATTCTGTTGTTGACTTATTATGTCGTGTTTATTCATAAAATAAATTAATCTGAAGCTTAACAATTTTTCAAAAATCTTTGAGAACTATGACAAGATACTTATCGGCCTGTAGTTTATTATCGGCCTGTATTAATATCCGTATTATCAACGTTTTTATATATTGGAGTGATTTGAATCCAAAGAATACACCAAATTTAAAAGAGTTATTAATAACTAGCAGACCCGCCGAACTTCGTATCGCCTCAGAATCTATAATCATTAAAAAATATCTTACTAGCTGCAAGAAAGTAAATCAATTGTTACGTGTATCGATATCTGGTAACAAAATCGTACACGATTATATAATAGATGGGAATATAACCGTGTCTGTCCTCTGCGTCGCATAAGGTACGATGTATAAAAAAAGCCCAAACCTCATATGTCGAATTGTTCGTTCACTCAATCAACAGTAATTTTTGTGATTAGCAATAATGTTCGGCAACACTTTATTGATGGACTCGTCATTAGTTGAGACGAAATTGCAAGAATTATGCGGAAACGAAATCAATCCGTTCGTTTCGTCGACGGGAAGACGGCCATTACCGATTGACAACAATTTCTTGAGAATTCTTTGGCAGATGGAACGTTTACCAATACAACTCGCATGTTTGTCGTCAGCTGAAGTTTCTTAATAAAGCTCCACAGAGTAGATGATTTGACGCAAGCGTTTATTTCATCGGCTGCGATGGATCTTGTAATTACTAGTGTAGTGTTTGCCGGAAATCGCCAGACAGTAGAATCATTGCGCCTCTAAAACATCTTGAGTCATTGCGCAGATTTTTCATGGTTCGATTTAGTGCTTCCAATGAACGTTTTTGCGCCATTGTGCATTCATCCCATATGATAATTTTACTTGATTTAAAACTTTATTAACACCTTGGCCATTGCCAATAGTTTCGCAATGTTGCATATAGGTGTTTCAGTCGTTTAAAGGTTTAACGGTAATTTAAACGCTGAATGGGCCGTTCTGCATCCTTCTAGCAACGTGGCCGCTATACCAGAAGAAGCAACTGCTACGGCAATTTCGGATCTCGCACGAACAGTGGCTAAAATCAATGACATGAGGAATGTCTTCCCAGTTCCACCGGGCGCATCGAGAAAAAATAAACCACTATTTCCATCATCAATTGCCTTCATTAACTTATCGTACACATGCTTCTGTATTGAGTTCAACAGTGGTACACTTATTCAAACTGATTCGTTCAATGCATCTCGGTCGTATTTCAGTTCTTGTTCCAATTCTCGATTGAAAGCGTCGTTCATAGCACGATTTGGCGTTGGCATTCCTAACTTTATTAACAAACTGCCGCACTTGAGGTAACACATGTCTTCTATCAAAAGCAAGGCCTGGCTATGTATTTCCTCATTCATCTCGAGATCGGGATTCCCTGAAGTGACACGAATTCGATGTAAAATGTCTTCTGACGTGTTATCCTTACTCTTGTTCCACAGTTCAATTGGATTCGATCGGAAGCATGTCGAAATAATGATAACAAATAATGTGCGTATCTGATTTGGAGATGCAGAAAGAACTGATTCATTGTAATGTCCCAATGAATTTCGTTTTCAAGCAAATTGAGCTGTTGACATGCAGCACGAAATGTTGGGCACACTGCACCATTGACAGTTCGAAGTGATTCAAAGGATGTCGGCCCACGAACATTAGAGAGTAACGTTCGTGCAAATGGATCGCTTTGGCAAATATAAAACAAGCTTCTCAATATTGTCGCTGGAGGTGTTTCAGCACGTTGAGCAACATTGTTGCGTTGAAATAAACTCGTTAGCCATTTTCCAGATGCACCGCCAAATGTGGATGGAACACGTGGATGACGTTCATGAATGGGGAATGAATAGCGCCATCTACTGGCACAGCTTAAGTTATAGCTTAAGAAGTTTCGACTGTGCGAATATATGTGGCGTTCCATAAAACAATGAGAAAACGAATTATTTTCATTATTATTACCTTTTCTCGTGAATTTTTCCAATATTTTCATAGTAACTATAATAGCAGGGGTGGAGGCAAATGCAACAAATCAAAATTATAAAAATCGGTTTGAATTTTGACTTTTAAAAACTCAAGAACGGCTGGATTCTTGAGTTTTTTTTTGAGTCAAAATTCAAACCCGACTGTGTTTTATATATTAAGATATAGAGCAACGGATTACGGATTCTAGACAGCACATTTTTAATAACAATACAAGAAATATCGTCGCTACCCGCACTTTTTTATTCTTATTATCGTATTGTATAGCTCCTTCACTCAGTCACTGGTTTAAGGAAAATCGTGTAACTATTACTTAATATCTTGTTCACATATCTTATCCTAGGTTGTACGATAGAAAGACATTCAGCTTTATCAACAAAAAAATTGTTTATACGTGTAGCAATGGAATGTAGTTCCTCAGAGTTGTCACAAAATGAGGTGTTTTCTTTTCTATGCCTGTGATTTATCGGGAATTTTTCTCTTTTTTATTTTCTTTTCGTTAAGTGGATTATTGTAAATCCTGCGTAGTCATAACTAGTAGTCATAAAAAAATGCTTCTTCATGCTGATTAATTTGGAATTGGAGAAAATCTAAGGCATTTTTCGTTTGAGATTCCTTGTAAATAATGAGAATGCCACATTAAATTGTTTAAAAATATATTTGTAAAAACATACCATTGATAATTAATATCACAACAATCAAATACAAGAAGGTCGTCCCAGGACACGTTCTTCAAAAGCTCTCTAGGGCAGCGGTCGGCAACCTCTTAAGTATTGCGGACAACTAAATTCACAACTGAAGCTTTTGCGGACCCCTAATCAGCATCGCAGTTAATTTTTCGGAAATTATCAAGGTCAAATGTGTTTAAATTGAAAGTTCGGTACAAAATTTGGAACGAAAATTGACAGTTTTGAATGATTGTGTTTTCTCCAGGAAAGTGCAAAAAAGGACAAAAGAGTTAATTAAACGCTTTTGGGGTAGAATTTTGGCAAGTAGTATTTTGTATGAAATCAATTTGCAATATAATGTTTTAAATGTTTTTTTTTTTTACAAAGAACCTTAACAACCTTAATTTATTTTTGATCTAAAATGTTTTTACATGAGCTCAACGAATTTAACATTATCTGAATATATCTACGGACCCCCAAAATTTCGCCACGGGCCCCTAGGTATTTCCGAGTATTCCCAGCCCCTAGGAATCTCCTCTTATTATCACTGAAGGATCTATTTGTTTTTACTTCACTCTGGTATCCCTTTACATAGCTAAACTAAGAATTTGGGCATAGTATCTGATATAATATAATTCATTGTTTTAAAATTGTATTCACATTTGATATTAATAATAACATTATCAATACATGTCCCGGTTTCTAGATGACTTTCTTCGTTGGCTAAAGGGATTGCGTTAAATGATTGAAGTAAAGAAACAAATTGTTGACAAACGTTTGTTCTTGTTAACATGTTTATATTGAAGTCACCTCCAATTATAAATTGTTTTCCTTCACGCTCAAGCATCAGTGGCAATCCATCAAGTTTATCCATGAAACTATTTTAGACTTGTTATCGGAGTTTGTATAGGTTAATTACATAGGACAATTATTAAGACAACTCCATTAAAAACGGTTTCAATTGAGGCACAGCATTTTCTGAACGGCAATGCGGTTATTATCACTGCTAGATTTAATGGATATATCTTCCTTACTGTAGATTGCGACACATCCATGTACACCTTCCTGTCTACAAAAAAGCTCCGCTAAGTTTTTCAATTTAGCGACTTTAAGTTGTGCTTCGCTTGTTACGAGGCGCCCTATTTATTAGCAGAGCGTCTTGTAAATGTGGAACGTACATTGTATCCCTCACTAATCAAATTACTGTCATTGTAGTGGGGATACGCACCGGTGCCAGTAAGTGAGATCTGGGTACCGGAGGGCAGTGATTAGAGGGATTCTAAGCGTTAAACATACGTATGCCTAGAATAAAAGACTATTTTTCGATATTATGTGTCTATTTAATTAACATAGACCCGAATCCTATCTACGATATTTGTGTCTATATCTATTTGCGTCTATCGAATTACTCGTATTAGCGATTTTTCATCGATTAGCGACTTAGAACTGAGGACCAGCACTCATCATATCTGTTCGCCGCCTGTATCACAACACACGTGGACATTCCAGAGGACTCCGTCTCGTTAGTCAGGGTCACGAGGGAACATTCACATATCAGATCCCTAGTATTTGTATTACCCAGGGTTGACTTATATACCTACTCTGAGGTAAGTACCTGAGTTCTGATAACTGCAATTAGACCCGAATAGTGCGTCTAATTACCCCGTATTTATTCCTGCAATGTAGGAATATTCAGGCATTTATTTATTCAGACATTATTTACGGAATTTGCCTCGTACTTGCTTTGCCAGTGTTCAGTTAAAATTAGGAATTTACAAATTTTGTTTTTTTTTTCAAACATGAAATCTAATTTGCCCATGTTTTGTGTGGTATTTTTCACTGATGCCTTATACAAATTCAATTTCAATATTTATTATAATTTATTTCTATAATCAAGCTATAGTACATAAAATACATGTAGCGAACAGAACTGTGTCACAATAACATAATATATTGAATCTTCTTTTTGGTTCAGCTTCTCTGTTAGAGGTTGCTGATCATTATGGCAATTTTTATTTTTGATATCGCTGACCGGAATAGTTCAGCCGATGACACTCCAAACCAATCTCTCAAGTTGCGCAGCCAAGATATGCGGCGTCGACCAACACATCGCTTACCTTGGATCTTTCCTTGGATTATGACCTATTAATCCATATTTTTCGCTTCTTGAGATGTGGCCTAAGTATTGTAACTTTCGTTTTTTTATGGTGAAGAGTACTCAGTTTCTTTGTTCATTCTGCGAAGTACCTCTACGTTCGTTACATAGAGATTATTGAATAAATAAGTATATTCCAAATGATTATTTGAGGCTTCAACGGCATAAGGTTCTATGTCATTAATATATTTGAACACTTTTTCCTTGCATGTTCCAATGATATTTTTGCAATCGTTTAAGAGATTTGGCAGGCAAATATATTATTTTATAACATAATAATAGGATCCTTTTTCAACATGTGGTAAGTTGTGTGCTCGTGGTATATAGCTGGTTTTGTTGTTTCTTGTTTTTATGCTGTGGAGATTCTCATGGTTTGTGAAGTAGCTCTTATGCTTAAATAAAAAAATTAGCGTTTCAAATATGAATACTCCTGCTGCTGTTAGTATGTTAGCCTCTTTAAAAAAAACTCTAGCAAGATTGCTTGTAATTTAATTTCAGCATAATTTGTAGCACTTGTTTTTGCGCCCTAAATATTATATCTCCGACAGTTTCTGCTGGTTTTGGATATGTTACAGTCGATCGATACGTTCTAAATATAATAAGGTAAGTTTTGTCCTCGTTGATCGTTAATTTATTCTATTGGAACCATGCATTGGCTTGTTCTATTACCGATTTTGACTTATGAACTGTCTCTTGCATGGTTTTGCCGGCCACAAGTTATGTACTATCGTCTGCATAATTTACTAACTTACTTTGGCTTATCTCCAACGGTAAGTCATTTAAATTGTAAACAAAACTGGGCCCAACATGCTACCCTGTGCTATCATTTTGATACCTGTGATCTTTGACTTGACCATACTCACTTCTTATTAACATCCTTAGTGTCGCTATTTCTATTTGTGGTAGTTGCCGTAATCTCTCTAGTCTTGTCTGTCTAGTCTTGTGTGTCTAGCCTTTCCTGTCTAGTCCTGAATGCCTAGTCTTTTCTGTTTAGTCTAGTCTTATCTGTCAAGTCTTGTCTGTCTAGTCTTGTCAGTCTAGTCTTGTCTGTCCAGTCTTGTCAGCCATGTCTTGTCTGTCTAGCCTTGTCTGTATAATTTGAGCAAATTCAAATTGAAATTCAAAAATATTTGTTTCATTATTTAAGTATAGTAAGTAAATTAAATTAATTACAAATACATTCTAAATGAGATGTGTCGCTGGTATGAATATGAGGTATAACTTGTATTACACCTTCGATAAGAACACTTCTACTTTGTAATATCTGCTATTTGTAATAGCTGCTTCTTGAAACTCTTTATATAATCAATTTATTTGATTTCTCGTGGTGGAGCATTGAATAGTTTCATGTTCAATATAATACAATATATACAAGTTTCCAATATAAAGGGGATTTCTTTCGGTCAACGTAAGAGCATGCTTAGGTAGTTGATAAATCTAATTGTTATATCTTGTTAGCCAAATATTGGGTATATCAAAATCTATGAAGAGATGTTTATGTTTCTTGAGGAACACAATATACTCTTAGATTTACTTGGCGGTAATTGTTAATATGCTCATCTTACAGAAATGTCCTCTGCATGAATCACGTTATTTCATATTTATAAGTATTCGCAGTGCTTGTTCTGTATCTTGAAGACACATTTGTAGTCTGTACCATTTCCCCAGAACATAGTTCTGAAACTAAGGAGTTAAAAATGTACCATCCACAGGACCTCAGTCTCAACACATCGTTGGAGGAATCTCATAGCGAATACTTCCTTGTTGAGTTTCTTTATCACGTAGTTTATATGTGAAGCCCAGTTCAATGATTGGTCTATGTGAAGTCTGTGGAGTCTTACAGAATAACTTACTGGTGCATACGCGTTCAAGATTTCAATTCCGTCAGAGAATATGGACGTGTTCCGCTTCGTTTGAATTCGTCTTAGAGATTATTTTATTATTTGAGTGTTTTCCTTGGTTAGTCTAAGTATATTAGTATCAAACCACAAGCTTTCGTCGAAGCAGATGCACGCTTTTTACATTGGTGGTAATATTGTTGATTGTTCTCTTTAATAACAATAGGAATGAATCGTCGGCATAGTTGACCATAATGTGAGGTAAGTTGATAAATATATCAAAAAGTAGGGGCCTCATTGGGCTACCTTGTGGAATACCCATCTTGATTGTACCCAGAGGAGAATTTTCAAATCCCTGTGAAGTGCGGAGCCTGGTAATTTGTGTCCGATTAGAATGATGTGATTAACACCAGCACGACTTCTCTTATACCATATTTTTCCTAGTAGTGGATTATGGTCAACTAAATAGTAAACCATAGGGAGGTCCATGAGCATTCCAAGTGCTATTTTCTGTGACTCGTAATCTTATCAATTAAAACTCTTATTAATTGGAAGCATGCCGTTTCAAATGATTTCGCTTTTACGAAACCATGTTGGTGAATGAAGTAATGCTTATCTAAAAGCATTACATTTCTGGAGCATATCATCCTTTCAAGAATTTTAGTGTGTTGTTTGTTTTTCAATCATAGACTAATCTCTATGCTTATCCTTATGCTTTATGTATCGGTCTAGTCTTGTCTGTCTTTAATGTTTTGTCTTGTCTTGAATTGTCTGTCTAGTCTTGTCTCTCTAGTCTTGTCTATTTCAATGCGGGAGACCCGGGTTTGAATCCTGGTCGGGGAGGCGACAACTATGGCGGTTTTCACTAACCGTCCGGGCTGCCCACTCTGAATGAATGCAAAATATGCCATTCCGGGGTGGCGCATACTAAAAGCCAAAGTGGAATAGGGGATTTTGTGAGAGCTTCCCCCGAACCACTTTTATTTAAACAGACTTGTCTATCTGCACTTTTTCATCTGCACTTTTCTGTCTAGTTTTGTCTATCTGTTCTTTCACAAACAGCACAGTTTGTCTTATCTACTATTCCTGTTCTAGTATAGTCTACCTAGCCTTGATTATCTCATATGTGCGATCTGTTTAACTATTCTCGTCTTTCTAGTAAAATCTAGACTATGAATAAGACTATCATGGCATGTCTACAATGTCTTTAGTCACACATTGAATACAGTGTCTTTAATCAGATACTTATATAATTTGAATGATATTATTGATTAGATAAATTTATTTTTTAATCTAGCAGACGAGATTTTATAGAAACATAAAATATATGACGTATGAAAGGTTACTGAACAGGTGAAGAGAAGATGATTATCAAAATCTTACATTTAATATTGAATTCAAAAAGGCACACGGAGAAGGAAGTTTTGAAGCTTGGTAAGAAAAAAGTTGCGATTTGTTCCAATTTGGAAAAGTCAAAAATCCCTTTTGACAAATGTGTTTACCTTAACAACTGGAACAAAATACCAAATTCTTTGAATTTATGGAAGGTCGTCCAAAATTTCATACAAAGTTCTACAACGAACTCATTTCTTTACTTGGTTTTTGTTGAAAATTTAAATGAACTGGTAATAATATAAATACTTTACAAAATACCATGTCAAGATTTTTTATTTGTAGAATTTGTTTAAAATGTCTCTATTCAATGCTGAGATAAAGCACCACGAGGAAGAAAATACCCAGACATCAATGGACAAAAATCTATTTAAATTATCGTTATCTACTAGCAGTATTAAATCTAGTGAGCATGAGAAGGTGATACAGAAAGTAGTATTAAGTTTTTTTATTTAAAGTTCAATGAGTCAAAATAACTTTAAATTTTTCAGACTGGGGACAAATCTAAAGGTTACGAATTTCTCAAGAAAGTGATGAAGTGGCCGAAATCCAAAAACCACTCAAACACATCCATAGATGAAATCTTCATCAGAGATGTTATTTATGATGAAAAGGAGACAAAAATTATAAAGAAAATATCTCCTCTTCCAACAACATGCAAGTAAGTATAACATATTTCTTACTTAGGCAATATAGGAATAATTAGTCACAAAAATTGCACAAAATGTGTTTTTTAGTACTTGAACAAATTTACTATTAAGAACAAGCATTTGGTGTGGTCTTAAATTATTTAGATTAATGACTTTATTTATATGATTAATGACTTTCATTGATATGTTTATTCAGATATATTTAGATCCAACAACCATTATTTATTTTGATGTTAAACCATTTAGATCGAGTAGATAGATAGAGTTTATAGCTTTATTCAGGTATATTTAGACTTTACAAACAACAAGCATTATTTTCTGTTGGCTTAAACTATATATATTAATGAGTTTATTTAATACGTTTATTTAAGTTTAAATATTTTTATCATGACTAATATGATACCTACTACCTGGTTGAGCTTTCACCTTTCACAGAATTTACCTTTTTCGAGCACAAAGCCGCTAAAAGAAAGATTGCCACTCCGGCAGTGCACGTCGTCATGAATATAAAATAGTTTACAAATAAATAAATTATTATCAATGAATGCAACTTTATTTCTCAAACAATCAATTCTTGTGCCGATCGAATCTATTGAAAATACCGTATTAACCGCCCTAGATTTGATCCATTAACATTTATTGAATAATAATCACCAGGACTAGACAATTAGATTCAATCCCTTTCATTCATGCGGTAAATTGTGAATCTTTAATTATCTGACTTATACGAGAACCATCAAATTCAGTTTTTCCTTGCTAATCCTAGGAAATTTACTTAACAAGTAGCCAAAATTGCTTCACAACCCCGAACTTCTAATGTAATGGTGGAAATGTTAATGTAATGGTGGAAATGTTAGTTAAGTTTTTTCTTTCTTGAATCAAGACTTTTCTTGGAAATCAATTATCTCAAAGCAACCATGTAACTCAAGCTCAAAAGATATAAATAGTTCATTACTTTTGCGTTTTATCAGAACTTAAATCAATTAACTAACAACTTATATCTCAAAAACTACAGCTGCCACGAAATTTGCCAAGTATTTTTAGAAAGACAAAAATTACATTAGTTATCGTAGAAATTATATCAGTATTTATTTACATATGAAAACAATAATATACATTATTTCTAGGAATACAATAAATCAATATTTGGATTACAGTGCGGCTCAAGCTTTAGAAGAAATTGTAGAATTTATGCAAAGGATCCAAGATAACGAGGAACACATTAAGAATATTATCGTAAAATATATTTCTGATAAATCCGTGCAGAAGGAATTAGGTAAAGTAGAAATTAAATTATTGATTGTGTAATAAGTAAAGTGTGATCTAAACAACTATGAAAAATATGTTGGGTGTTACTGCTTTTTCAATATATTCCATGTATGTGTCAATCAGTTCTATTGTTGTTAATGTATTAAAATTTGAATTATTATTTATTATTACAATTTAAATTATTAATGAAATTATTGAATTTTTTTCGTTATGCACTGAAATGCAAATTATATGTAAAATTATATATATTGATATAATCATATATTTTTTTCTTTTGTACTAAGAACCATTTTAAGTCATAACTTAAACAAAAACTGCCAACTTTTTATTTTGCTTGTCTCTGTAAGCAGCAGAAAAGTGCTTTTCTGAGGGACAGTAAAACCGAAAAGAAGACTTTTAGTTCCTTAAAAAATAAAACCTTTCTTTATATTATTGGAAATATTTCTTGAAATTAATAACTCGAGAATGAGAACGTATAAAACGTTTAAAAGTGTTGAAATAGTTACGATGTTTGGAAACAGTTTGAAATCATTTTCTGCACAATCATTAACTTTTAAAATAACATATAACTTTTTAAGTTAAAGCATTAGCGTGTCACGGAAAATTGCTCCTGGAATCGGAGAAACGTGCCCTGAATTTAACAAGCAAGACTTGGTTACAACAAGCTGAAATGTACAAAGAACAGCAAATCGCCCTTCAGGAGACTTTGCATTCAGTCGTGCATCAAAATAGAGAAATGCAACTAGAGAATGAAAATTTAATGAAGAAAAATGAACGGTTGTATATTCAAATTGTTTTAATGCAGGAAGCTGGCACGGCAGTAAATCATAGGCCATCAACAGGTAATGATTATCATAATTAATACAAATTTATTTAAGTTACATTTTGTCCACTAGTAACTTCAATGCGAGTGATTGAAGATTTGAATAGGAACAATGATAGATTGCGAATGAAACTGGGTGTATTTATTGCACAAATCGAAGAATTGGAAGAAAGTTTAAAGAAATTACAGAATAAAAATGATTTTCTCCAAAAACAATTAAACACTAGCAACTTTATTGTTCAAAATCATAAAGGTAAGTTGAAGCATCAAATACTTCATTCTAAGAATTCATTTTATTAAAACTTAAAAAAAAATATTTCAAACGTTCAAAATATATTGGGGATTGGGTGATTTGATTTGATTATTTGATTTGATTCTAGTTTGGTTGTCGATGAATTTATATTAAAAGTTGATAATGAATTCAGCAAGTATTTTCCTTTTAACTAGATCATTTCAACTAATTCTTTACCTAGCAGTAGCTGACGAGCATTTTTGTTCTTACATTCGAAAAACCGATATTTTGAAAACAATAAGCAGTTTCTTTCGATTTATATTGGCATGATTATCGTCGAGAGAATGATTTTCCAATTTTGTAAGCATTTCTACTACATTATTTAATTGTTTCTTTTTTATACATTTTAACACTATGGCCTGTATAGTTACGCGTTTACAAATACGCAAACATCGCAGGAGGCCGGGTGTTTTTTAAAAATCAATAAAAAAGTTGAATTTGTAAAGAATTGTGGAAAATACAAAATTCGAAAAATAGAAATGAATTTTGCAAAGAATTTCGGAAAAGTTTTGCAAAATACACTAAGACTAGGTTTTCCGAAAGCAAAAGTTTTCCAAATTCAAGTTTAGTTTTAAGTTACATTTTTCTATTCCTCTGTAATTACAAAAGAAAAAAAAACTTAACTAATATCACCTAAAAAGAAATATAGTATTTTTATTGATGACCGTTCATATTAGTTTGCAGTTCGGCCACTAAAGTGTAAATCATCAAAACACTTTCCACCATATCCTCGATTTCGGTAGTAGATGAACCTTGATGTAGAACCTTGATCTGTTGATGATGTTGATCTCTAACTATTATGAGCATTAACACTAGGCTTACAGGCTTACCATACGTAAGGGAGTAGCGCAGAGAGTCCTGGTTTTGAGTGCTGTCAGCGGAAATATCCTGGATTGCAAAAATTTACGGAGTTTTAGAATATTATGATGGGCGACTATTTTAATTTAAGACCCATATCTCCGACATAACGATTTTAAACATTCTTTTACGATTGTGCGAAAAATCCAAGCGGCTGAATATTTCCTGCGTCAAGGCTTGCGCTGTGGAATTGTCATCTTTCACCTAAATCCAAGAAGCTGGCAAGCAACGGCGTATGCCTCTTGTTACCCTACTCCATGTGCTATGACGCAGTCCTTATTGAAAGCGCACCAATTGGTATGTCCACGCTTGTTCAACTTTAGGTCGTCAAGAGTTGAAAGGTTAAATACTTGCGCTATTCAACAAGAGGCATGCAATAACGTACTTGATGTATATCTCAAAAGTTGAAAGGAACTCTTATCACACCGACTTCCACCATCCTTGGATTTCTTGCCTCTTCGCTTTCAATTTTCAAGCATAAATTATAAATAAACGACCGAAAGTTGAACAAGTGTGAACATACAATAAGGCTTGCCTCTTACCACGCGTTAAACTACATGCTGTAGCGGAGGAAGAAGAGGAGGTAGAGGAGGAAGAGGATAGTGTGGACATACCAAATGTGAGACGTCCCTTACATTGCTTTTGAGTAGTTGTCTACGTTTTTTGATCATTTTATCTGTATTCGTTTTTTGTCTCAACGTTTAAAAACGGGCAAAAAATAGTTTACGTTTAATGTTAACCTGCAACAGGAATACAAATTTTTGAAATTGTGTATTGTCAGTAACAATTAACGTGTTTATTTCACACTATGTACTGCAGAATTTCCTGTGGCCTTAAAGAAAAGGGTGATATCTAAGACTACGTGAAAACAGCTAAACATTGGAGTATATATTAATGCTATGCCATTAATGCTACTGCTTCAGCAAACATAAGAAATTTTTTTAAAGCCAATCATCATACTTCGGTCGACAGACCGGGAATGGAAACAGCATTGGTGAAGACACCTGGTGAAGATAGAGTGACAACTCTACCAGCCCATCGAATAGGCGGGTCAATATGGTATTTGCGTACTACCAGAAAGCCTTTGACGCGATTGAAACCTGGGCACTGCTTCGGGCGATGGATAGTTCTTGTATAGACTCTAGATCGGTTTTTCCCAACGTGGGGCCCACGCCCCACAGGGGGCAATTTGATTGTTAAGGAGGGCAATTCGAAAATGGACACGACGCGAGTTTAACCCTTTTGCTCCGGGCCATTTAAATGCAATGCTAGATTTCGGTGCCAAAATTAAAAGAAAAAATCTAATTCTTAAATAATAAATATTATAAATTTCTTTTGACGAGAATTTTGAATTTTGATTTTGAATCAATGAAACAAGGTCGTCTTGAGGCGCATTTGAAGGTGAAACATAGTGCTCATATTAGTTCAGATTTTAATAACTTTCAAACTTTTGAGAGTTTACCATCCATTATACGCCAGAGCTACTCCCTAACAGAGAGAATGAATAGAACCATAGTAGAGAAGGCCAGATGTATGCTCCTCCAATGTAAACTTGGAAAACATTTTTGGTCAGAAGCAGTCCAAGCAGCAGTTTATCTGATTAATCAAAGTCCCACGTCAGCGTTGTATGGGAAAGTTCCGGCGTCGTTTTGGTTCAATGAAAAGTCCAACTTGAAGAAACTAAAGATTTTTGGGTGCGTAGCCTTTCCACACATTCCAACGCAAATTATGGGCGGAAAATTAGAATCTTCTTTCGAGAAATGTTTCATGATTGTATATTGCACAAATGGTTACACGTTTTGAGATCCAGAAGAGCATAAGGTCATCGTTGGATGCGATATTATCTTTAAAGAATCAAAATTTTCATTCAAAGGACTGTCAAATGAAGACTGGATTGATCCAGATGTTGTAGAGCCAATAGAAGAGAAAACCGGAAGCAGTAAAAACGAAGAAAGACTATATCAGAAAGAAGACTTTGATCGCAGCAACGATAAAATCGAACCTTTGGAAGTGAGACTTAAGAGGTAAGGTAAGGTGAGAGGTAAAATGGGGACTTACGAAAGCTCACAGGAGAAACAGGACAAGGCAAAAGAACAGAAAAATGAAGAAACATCTAGTCGATCTACGAGAGGTAAAAGACCACGTATCTGCAGGACTATTACCTGGACGATGAAATAGAAAATTATGTAATCCTGACGCTGCATGCGAAGTTTTCGTGGAAGATGTACCGAACAACTACGAGGAAATCGTCACTCGTGTCTCCAAGACAAAGATCAATGGATGGACGGAGTCGCCGAAAAAATAAGCGCACGAAAACGAAACCTGGGAATTAATACCACTTCCCGAAGGAAAATACACACTCAACAGCAACTGGGTTTTCTAGGTTAAGCGCGCGAACATCGAGCGCTACAAGACTAGACTTGTAATCAAGAGTTGTGCGCCCTTGGTTTTATATTAATATGGTTTTGACTACGAAGAAACATATGCCCCAGTGACACTGAGAATCCTATTATGAAGAACTGCGAAGTCTACCACATGAATGTTAAAAATGCATTCCTACACGGTGAAATTCAAGAGGAGCTCTATATATCGTTCGTCGGAATCAACATCTAACGGATTGACGAGGGTTTAGCTTGAATCAAAAGAATTACCTCCGCAGAATGCTGAAATGCTTTGAGATGGAAAACTGCAATCCAGTTCGTACGCCGATGAAAACAATGCCGATACCCAACAGCGAGAAGAAGCTCGCCGATAACAAACCTTACCGAGAACTTGTTGACGACAAGATCTGACCTGAGCTACGCTTAACTATTTCAACAGATATCAACATTCGACGTCAGGATTCCTGACAAAAGTTTTTGGAAACACTGTCTCATGGACTACGAGGCAAACTTCAGTTGCACTTTCCTCAAGAGAAGCTGAATACATCGTCCTAGCGTTCGCAGCAGCCGATGTATTGTGGAATAGAAATCTACTTATCGATCTGGGTGTAGAGAACGAAGATGTACCGACGATCTACGAAGACAATCAATCGTTTATGCATTTCTTGTCTTAATGGGAGCACAAAAGACTAAAACAAGTAGATATCTAATATAACTTTGTACAAGGGCGTACCCAGCAAGGGGCAGGGGGGGGGGGCAGCTGACCGCCCCCCTAGAACACACCTCGCCGCACGGAAATATTTATAACATATTAAAACCTCACCCTGACGTCTTCGGGTGCAAAGAGCACGGTGAAACAGTTCTGAAATTGTATGACAGATGGATACTTCATTTCATCATGCGTAATTTGTGCGCATTGCATAATCCTCGAAACAAATATGAGATAATAATTTTTTGTTAATTTTTTAATGTTAAAAATTATGTATATGTTACATAGGGGCGGGTGGGGGTTCATAAGAATTTTAGAAAGGCTTAGGTGGGGCATGACACAAAAAAGGTTGGGAAACACTGCTCTAGATACTCAAGCTTTATTCAATATATCTAAGAACATGCTACCTTGCATGCAAAGCTGGAATAGACTAGGGTTATCGGAGAAATACCGGGCAGGAAGGGTGTCCGACAAGACGTTACCATTACACCCAAACTTTTTACCCTAGCGTTGAAGAACGTATTTAAAACTCTTTTTGGGAGCGAAAAGGAGACGGAAGAGATCAGCGGAAGCCGCCTTAATCACCTACGCATTGCTAACGATATTGTACTTACCAGCCGCGACTCAGATAAACTAGGGATAATACTACGTGAATTCGAAGAAGCGGTACAGCTCTCTCAAGCGGTAGAGCTGAAAATGAATCTTCAGAAAACCAAAATCATGAGTCCGAGCAATATATTGTTCACCATCGATAATCATACTCTTGAGAAAGTCGATGAGTAGGCAAGTATATCTGTGACACAACAGCAAGTTGGGAAAGACAATCAGACAGCCGATATGATCAGACGTATCGGCTTGACCTAGGCGGCGTTTGGCAGGCTCAGCTAGAAGATGCATGATTTTCCTCGCAGGATGCATCCCTACAAACCTCAAGGAGAAGTTTTATGACTCATGCATCTCCGGTCGCAACTTATGAGCTCGAGACTGTAACTCTAACGATGTACAGCGCAAATCGACTTCGTGTCTGCCAGCGAGCGATGGAGCGAGCGATTCTCCGAATCAGCCTCACGGACAAAATTGGAAATGAATAAATCAGGAGAAGAACAGGGGTCGTGTGTATGGTGTAGCGAATGGTGCGAGACATCAAAGTGGAAGTGGACTAAAATCCTATTACAATGGAGGCCGCGGGGATCGAAGAGAAGTATTAACATGCCTCAGGCAAAATGACGGGACGACATCCGACGTCACGCGGGAGGAAACTAGATGAAAGTAGCCCAGCAAAGATGAATATGGAAAAGTTTGGAGGAGTCGTCGTCGTCATCGTCGGGATTTCTTCGTTGCCGAAGATCCTTCCCCCATTGCCATCGCCGCCTCCGCTTATGTGCCTGTTGGTGGTCCCAGAGACCGATGCGAGATCGGACGGTACATTGGCATTGAGAACATACAAATGCCTCGATGCCGCCTAATATATGTAGTTTGGTGGTGAAGAAGGGGTGGGGATGGTTGATGGTGAATGAGGGTGACTGCACAGAGTAACAGGTGGGCTTGCAGGTAATACCCCGCCTGCTGCTACAGGTACGGGCTCCGATCCTAGTGGCACAGATAGCTGAGACAACTAGTGAGAGTGAGTAGCTTTAATTAGCAAAGACAGTAGCCCCAATCTTCAGTGCTAAGGAACGCAGCCTTACTTTTTAGAGCCTGTCTCATTCCGTCGCCATCTAGTAGGTAACCTGTCACTGTCCCTACCCAGTATAGTAGGTCATTCCCCAGTTCTCCAGGTACTAGCCCTACCTAGAACCCCCAACACTCTTCAGATTGCTGACCAGGTTTTCCGCTGGGATTGGTTACCCAAACCTTCCACCAGGTTGCTCGAGTGTGGAGTTGTGGTGGAGAGTGTATGTGGACGCTGGTGACCATATATTGCGCATCACACCCAAGACCCCGAGGGAGGGGGTAGGCGGGTAGGGGGGTAGGGGGTAGGGGGTAATTTTAGAGGAGTAGGCTTCTTCCAAACTTCCTGTTCAGGAGCGAACGAAAACGGACTAAAAGAAGGAAAGGAGAAAGAAATCATACTTTTTATGGCAAATCAAAACCTGAATCATAAACTGTTAAGACTTTTATATTTTCATATAATTTAAAAAATATGTCCTGGATTTAGGGTTTCTGGTTCGGATATATCCCAACCGTAAAACCGCGGTTTTCTGTGCAAAAACCGAAACCGCATAACCGTCATAAAAAAACGCGGTTTTCGGTTTTATTTAAAGATAAATCAAAATAAAGTACATCGAATGAGTGCTCTTTCAAACATTGCAAACTGTTGTTGCAAAAATGGCAACCATCGATGGTATATGTGAGCAATTTCGAAATCTGCATTTATTCGGAAAGCAATAGCTGGCCGGTTTCCCAACCAAATCTTGCCAAAATGTTCTGCAGGTGTTATGACCCTAATTCAAAAGGAATACCAGAGACAAGTATCTAAATAGGAATAGAAGGAATAAAGAGAAATACGAAGAAAGAAAGATAGCAATGATTTTAGAATTTCAAGAATTAATAGCAAATGGACAAAAAATAGTACTACGCTAGATTAGTGGACTAGTTTGAGACGCCGAAGATACTTAAACATTAATATTCATGGAGATCACATCAATATTTATTGCAATTTAGCCTTTCTGCGAATTGAAGGAATTTGTTCTGCAAATAATATCGTAATATGTGTTGAAAAACAATTAGATTCATTTTGTATCAGTTTCAGAAATGATATTGTGGGTGACTTGGATTAGCAAGTGGAAGTTTGCGGTGACGTCGCGACGCCGTTGTCAAAGTAGGGTGTCAAAATTTCGCAATGCGGTTTTTAGTCGCGGTTTACCACAAGCTGTCCCTTCACCAAAACATCAAATTTGTTTCGCCATCTGCAAAATTGCGAAGACTACAGCGGAAAATCACCGCGAGTTCCCGAAATTCGACGTAGATTAACAAGTTGAACTATGCGGCGACGTCGCAAAGCCGTTATCAAAGATTTTGCAACGCGGTTTTCACTACCGCTCCTGTCAAGCTTTCCCTTCAACAAAACGTTATACTTGTTTTGCTAGCTTGAAAATTACGAAAACTACGGCTGAAAAACCAGCAGCCGCATTAGGAAATTGAACTTTGCGGTGGCGTCGCGACGCCGCTGTCAAAAATTTCGCAACTCGGTTTTCAGTCTCGCTTTCCGACTCCGTTTTGCTCTAACAAAACATCCAATTTGTTGCGGCAGCTGCGAAATTTCGAAAAAACAAATGCAACCAATCTTCGGTAGATCTAACTTTGACGGGCCCTCGCCGCCTTAGTTATCGAGCGATTTCAACTCGGTTTTCAAAAATGGTACAGATTGTCCTGCTGAACCAAAAACTTGCATTAAGCATACAATTCATCTCGCTGTGTACGACACTTTTTACAAGAAATCATCTCGAGTAGAAATTAGCTGCAGCAGTGAGAGATTTATTTCCTGAAAAATCGCACGAAGAAGATGTGGATAATGAATATTACATCGAAGAAGATGTGGATAATGAATATTAAGCCGAAGAAGATGCTGAAATTAAAAGTACTTTACAAATGGTAAGAAAACTTGTAAATTATTTTCGTTTATCTCCGATAAAATCAGTTTCCTACAACAAAACGTAAAAGCTCTTTTTGAAAAGGAAATTGAATGAGCAATGGACATCAAGGCAAGGTGGTTTTCTATTGAACCAATAAAGTCTCTTTTAATATTGGCGGAAAATCTTTTTGAACGACTTTATCCAGACAACAATAAGGTTGAAGTCGAAGATGACTGTTCGGCAAATTCAGAAGAATTAGAAGAAGTGGCCAATCCAAATTATTTCTTGCAAGACGAAGTACAAAAAGCTATTCAAGAAAAATGAAATAAAAATACTTATATGCAAACAAAACGCTATCCTAATTAGAATATAAAAGAACTTCTGAGAGAACAAAAAAACATTAAATATTTTGTTTCAAGTACTCTCTACAATTAAAGATACATCCACCTACTCCGAAAGATCATTTTCCCTTAGCGGCAACTTAGATCTCGTTTAAATATCAGGCACCACTACCAAAAGTTCTTAAAAACCCAACCCGAAACCGAAACCGCGGTTTTTAATTTCCAAAAACCGAAAACCGCGGTTTTTAAAAAGTGCGGATATTCAGAAACCCTACCTGGATTGGACCCAAAAAAATATGGTAAGCCTAATTTCCAAAGCCTAAACTCAAAAGTAACGAGCGTTCTACGTGAAGATATACATTGTATATCTTCCCGTAGAACGCTCGTTACTTTTATATACACGAACGCTCGTATATTATATAGCGCCATTTTGCTTTAAAGTACAGTCAGACTTTAGAAGCATGACTGTCCAAAGGATATTGTGTGAATTTTAATAAATTTACTGCAGTTTGGCTTACGTTGTCCAAACCTCCTCAGCGTTAACTAAACATAACTGTCAAGTCAACACTGTCAACTTGGAATTAGTCCAAATGCTCTTCGGAGAATTCTTCATTAGGATAATCCAATTGTTCCCATACAAGATTCAATCGGCACAATAGCTGCTTACACAAAGCTAAGTAACCACAAATCTAAAGAACAAAGCTAATTAAACCCGAACACTCTAGAATCACTAACAATATATTCGAGTTAGTCTAAGTGAAACATCAACCGACATGTATAATAAAACAGTATCAGAAAATATTTGTTTTAAAAATAAAATACTTTTATTTTTACAACAAAGTTATTCAACAAACAAGTAGTACCCTCCAGAATACCCGGTGTTATATTCATAAAAAAAAACCGGCCAAGTGCGAGTTGTGACTCGCGCACCGAGGGTTCCGTACAAACTTGTAAGTAAGGTATCTTTACGAGGACCTAACTGTATGCAACCCATATGCTTCTGGTGCCTGATATAATACCACGCAACACATTAGTGTATTTTCATAAGTTTCTAATAGTAAATTCGCATTTTTCTTGTAATTAAACTACATATTTACGGTTTTCAGATTTTTCCCTTTACATGTGCTGTAAGACACCTCTTCTTGCCAAATTTCATGATTCTAGGTCAACGGGAAGGACCCTATAGGTTTTGATTCCCTTGTGAAATCGCAAAATAAGCGACATAAACGTTCATATCTTTTGATCACGTTGACTTACAAGTTTGATTTTTTCACAGCTGAAAGAGACCGCAGACCCGAGTATTTGATACAAATTTCAACTTGTTACCTTGTTACTTGTTACCAACCGCGTTCCTGAGAAAAATGGTCTTGACAGACAGACAGACGGACAGACAGACGGACAGACAGACAGACGGACAACAAAGTGATCCTATAAGGGTTCCGTTTTCGGTACGGAACCCTAAAAACAATTGAATGTATTTCAACATTGGAGTATTTTAGTTATTGCCAAACTTCTTTAAAATATGACGAAACTGTGTTGGAATTTTTAACATTTTTTTTTTCTTAAATCTATATTTATTATCCTATTCGAAAGAAAATACTAAAAGTACAATTGCGTGAGCTGTCCATCAAAGACCCATTCATCCAAAAAAAAACATATTGCCTAGATCAGAGTTTCCCAAATGCCAGGTCGCGACCCGGTACCGGGCCACAGAAATAAAATACCGGGTCGCAAAGGAACTTTTCACAAAGCAAAAATTATCTGCTTTTTGTTTTAGTTTATTAATTTTTACGAAAATGTAAAATATCTAAATAAAATTAAATCGACATTATTGAATAAATTAATTGCGTGCTAATAGTTATTTACATTAGAGTGTGGAAAGTTTGATTTTACAACGCGACGGCTCCATTAGCTGGAGCGCTGTAAAATCATTTCCGCACGAAATTTGTTTAATTTTTTTTGGCCGACAATTATTATTTATGAAAAAATAGACCCTCCGCCTCTACTTCCGGTCCTCCACTCCCGGCCCCACTTCCGGTTCCCGCCCCCACTTCCACTTCCCACCCCACTTCCGGTTCCATTTTTTTTCCACTTGCGGTTCACACTGCCGGATCCGGAACCGGAAGTGGGTGTGAACTGGTAAAGGGGGTGGGAACCGGAAGTGTGAATGGGACCCGGAAGTTGGGAGGGAACCGGACGTGGGGTGGGAACCGGAAGTGGGAGCGTGATGGGGGGCTGGAAGTGGAGGTGTAAGGTTCAGGACGAACCATCTTTCCCAACTATTTAGATTACTTACAATATTGGAAATTATTTTATTTGGCACAATACCTCTACAATGCGGGAAAGTGACTTTACCGCATTGTAGCCGGACTTTGCAACATAGTGGGTAAAGTGCTAGTTTCGCTTGATGTATACACGATGTCAAAGCTAGCTTTACAATTCAGGAGGCCCAAAAATATATTATACTTTTATAGTTTCTGGGAATATATCAAGCTATTCTTGGAAGAAACTATTAAAAACAGATAACGTCCCACAATGCCATGACTTTTGAGAGAACACAAACTTAAATTATTTTGATTTTAATTGTAAAAAACTAGTACTTATTCATTATTCTTTGTAACTTTCAGCTACCAATTAGCTATCATTTACGAGTTACCTATTTCTTGCAAGTTAAAACATGTAAACGCATTTCTGATCTCATTTTCCCTTTTTCTGGTTTTAAAATGTTCAACACGCCATTTTGAAATATATTTGAATTGTTATCACCAGAATGCGCAAACAAACTACTGCGCACTACATATATGCCGTTTCTGACTATCTCTCTCTTTTGATGAACAATATTTACGGGTCACGAAGGAAAAATATGAAAATAACCGGGTCACGAAGAAAAAAGTTTGGGAAACGCTGTCCTAGATCACTAGTTTATATTAGAAGTAAATATAAGGAGTCAAATCTATACAAAGCTGACATAGTTATGGATGAATTTTGGTAATCACGGTTAAGACCCAACGATTGTGGTCTTTTAAAACCATTTTAATTTTACATAGTTTTTAAATATATTAAGATAATAAATATCATATTTAGTCCCAATAAATATTAGTTATTGTCGTTTCAATTCATTTAGATGAATGAGTTTAACATAAGTGTAAATCGATACGTTAATACCCAACATCTGGTGGTTTGCAGTGGTCATAAATAATGTTGAATCTATTTTTCTAATATTATATCTAGACTCTACAAGTAGTATTTATAGCGATTTCAATTTACTTGGATTAGTGAGTTTTTAGTTACAACTGGGTATCGATGTTACGAACGGACATCTGGTAGTTGTAGTTGTAGCAATTTACTTGAATTAGTGAATTTTATTACATATCGATGTGCTAGAACCCCACATCTATTATTTGTAGTGGTCATAAATAGTTTTAAATGTGTCTTTGTAATAATGTCTAGATTTATGAGTTTTAGTTTAACAATGTTGTAAATGTAATGTGTAATCTGTGTAGTTTAACAAGTGTATTTTATTTGGGTGTTTGTTAGGATAGAATCGAGCACGTGCACTTGGGGTTAAAATTTCTTAATATCAGTGAGGACAGGAAAATGAGAGATTGTTTTCCTGATTTTGAAAATATGTATTTACAACCAGTTGCGGCGCCAATAACCTTTCTCAGCACGAATATTCTACAAAGATTCCAATTCTGGCAGTGCGCGTCGTACTGTTTACGTCGTAAGTTTATAAATTTTATTTCCCAGAAACATTAAATTTCACTGCCGATCGAATTCATTGATTTCATTCATGCGAACGTTTGTCGAATGTTAGACAATCACAGCACCACGACTTTTTATTATTAAATTATTATTATTATTAAAACAATTACTGATATTTTTATAACCATTAAACCATTCAATTGCAAACTAGTTTTTCTACATTTGAAAATATTCAATTTCTAAGCAATGAATGAGTACTTCTTAGAAAAACATATATTATATGCGGGAAGGTATTAACTCCACAGAATTGACAAACTACCATACAAGTACAATCGCTACATTAAATTAACAAGTCACTGGAACGTTAATTAAACAGGTAAAGCTAGTTAATTTCAATTTGTTAACTTTGACGAGTTGTTGACATAATAAGGTTGTAAGAATATATTAATATAAGATAATACTTAAGTTTATAATAAAATCATTTATATATTTGTTCTTTAAAATTTTACATATTTCCTTATTAGTTCTTATTATTTCCTTAGTATTAGTTTATTTTGTCAATTTTTTTCAATCCAATATTTCCTTTTAACTGCTAATTTTTTTCAGGAATGTTGCAAAAAAGTAAAACGGATTACGAAATAGAGGTCGCAAAAATAATCAACGAACTCCAAACAAGCACGCTTCAAATTAATGAGGCTTTTGAGGCCGGGGTGGTTTTAATAAGAGATTTGGAAAATATGAAGCCAGATATTAGCGACACCATAAATTTGGAAACGTTCAAGGTAAGAAAGCAGCTATTTCTTTTTCTTATTCGCTTTTTTCTTATCTCCTCCTCCTTTACCTTTTCCCTTCCCCTTGCCCTTCCTCCTCTTTCTATATTTCCCTAGATGTTTCCTAACCATTACACCCCTCCACCACGCCTAGAAAAATAGTAATTGTAAATAAAAAAAAATATATTTTCTTAATTTAAAATACTTGAATTTTTAATGCTGCCATCGCCTCGGCAAGTGCTCGTTCTTGTGCCAGTCTTCGTTCTTCTTTTATTGCGCCCCAATATTTTATAAACTCTTCGTGTTCTTCATAAGTTTGCTTCATTTGTTCGATGGTCTCTAATTGTTGTTCCCTTTCCATTCTCATGCGCATAAGTTCTGCGTCCCTAATCTCCACCTCTTCTTCATAATGATCCATCCAATACTGGATACCATTTTGCATATCCTAAGATATTTATAAAAACATAAAAAACAAATTGTAATTTGTATCTTTTGTATAAATACTTCTTGGCTTTCTTCAAAATATCTAACAGTGTCACAATGGACTTTATTTTCTAACGTAGTTTTAACACGGGAACTACTTATTATATCTAAATAGTAGTTTTCGCATTTTTCTAAAGTTAAATTTCCTTGATGTCTACGAGAAGATTCCCATTTAGTCATATATTTATATTCCAAGGTTCCATATCCTGAAAATATTTCCTTTTTTTATTTTTTCTTCTTGTTTTATTTACTTACCTATTGCTTCTTCGTGTAACAACTCAAGTTGTCTCAACCTTTCCAATTTATCCCTATACTTAGTGTCTAGCGATGTTGCTTGCGTTACCAATTTTACTTTCAAATCAGCTTCGCAATCTCGCGTTTCTATTTCGAGTTTGAATAAAGCGTCTTCGTCGTCGCGAAGTTTTTTCAAAACACTTATTCCATGAATTAACGATGTAAATACGCCATTTCGGCAAACATCCTCGACAGTTTTGAAAAGAATACTGTAAATTAATGTCAAGTCCATAAAACGTTTCCTGCTTTCTGAATAAAATTCGTCTCCGTATCCAATTTTCTCGCCAAATCTAAGGATTAATTAAATTTTAATTGTTTGACAAGTACGACACGTTATATTTGGCTGATGCAAAATAATTACTGCTTATGCGTATCGAATATGAAAATTAACGAAATTCATTCGATTCATCGAAAGCGGTTCATCTTTGAACACCTTATCGGGTAGGAAATTTCTCGGAAATTAAAAAAACGATAATCAGTATGAATGAAGCAGAGTTTAATTTGTGAGTCATATAGTCTAGCATATATCATGAAGAAATGATTTTCTCATATTTATTATTGCTGGTCTCTTTTATTATTGCCTCTGGAAGAAGAGCTCCAGTTATTTCGGCTATTCTGAAAACTAATGCAGTCTATTCTATTGATCACTAATATGAACTCTAGTCAATCGGATCATAGAGAAGCTCGTGGTCGAGGTTTATAGACGATAACGAATGCACAACAAGACAATAGACAAAACATGACCAAATTAATAGGAAAACGAATAGGATGGCTGCGACCTTTACTACGTGGTAATCCATACTTCACACTGAATTGATAAATTGACTATGTTTTACCCATACTTATAATATGTAAAAACATTACATAACTTGTTATTCACACTTATATAAATTTAGACACTTATTATGACTCAAGTTTCGACAGTTAAAGGTCATTTTCAAACGAAAGTGACTTTTAGTGACCGCCAAGACCCCAAGTGAAAATGACTTGAAAGTTACCTTTAACAGACGAAATTCGAGTCGTGGTAAGTGTCTAAATTCATATAAGTGTGAATAACAATTTATATAATATATTTGCATAATATATGTGTGGTTAAAACATTGTGAATTTATCAATGCTGCAGCTTATCTGCACTTCTTCGAATTCGGCATTAACTAAGATCGAAACTAATACATCTAAGAGTATGATACAGAACGTTATTACGAAGTCCTATACTCTTTTCAGACTTGAAATCGGAAGATGTAACTTGAAGCGGGTTCTTATAAAAGTTATTATTTATTATTCCAGCATAATTCTAGCACAAAACACGAGTACACTTGTGAACAGTCATTAACGTTCGTGCATTCAAACATGACTATAACACGAGTCCAACAATATCAATGTATTAAAACAGTGATATATCACATTACTATAGCAAAAAGGAAAAGTTTAGAAATTTTAGGTAAAAGTTATAGTTTTAGAAATTAGAAAAATTATGAATAGTCTCAATTGTTTTTGCACCAACCTAATAATTTTACCTGTCTTCGATGGATCTATATGTAGGGTATTTTAAACTGCACGGTTGAAATTCTTTTTGTGCAATTCCTTTTAATATCGCTATTTTTTCCAGGCAATCATTCAATATAATCAAATCGAGCTGTTGAATGATATCATGATCCAAAGTTTCGTCATCAGCAATAATTATATCCTCGATAGTTTCGAAATCCACAACTTCATCATCGTCATCATAAAATATCACATCTTCAACTATCGTCTCCCCATCTGATATCCAAGTTATTGTAGTTTTATCCCGAATTTTCGGCATTTTTTCTGACGTAAATATGTCAATAAATATTTTTTTTATTTCCAGAAACGTGAAAAATCCCTAGTCGATATCATATATCTAAGTAGGTCTTGTATCAATGAGCTCTTCAGAAGTTTATCGAATATGAAAAATGATTCTTTAAAACATTCCCAAGAGAAGTATTAAAACTCGTCTTACGGTCGAGAACAGAAAATAAAGTTTAAGGTTATTAATTTTAAGGGAGAAACTAGAAACGGAAATTGAAAGACAAAAAGCCGTAGTTTTAGAATTAACGAGAAAGCAGGAAAATCTTCGATTTATAAGCTCAAAGCATGAACAGTGCGATGACATATTTAAAAGTTGGAAGGAAAAAAATGAAAAGCTGGAAAAAGTAATTAAGAAAAAAGAAGAAGTAATTTCTATTAAACAGGATGAAATAAGTGAAAAGCAACGGGAAATTAAAGATTTCAATGATAAAATTGAAAAAGATAATAAAACCGTAAATATTTGTGTCATTGCAATATAAAAATTCCATTAGTTTGTTTGTAGATAAAAGAACATATGGAAAGTATTATGCAAATGAATCTTAAGTATCAGAAATGTCAAAGAATAATTGATAGCCTCCAAGCTCAAATCGATGGCATGTCCGTAATTTTATCAGCAACTGGTTCTGGTGAAATCGCTAAAGAACTAACAAACTCCCAAGAAAAGTTATTGAAATTAGAACGTGCTTATTTTTCGGTAAATTTCATAAATCTAATCCCTCCGCTCTAATAAAATCATCATATTTTAGGTTTTATCCCAGAGAAATATATTCGTGGAAGAATTAAAATTGAAAAGTTCTGAAAAAGATAAATTGGTGGAATATCAAAAGGATTTCAATAATCAACTCCAAGTCTCACAGAGTACTAAAGATATTTTACAGAAAGAGAATTACTCTCTCAGGGAACAATTGGAAAATGAAAAGGCAACAGTAACACGTAAGAAATATTTTTAATTGAGTTTTTAACTTTAAATAAAATTGATTATTTATTGTTAGTTTTGCAAATGGAACGTGTTCGTCATTTAGAGGAAAAAAATATTTTGACGGCGTTCTGTGAACACCTAAAATCAGATATAATCAAAGTGGATGAGCTTGAGAAGGCGCTCTCGACAATTAACAATCGTGCTGGAAAATTGGCTGTTAGTGAATTTAATTAAAATTTCATAGCAAATAGTTTCACCACTAATTTCAGTTAATTGCTGAACATAATAAGGAGATAGGTAAAAAATTACAAAACGAAATAACTGAAAAAGACCTTGCCATATCTAAACTTCAAAACAACTTGCAACTCTTGAACAACCTGCAAGTGGAAAGTTCTAAGGAAAAAGTTGCCCTGTGTAAGGAACTGAATCATGTTTTCATGTTGAAAAATGAATCAGACGGAAAATTAGCTCGGGGAGTTGAAAGATGTGTCTTGCATGTAGAGAATGAACAGGATCATGTCCATAAAGATAATTCTAAAGTAAATAAACAAACAATTTTATACTAAATTTAATATTCAAGCTTTATATAAATTTCAAAGTGTGAAGAATTCCAAAGTTTATACAAAAAGGAACAGCAGAGAGTTAAGGGTTTGGAAATTGAACTTAAAACACAAATGAACGAAACAGCTAAACTTCTTGGTAGACAAAAAGCTACTGACGAAAAAGTAATTTTTTTTTAATATTTCCATGAAACGGTTCCCAATAAAAATATAATAGTACATGGCTTTTTATTATATCTTTTGTGGTATTTTAGGTTACTTATTTGGAGAATGAAAAGTTGGGATTGTTGTCGGCTTTTATGAAGTTGAAGGAAACTGCTACGCTAATGGAAAATCAAAATCAGAAAATGCACATGGAATTTAAGAATGTCAATGAAATCTTTGTCACAAAGTATTCTAAATTAAAGAAGAAGATAATCTCTCAGAAAGAAAACAGTAAAGATATCAAATCGGTAATAACATAATAAATAAAGCTAGTGTAAGACTAGTCAGACAAGACTAGACAGACAAGACTAGACAGACAAGACTAGACAGACAAGACTAGACAGACAAGACTAGACAGACAAGACTAGACAGACAAGACTAGACAGACAAGACTAGACAGACAAGACTAGACAGACAAGACTAGACAGACAAGACTAGACAGACAAGACTAGACAGACAAGACTAGACAGACAGACAAGACTAACAGACAAGACTTAGACAGACAAGACTAGACAGACAAGACTAGACAGACAAGACTAGACAGAAGACTAGACAGACAAAGACTGGAATAGACAGACAAGACTAACAGACAAGACTAGACAGACAAGACTAGACAGACAAGACTAGACAGACAAGACTAGACAGACAAGACTAGACAGACAAGACTAGACAGACAAGACTAGACAGACAAGACTAGACAGACAAGAATAGACAGACAAGACTAGACAGACAAGACTAGACAGACAAGACTAGACAGACAAGACTAGACAGACAAGACTAGACAGACAAGACTAGACAGACAAGACTAGACAGACAAGACTAGACAGACAAGACTAGACAGACAAGACTAGACAGACAAGACTAGACAGACAAGACTAGACAGACAAGACTAGACAGACAAGACTAGACAGACAAGACTAGACAGACAAGACTAGACAGACAAGACTAGACAGACAAGACTAGACAGACAAGACTAGACAGACAAGACTAGACAGACAAGACTAGACAGACAAGACTAGACAGACAAGACTAGACAGACAAGACTAGACAGACAAGACTAGACAGACAAGACTAGACAGACAAGACTAGACAGACAAGACTAGACAGACAAGACTAGACAGACAAGACTAGACAGACAAGACTAGACAGACAAGACTAGACAGACAAGACTAGACAGAAAAGACTAGACAGACAAGACTAGACAGACAAGACTAGACAGACAAGACTAGACAGACAAGACTAGACAGACAAGACTAGACAGACAAGACTAGACAGACAAGACTAGACAGACAAGACTAGACAGACAAGACTAGACAGACAGACTAGACAGACAAGACTAGACAGACAAGACTAGACAGACAAGACTAGACAGACAAGACTAGACAGACAAGACTAGACAGACAAGACTAGACAGGACAAGACTAGACAGACAAGACTAGACAGACAAGACTAGACAGACAAGACTAGACAGACAAGACTAGACAGACAAGACTAGACAGACAAGACTAGACAGACAAGACTAGACAGACAAGACTAGACAGACAAGACTAGACAGACAAGACTAGACAGACAAGACTAGACAGACAAGACTAGACAGACAAGACTAGACAGACAAGACTAGACAGACAAGACTAGACAGACAAGACTAGACAGACAAGACTAGACAGACAAGACTAGACAGACAAGACTAGACAGACAAGACTAGACAGACAAGACTAGACAGACAAGACTAGACAGACAAGACTAGACAGACAAGACTAGACAGACAAGACTAGACAGACAAGACTAGACAGACAAGACTAGACAGACAAGACTAGACAGACAAGACTAGACAGACAAGACTAGACAGACAGACTAGACAGACAAGACTAGACAGACAAGACTAGACAGCAAGACTAGACAGACAGACTAGACAGACAAGACTAGACAGACAAGACTAGACAGACAAGACTAGACAGACAAGACTAGACAGACAAGACTAGACAGACAAGACTAGACAGACAAGACTAGACAGACAAGACTAGACAGACAAGACTAGACAGACAAGACTAGACAGACAAGACTAGACAGACAAGACTAGACAGACAAGACTAGACAGACAAGACTAGACAGACAAGACTAGACAGACAAGACTAGACAGACAAGACTAGACAGACAAGACTAGACAGACAAGACTAGACAGACAAGACTAGACAGACAAGACTAGACAGACAAGACTAGACAGACAAGACTAGACAGACAAGACTAGACAGACAAGACTAGACAGACAAGACTAGACAGACAAGACTAGACAGACAAGACTAGACAGACAAGACTAGACAGACAAGACTAGACAGACAAGACTAGACAGACAAGACTAGACAGACAAGACTAGACAGACAAGACTAGACAGACAAGACTAGACAGACAAGACTAGACAGACAAGACTAGACAGACAAGACTAGACAGACAAGACTAGACAGACAAGACTAGACAGACAAGACTAGACAGACAAGACTAGACAGACAAGACTAGACAGACAAGACTAGACAGACAAGACTAGACAGACAAGACTAGACAGACAAGACTAGACAGACAAGACTAGACAGACAAGACTAGACAGACAAGACTAGACAGACAAGACTAGACAGACAAGACTAGACAGACAAGACTAGACAGACAAGACTAGACAGACAAGACTAGACAGACAAGACTAGACAGACAAGACTAGACAGACAAGACTAGACAGACAAGACTAGACAGACAAGACTAGACAGACAAGACTAGACAGACAAGACTAGACAGACAAGACTAGACAGACAAGACTAGACAGACAAGACTAGACAGACAAGACTAGACAGACAAGACTAGACAGACAAGACTAGACAGACAAGACTAGACAGACAAGACTAGACAGACAAGACTAGACAGACAAGACTAGACAGACAAGACTAGACAGACAAGACTAGACAGACAAGACTAGACAGACAAGACTAGACAGACAAGACTAGACAGACAAGACTAGACAGACAAGACTAGACAGACAAGACTAGACAGACAAGACTAGACAGACAAGACTAGACAGACAAGACTAGACAGACAAGACTAGACAGACAAGACTAGACAGACAAGACTAGACAGACAAGACTAGACAGACAAGACTAGACAGACAAGACTAGACAGACAAGACTAGACAGACAAGACTAGACAGACAAGACTAGACAGACAAGACTAGACAGACAAGACTAGACAGACAAGACTAGACAGACAAGACTAGACAGACAAGACTAGACAGACAAGACTAGACAGACAAGACTAGACAGACAAGACTAGACAGACAAGACTAGACAGACAAGACTAGACAGACAAGACTAGACAGACAAGACTAGACAGACAAGACTAGACAGACAAGACTAGACAGACAAGACTAGACAGACAAGACTAGACAGACAAGACTAGACAGACAAGACTAGACAGACAAGACTAGACAGACAAGACTAGACAGACAAGACTAGACAGACAAGACTAGACAGACAAGACTAGACAGACAAGACTAGACAGACAAGACTAGACAGACAAGACTAGACAGACAAGACTAGACAGACAAGACTAGACAGACAAGACTAGACAGACAAGACTAGACAGACAAGACTAGACAGACAAGACTAGACAGACAAGACTAGACAGACAAGACTAGACAGACAAGACTAGACAGACAAGACTAGACAGACAAGACTAGACAGACAAGACTAGACAGACAAGACTAGACAGACAAGACTAGACAGACAAGACTAGACAGACAAGACTAGACAGACAAGACTAGACAGACAAGACTAGACAGACAAGACTAGACAGACAAGACTAGACAGACAAGACTAGACAGACAAGACTAGACAGACAAGACTAGACAGACAAGACTAGACAGACAAGACTAGACAGACAAGACTAGACAGACAAGACTAGACAGACAAGACTAGACAGACAAGACTAGACAGACAAGACTAGACAGACAAGACTAGACAGACAAGACTAGACAGACAAGACTAGACAGACAAGACTAGACAGACAAGACTAGACAGACAAGACTAGACAGACAAGACTAGACAGACAAGACTAGACAGACAAGACTAGACAGACAAGACTAGACAGACAAGACTAGACAGACAAGACTAGACAGACAAGACTAGACAGACAAGACTAGACAGACAAGACTAGACAGACAAGACTAGACAGACAAGACTAGACAGACAAGACTAGACAGACAAGACTAGACAGACAAGACTAGACAGACAAGACTAGACAGACAAGACTAGACAGACAAGACTAGACAGACAAGACTAGACAGACAAGACTAGACAGACAAGACTAGACAGACAAGACTAGACAGACAAGACTAGACAGACAAGACTAGACAGACAAGACTAGACAGACAAGACTAGACAGACAAGACTAGACAGACAAGACTAGACAGACAAGACTAGACAGACAAGACTAGACAGACAAGACTAGACAGACAAGACTAGACAGACAAGACTAGACAGACAAGACTAGACAGACAAGACTAGACAGACAAGACTAGACAGACAAGACTAGACAGACAAGACTAGACAGACAAGACTAGACAGACAAGACTAGACAGACAAGACTAGACAGACAAGACTAGACAGACAAGACTAGACAGACAAGACTAGACAGACAAGACTAGACAGACAAGACTAGACAGACAAGACTAGACAGACAAGACTAGACAGACAAGACTAGACAGACAAGACTAGACAGACAAGACTAGACAGACAAGACTAGACAGACAAGACTAGACAGACAAGACTAGACAGACAAGACTAGACAGACAAGACTAGACAGACAAGACTAGACAGACAAGACTAGACAGACAAGACTAGACAGACAAGACTAGACAGACAAGACTAGACAGACAAGACTAGACAGACAAGACTAGACAGACAAGACTAGACAGACAAGACTAGACAGACAAGACTAGACAGACAAGACTAGACAGACAAGACTAGACAGACAAGACTAGACAGACAAGACTAGACAGACAAGACTAGACAGACAAGACTAGACAGACAAGACTAGACAGACAAGACTAGACAGACAAGACTAGACAGACAAGACTAGACAGACAAGACTAGACAGACAAGACTAGACAGACAAGACTAGACAGACAAGACTAGACAGACAAGACTAGACAGACAAGACTAGACAGACAAGACTAGACAGACAAGACTAGACAGACAAGACTAGACAGACAAGACTAGACAGACAAGACTAGACAGACAAGACTAGACAGACAAGACTAGACAGACAAGACTAGACAGACAAGACTAGACAGACAAGACTAGACAGACAAGACTAGACAGACAAGACTAGACAGACAAGACTAGACAGACAAGACTAGACAGACAAGACTAGACAGACAAGACTAGACAGACAAGACTAGACAGACAAGACTAGACAGACAAGACTAGACAGACAAGACTAGACAGACAAGACTAGACAGACAAGACTAGACAGACAAGACTAGACAGACAAGACTAGACAGACAAGACTAGACAGACAAGACTAGACAGACAAGACTAGACAGACAAGACTAGACAGACAAGACTAGACAGACAAGACTAGACAGACAAGACTAGACAGACAAGACTAGACAGACAAGACTAGACAGACAAGACTAGACAGACAAGACTAGACAGACAAGACTAGACAGACAAGACTAGACAGACAAGACTAGACAGACAAGACTAGACAGACAAGACTAGACAGACAAGACTAGACAGACAAGACTAGACAGACAAGACTAGACAGACAAGACTAGACAGACAAGACTAGACAGACAAGACTAGACAGACAAGACTAGACAGACAAGACTAGACAGACAAGACTAGACAGACAAGACTAGACAGACAAGACTAGACAGACAAGACTAGACAGACAAGACTAGACAGACAAGACTAGACAGACAAGACTAGACAGACAAGACTAGACAGACAAGACTAGACAGACAAGACTAGACAGACAAGACTAGACAGACAAGACTAGACAGACAAGACTAGACAGACAAGACTAGACAGACAAGACTAGACAGACAAGACTAGACAGACAAGACTAGACAGACAAGACTAGACAGACAAGACTAGACAGACAAGACTAGACAGACAAGACTAGACAGACAAGACTAGACAGACAAGACTAGACAGACAAGACTAGACAGACAAGACTAGACAGACAAGACTAGACAGACAAGACTAGACAGACAAGACTAGACAGACAAGACTAGACAGACAAGACTAGACAGACAAGACTAGACAGACAAGACTAGACAGACAAGACTAGACAGACAAGACTAGACAGACAAGACTAGACAGACAAGACTAGACAGACAAGACTAGACAGACAAGACTAGACAGACAAGACTAGACAGACAAGACTAGACAGACAAGACTAGACAGACAAGACTAGACAGACAAGACTAGACAGACAAGACTAGACAGACAAGACTAGACAGACAAGACTAGACAGACAAGACTAGACAGACAAGACTAGACAGACAAGACTAGACAGACAAGACTAGACAGACAAGACTAGACAGACAAGACTAGACAGACAAGACTAGACAGACAAGACTAGACAGACAAGACTAGACAGACAAGACTAGACAGACAAGACTAGACAGACAAGACTAGACAGACAAGACTAGACAGACAAGACTAGACAGACAAGACTAGACAGACAAGACTAGACAGACAAGACTAGACAGACAAGACTAGACAGACAAGACTAGACAGACAAGACTAGACAGACAAGACTAGACAGACAAGACTAGACAGACAAGACTAGACAGACAAGACTAGACAGACAAGACTAGACAGACAAGACTAGACAGACAAGACTAGACAGACAAGACTAGACAGACAAGACTAGACAGACAAGACTAGACAGACAAGACTAGACAGACAAGACTAGACAGACAAGACTAGACAGACAAGACTAGACAGACAAGACTAGACAGACAAGACTAGACAGACAAGACTAGACAGACAAGACTAGACAGACAAGACTAGACAGACAAGACTAGACAGACAAGACTAGACAGACAAGACTAGACAGACAAGACTAGACAGACAAGACTAGACAGACAAGACTAGACAGACAAGACTAGACAGACAAGACTAGACAGACAAGACTAGACAGACAAGACTAGACAGACAAGACTAGACAGACAAGACTAGACAGACAAGACTAGACAGACAAGACTAGACAGACAAGACTAGACAGACAAGACTAGACAGACAAGACTAGACAGACAAGACTAGACAGACAAGACTAGACAGACAAGACTAGACAGACAAGACTAGACAGACAAGACTAGACAGACAAGACTAGACAGACAAGACTAGACAGACAAGACTAGACAGACAAGACTAGACAGACAAGACTAGACAGACAAGACTAGACAGACAAGACTAGACAGACAAGACTAGACAGACAAGACTAGACAGACAAGACTAGACAGACAAGACTAGACAGACAAGACTAGACAGACAAGACTAGACAGACAAGACTAGACAGACAAGACTAGACAGACAAGACTAGACAGACAAGACTAGACAGACAAGACTAGACAGACAAGACTAGACAGACAAGACTAGACAGACAAGACTAGACAGACAAGACTAGACAGACAAGACTAGACAGACAAGACTAGACAGACAAGACTAGACAGACAAGACTAGACAGACAAGACTAGACAGACAAGACTAGACAGACAAGACTAGACAGACAAGACTAGACAGACAAGACTAGACAGACAAGACTAGACAGACAAGACTAGACAGACAAGACTAGACAGACAAGACTAGACAGACAAGACTAGACAGACAAGACTAGACAGACAAGACTAGACAGACAAGACTAGACAGACAAGACTAGACAGACAAGACTAGACAGACAAGACTAGACAGACAAGACTAGACAGACAAGACTAGACAGACAAGACTAGACAGACAAGACTAGACAGACAAGACTAGACAGACAAGACTAGACAGACAAGACTAGACAGACAAGACTAGACAGACAAGACTAGACAGACAAGACTAGACAGACAAGACTAGACAGACAAGACTAGACAGACAAGACTAGACAGACAAGACTAGACAGACAAGACTAGACAGACAAGACTAGACAGACAAGACTAGACAGACAAGACTAGACAGACAAGACTAGACAGACAAGACTAGACAGACAAGACTAGACAGACAAGACTAGACAGACAAGACTAGACAGACAAGACTAGACAGACAAGACTAGACAGACAAGACTAGACAGACAAGACTAGACAGACAAGACTAGACAGACAAGACTAGACAGACAAGACTAGACAGACAAGACTAGACAGACAAGACTAGACAGACAAGACTAGACAGACAAGACTAGACAGACAAGACTAGACAGACAAGACTAGACAGACAAGACTAGACAGACAAGACTAGACAGACAAGACTAGACAGACAAGACTAGACAGACAAGACTAGACAGACAAGACTAGACAGACAAGACTAGACAGACAAGACTAGACAGACAAGACTAGACAGACAAGACTAGACAGACAAGACTAGACAGACAAGACTAGACAGACAAGACTAGACAGACAAGACTAGACAGACAAGACTAGACAGACAAGACTAGACAGACAAGACTAGACAGACAAGACTAGACAGACAAGACTAGACAGACAAGACTAGACAGACAAGACTAGACAGACAAGACTAGACAGACAAGACTAGACAGACAAGACTAGACAGACAAGACTAGACAGACAAGACTAGACAGACAAGACTAGACAGACAAGACTAGACAGACAAGACTAGACAGACAAGACTAGACAGACAAGACTAGACAGACAAGACTAGACAGACAAGACTAGACAGACAAGACTAGACAGACAAGACTAGACAGACAAGACTAGACAGACAAGACTAGACAGACAAGACTAGACAGACAAGACTAGACAGACAAGACTAGACAGACAAGACTAGACAGACAAGACTAGACAGACAAGACTAGACAGACAAGACTAGACAGACAAGACTAGACAGACAAGACTAGACAGACAAGACTAGACAGACAAGACTAGACAGACAAGACTAGACAGACAAGACTAGACAGACAAGACTAGACAGACAAGACTAGACAGACAAGACTAGACAGACAAGACTAGACAGACAAGACTAGACAGACAAGACTAGACAGACAAGACTAGACAGACAAGACTAGACAGACAAGACTAGACAGACAAGACTAGACAGACAAGACTAGACAGACAAGACTAGACAGACAAGACTAGACAGACAAGACTAGACAGACAAGACTAGACAGACAAGACTAGACAGACAAGACTAGACAGACAAGACTAGACAGACAAGACTAGACAGACAAGACTAGACAGACAAGACTAGACAGACAAGACTAGACAGACAAGACTAGACAGACAAGACTAGACAGACAAGACTAGACAGACAAGACTAGACAGACAAGACTAGACAGACAAGACTAGACAGACAAGACTAGACAGACAAGACTAGACAGACAAGACTAGACAGACAAGACTAGACAGACAAGACTAGACAGACAAGACTAGACAGACAAGACTAGACAGACAAGACTAGACAGACAAGACTAGACAGACAAGACTAGACAGACAAGACTAGACAGACAAGACTAGACAGACAAGACTAGACAGACAAGACTAGACAGACAAGACTAGACAGACAAGACTAGACAGACAAGACTAGACAGACAAGACTAGACAGACAAGACTAGACAGACAAGACTAGACAGACAAGACTAGACAGACAAGACTAGACAGACAAGACTAGACAGACAAGACTAGACAGACAAGACTAGACAGACAAGACTAGACAGACAAGACTAGACAGACAAGACTAGACAGACAAGACTAGACAGACAAGACTAGACAGACAAGACTAGACAGACAAGACTAGACAGACAAGACTAGACAGACAAGACTAGACAGACAAGACTAGACAGACAAGACTAGACAGACAAGACTAGACAGACAAGACTAGACAGACAAGACTAGACAGACAAGACTAGACAGACAAGACTAGACAGACAAGACTAGACAGACAAGACTAGACAGACAAGACTAGACAGACAAGACTAGACAGACAAGACTAGACAGACAAGACTAGACAGACAAGACTAGACAGACAAGACTAGACAGACAAGACTAGACAGACAAGACTAGACAGACAAGACTAGACAGACAAGACTAGACAGACAAGACTAGACAGACAAGACTAGACAGACAAGACTAGACAGACAAGACTAGACAGACAAGACTAGACAGACAAGACTAGACAGACAAGACTAGACAGACAAGACTAGACAGACAAGACTAGACAGACAAGACTAGACAGACAAGACTAGACAGACAAGACTAGACAGACAAGACTAGACAGACAAGACTAGACAGACAAGACTAGACAGACAAGACTAGACAGACAAGACTAGACAGACAAGACTAGACAGACAAGACTAGACAGACAAGACTAGACAGACAAGACTAGACAGACAAGACTAGACAGACAAGACTAGACAGACAAGACTAGACAGACAAGACTAGACAGACAAGACTAGACAGACAAGACTAGACAGACAAGAGACAACTAGACAGACAAGACTAGACAGACAAGACTAGACAGACAAGACTAGACAGACAAGACTAGACAGACAAGACTAGACAGACAAGACTAGACAGACAAGACTAGACAGACAAGACTAGACAGACAAGACTAGACAGACAAGACTAGACAGACAAGACTAGACAGACAAGACTAGACAGACAAGACTAGACAGACAAGACTAGACAGACAAGACTAGACAGACAAGACTAGACAGACAAGACTAGACAGACAAGACTAGACAGACAAGACTAGACAGACAAGACTAGACAGACAAGACTAGACAGACAAGACTAGACAGACAAGACTAGACAGACAAGACTAGACAGACAAGACTAGACAGACAAGACTAGACAGACAAGACTAGACAGACAAGACTAGACAGACAAGACTAGACAGACAAGACTAGACAGACAAGACTAGACAGACAAGACTAGACAGACAAGACTAGACAGACAAGACTAGACAGACAAGACTAGACAGACAAGACTAGACAGACAAGACTAGACAGACAAGACTAGACAGACAAGACTAGACAGACAAGACTAGACAGACAAGACTAGACAGAGAAGACTAGACAGAGAAGACTATACAGAGAAGACTAGACAGACAAGACTAGACAGACAAGACTAGACAGACAAGACTAGACAGACAAGACTAGACAGACAAGACTAGACAGACAAGACTAGACAGACAAGACTAGACAGACAAGATAGACAGACAAGACTAGACAGACAAAACTAGACAGACAAGTCTAGACAGACAAGACTAGACAGACAAGACTAGACAGACAAGACTAGACAGGCAAGACTAGACAGACAAGACTACACAGACAAGACTAGACAGACAAGACTAGACAGACAAGACTAGACAGACAAGACTAGACAGACAAGACTAGACAGACAAGACTGGACAGACAAGACTAGACAGACAAGACTAGACAGACAAGACTAGACAGACAAGACTAGACAGACAAGACTAGACAGACAAGACTAGACAGACAAGACTAGACAGACAAGACTAGACAGACAAGACTAGACAGACAAGACTAGACAGACAAGACTAGACAGACAAGACTAGACAAGACTAGACAGACAAGACTAGACAGACAAGACTAGACAGACAAGACTAGACAGACAAGACTAGACAGACAAGACAGACAAGACTAGACAGACAAGACTAGACAGACAAGACTAGACAGACAAGACTAGACAGACAAGACTAGACAGACAAGACTAGACAGACAAGACTAGACAGACAAGACTAGACAGACAAGACTAGACAGACAAGACTAGACAGACAAGACTAGACAGACAAGACTAGACAGACAAGACTAGACAGACAAGACTAGACAGACAAGACTAGACAGACAAGACTAGACAAGACTAGACAGACAAGACTAGACAGACAAGACTAGACAGACAAGACTAGACAGACAAGACTAGACAGACAAGACTAGACAGACAAGACTAGACAGACAAGACTAGACAGACAAGACTAGACAGACAAGACTAGACAGACAAGACTAGACAGACAAGACTAGACAGACAAGACTAGACAGACAAGACTAGACAGACAAGACTAGACAGACAAGACTAGACAGACAAGACTAGACAGACAAGACTAGACAGACAAGACTAGACAGACAAGACTAGACAGACAAGACTAGACAGACAAGACTAGACAGACAAGACTAGACAGACAAGACTAGACAGACAAGACTAGACAGACAAGACTAGACAGACAAGACTAGACAGACAAGACTAGACAGACAAGACTAGACAGACAAGACTAGACAGACAAGACTAGACAGACAAGACTAGACAGACAAGACTAGACAGACAAGACTAGACAGACAAGACAGAAAGACTAGACAGACAAGACTAGACAGACAAGACTAGACAGACAAGACTAGACAGACAAGACTAGACAGACAAGACTAGACAGACAAGACTAGACAGACAAGACTAGACAGACAAGACTAGACAGACAAGACTAGACAGACAAGACTAGACAGACAAGACTAGACAGACAAGACTAGACAGACAAGACTAGACAGACAAGACTAGACAGACAAGACTAGACAGACAAGACTAGACAGACAAGACTAGACAGACAAGACTAGACAGACAAGACTAGACAGACAAGACTAGACAGACAAGACTAGACAGACAAGACTAGACAGACAAGACTAGACAGACAAGACTAGACAGACAAGACTAGACAGACAAGACTAGACAGACAAGACTAGACAGACAAGACTAGACAGACAAGACTAGACAGACAAGACTAGACAGACAAGACTAGACAGACAAGACTAGACAGACAAGACTAGACAGACAAGACTAGACAGACAAGACTAGACAGACAAGACTAGACAGACAAGACTAGACAGACAAGACTAGACAGACAAGACTAGACAGACAAGACTAGACAGACAAGACTAGACAGACAAGACTAGACAGACAAGACTAGACAGACAAGACTAGACAGACAAGACTAGACAGACAAGACTAGACAGACAAGACTAGACAGACAAGACTAGACAGACAAGACTAGACAGACAAGACTAGACAGACAAGACTAGACAGACAAGACTAGACAGACAGACAAGACTAGACAGACAAGACTAGACAGACAAGACTAGACAGACAAGACTAGACAGACAAGACTAGACAGACAAGACTAGACAGACAAGACTAGACAGACAAGACTAGACAGACAAGACTAGACAGACAAGACTAGACAGACAAGACTAGACAGACAAGACTAGACAGACAAGACTAGACAGACAAGACTAGAAGACTAGACAGACAAGACTAGACAGACAAGACTAGACAGACAAGACTAGACAGACAAGACTAGACAGACAAGACTAGACAGACAAGACTAGACAGACAAGACTAGACAGACAAGACTAGACAGACAAGACTAGACAGACAAGACTAGACAGACAAGACTAGACAGACAAGACTAGACAGACAAGACTAGACAGACAAGACTAGACAGACAAGACTAGACAGACAAGACTAGACAGACAAGACTAGACAGACAAGACTAGACAGACAAGACTAGACAGACAAGACTAGACAGAGAAGACTAGACAGACAAGACTAGACAGACAAGACTAGACAGACAAGACTAGACAGACAAGACTAGACAGACAAGACTAGACAGACAAGACTAGACAGACAAGACTAGACAGACAAGACTAGACAGACAAGACTAGACAGACAAGACTAGACAGACAAGACTAGACAGACAAGACTAGACAGACAAGACTAGACAGACAAGACTAGACAGACAAGACTAGACAGACAAGACTAGACAGACAAGACTAGACAGACAAGACTAGACAGACAAGACTAGACAGACAAGACTAGACAGACAAGACTAGACAGACAAGACTAGACAGACAAGACTAGACAGACAAGACTAGACAGACAAGACTAGACAGACAAGACTAGACAGACAAGACTAGACAGACAAGACTAGACAGACAAGACTAGACAGACAAGACTAGACAGACAAGACTAGACAGACAAGACTAGACAGACAAGACTAGACAGACAAGACTAGACAGACAAGACTAGACAGACAAGACAACAGACTAGACAGACAAGACTAGACAGACAAGACTAGACAGACAAGACTAGACAGACAAGACTAGACAGACAAGACTAGACAGACAAGACTAGACAGACAAGACTAGACAGACAAGACTAGACAGACAAGACTAGACAGACAAGACTAGACAGACAAGACTAGACAGACAAGACTAGACAGACAAGACTAGACAGACAAGACTAGACAGACAAGACTAGACAGACAAGACTAGACAGACAAGACTAGACAGACAAGACTAGACAGACAAGACTAGACAGACAAGACTAGACAGACCAAGACTAGACAGACAAGACTAGACAGACAAGACTAGACAGACAAGACTAGACAGACAAGACTAGACAGACAAGACTAGACAGACAAGACTAGACAGACAAGACTAGACAGACAAGACTAGACAGACAAGACTAGACAGACAAGACTAGACAGACAAGACTAGACAGACAAGACTAGACAGACAAGACTAGACAGACAAGACTAGACAGACAAGACTAGACAGACAAGACTAGACAGACAAGACTAGACAGACAAGACTAGACAGACAAGACTAGACAGACAAGACTAGACAGACAAGACTAGACAGACAAGACTAGACAGACAAGACTAGACAGACAAGACTAGACAGACAGACTAGACAGACAAGACAGACAGACAAGACTTGGCAGATAAGACTAGACAGACAAGACTAGACAGACAAGACTAGACAGACAAGACTAGACAGACAAGACTAGACAGACAAGACTAGACAGACAAGACTAGACAGACAAGACTAGACAGACAAGACTAGACAGACAAGACTAGACAGACAAGACTAGACAGACAAGACTAGACAGACAAGACTAGACAGACAAGACTAGACAGACAAGACTAGACAGACAAGACTAGACAGACAAGACTAGACAGACAAGACTAGACAGACAAGACTAGACAGACAAGACTAGACAGACAAGACTAGACAGACAAGACTAGACAGACAAGACTAGACAGACAAGACTAGACAGACAAGACTAGACAGACAAGACTAGACAGACAAGACTAGACAGACAAGACTAGACAGACAAGACTAGACAGACAAGACTAGACAGACAAGACTAGACAGACAAGACTAGACAGACAAGACTAGACAGACAAGACTAGACAGACAAGACTAGACAGACAAGACTAGACAGACAAGACTAGACAGACAAGACTAGACAGACAAGACTAGACAGACAAGACTAGACAGACAAGACTAGACAGACAAGACTAGACAGACAAGACTAGACAGACAAGACTAGACAGGACAAGACTAGACAGACAAGACTAGACAGACAAGACTAGACAGACAAGACTAGACAGACAAGACTAGACAGACAAGACTAGACAGACAAGACTAGACAGACAAGACTAGACAGACAAGACTAGACAGACAAGACTAGACAGACAAGACTAGACAGACAAGACTAGACAGACAAGACTAGACAGACAAGACTAGACAGACAAGACTAGACAGACAAGACTAGACAGACAAGACTAGACAGACAAGACTAGACAGACAAGACTAGACAGACAAGACTAGACAGAGAAGACTAGACAGAGAAGACTATACAGAGAAGACTAGACAGACAAGACTAGACAGACAAGACTAGACAGACAAGACTAGACAGACAAGACTAGACAGACAAGACTAGACAGACAAGACTAGACCGACAAGACTAGACAGACAAGACTAGACAGACAAGACTAGACAGACAAAACTAGACAGACAAGTCTAGACAGACAAGACTAGACAGACAAGACTAGACAGACAAGACTAGACAGGCAAGACTAGACAGACAAGACTACACAGACAAGACTAGACAGACAAGACTAGACAGACAAGACTAGACGGACAAGACTAGACGGACAAGACTAGACAGACAAGACTAGACAGACAAGTCTAGACAGACAAGACTAGACAGACAAGACTAGACAGACAAGACTAGACAGAAAAGACTAGACAGACAAGACTAGACAGACAAGACTAGACAGACAAGACTAGACAGACA